>OZ018332.1:114472315-114930889 GCA_963969495.1 Ceratothoa steindachneri
GAGTTAAAGAGATGGGATGGTTCGATAAACCATTTAAAGAACAGGATAGAATTGACAAAAGGGATCAATACTCAAAGGTGACGTTTGGCTTACGTAACTTTTGCACTAGTGGTGCAGTGGAAGGTGGCGCAAAGGAGTTTCGGTCCGCTGGCGAGTTCCAGCCGAAGGGGGGGGGGGAATAAAAGGATCCTGACGAAGCGTCTTGGGAAGAAGAACCGTTTCTCGACGAACGGCTTGAAGAACAATGGCTGTTCTAGGTTGTTCTTTTCTGAACAAAGGGGGGATGAGAACCGTCTCTTGTCTACGGGCTCAAGAACAATGGCTGTTCTAATGTTGTTCTCCTTGAACAACAGGGGGGGATGAGAACCGTTTCTTGGCGAAGGGCTCAAAACGAACAATGGCTGTTCTAATGCTGTTCTCCTTGAACAACAGGGGGGGATGAGAACCGTTTCTTGGCGAAGGGCTCAAAACGAACAATGGCTGTTCTAATGCTGTTCTCCTTTGAACAACAGGGGGGGAAGCCTTGGGGACTTGGCGTCGGAAAGGCTCGAACCTTTGGCACTCAAGGAATATTGTCCTCCTTCTGGACAAGTGATGGTGAATCTCGAGGTCGAGGTCCCTTGGCGCACAAAGGGAGAGAGGGTCGTGGTGATGTTTCGCGACGAAAATCTGGATCTCCAATCTGATCTTAGGGGTAAAGTTTCCATATAAATAGCCAGGACATCTCCTTGGCGTGGGGGAAAATGGAGTGGAAGCTTGGAGGGAACGCACAGCCGGGCCGGAGAACAATGCCTTATCTGCTCATACGCCTAACTCAATCTGGCGAGGTCGGCGTATGGGGGCAAACGGGGGGACGATAACCTCCTTGTTTAAACATTGACATCCGGTTGCTGTGATAAGACTCCAAGCCTCGAATCGAAGATGCACGTGGGCAGCATCGTGGTTTTAAATAATATGGGATAGGAGTTGAAATTAACGCAGTCAACTCGTTCTATCACAGCCTGCTTAGTACCACTACGCACCACCTCCCCCGCCCCATGGCAAAACTTCCTGCGCCTTTGTCCGGCACCGAAAATTAGGCGTAAAATGATAGAAGAAATAAAAAATGGAAAAGGAGAAGGGGCACAAAGAGGGAAAAGTGCAAGCATGTTTAAAAGCCCCTCCTCAACCGGAGCCAAGAAGCAAGCAGGTGAAATCCCCCCTCCCCCCCGGTCCCCGATAAGGAATGCATAGGTAAAGATGGTTGACGAATAATATCTCTTCAAAATTAACGTCGTTCAAGAGAGAGAGAGAGAGAGAGAGAGAGAGAGAGAGAGAGAGAGAGAGAGAGAAAGAGAGAGAGAAAGAGAGAGAGAGAGAGAGAGAGAGAGAGAGAGATGAGAAGAGGCTTATTAAGAAGTAATGAAAAAGGAGTAAAAAGGATATACTTCAAAGGAATAAAGCCCAGGTAGTCTGAATCTAGTATAAACTGCTAGGAGCATGATGTTGGCCGGTCGTGCCGCTCTCCAGGTACCAGATGTAGGAATTTCGACTGTAAACTCTGTAATATCTGAGATAAATAGTGTTGTATCTACTAAATTGGGCTTATTCATAGTCAAAATCATAAATGACACTTCCACAGCTATTTCTGACCTCTTCCTAATTTATTTTTATTTCTCGCTTTCCCTTCAACACAAAGCCCCAATGTGCCATATTACTAAGCCTTATCATAGTCGCCTCGCTTAACTAAGTAGAGATGACAAGGGATCTTGTGTCACTCATTGCCTCGTTAGACTCTGGAATCCTCTCTGTTGATCTCAACATAGCCATCCGCTCTTTCTTATAGATCCTCTTCTAATGCCTTAGCTCCCAGCGTTTTCTCTTCCCCCACCTTCACCTGCCGACAATCCTCCCCATGTTTCCCAGCCGCTATTTTGAACGCTAAGAAACAAAACTTAATACGATAGACGGCTTTGGGCTGCCCATGATTGTGGTGCAGAAACAGAATCCCCCTCTGCTGCCTACTCCTTTACTACTCTCTCTTACGTTATCCCATTGAAGACCGCTGTATCCTTACAAAAAATAAACAAGCCACCTACCTTGTTCAAGCTACATGCTATTTTCTATACTCATCTGAAATCCTAGTCCTTTACCACAAACAGATCTGCTAAATTCTTAGCCTTCTTCTGTAAAGCTGGTCCATTTCTGCTCTGTAAAAATCCAGCCCCCCCCCCCGAGCAATCTTAGTCCCTCGATTCATTTACTTCAATTATTTATATCAGTTCCTCCCTGTTCTTCTCACTTACCACACTGATATGTTTAACACTTTAGTTTTCTCTGGAATAATACCAACTGACTTAAAACAAGATCGCTTTCATCCTTAAAATAAAGAAACTGAATCTGAACCAAGACGACCATGTGAGCATCTACTCAATCTTTTAACTATCATTTCTCTAGAAAGTCCATGAAATGCTGGATTCTAGATAGTCTGTCCTCTTCTAACTCCCAAAGAAATATTTTAGACTGGTATCAAGGCAGTACAAACAACTAAACTTACCCTCTTATTGTAGCGGCCTGTCTTCTTCATGCGGTCGGTGCTCATCAGACTTCCATTGTGAAACTTCTAAGCATCTCAGCGGCATTTGAGCCTATGGACCATATCATTCTTCTTCACTGCCTCCGTAAATTCATGGATGTCTCCGCTATTCGTCTACGGCTTCATGTACTCAGTTATCAATGGTCTCACCTTGGTGCTGCCTGAAGATATCCTTGCTACGATCTACGTATATAGACGAATTTGTGATCTTTATTGGTGCGGCCTAAATGAAATTTTTTGAGCATCGATTCTAACACCTATTGAGCCGCATCTTTTGCTATGCTGTAGTGAACAGTTTTCGGATTTCCTTCGTCAAGAGTAAACTAGTGCACTTCTGCTGAGGTGCACGGCTCCACTCTGAACTAGACGTGATCCTAAACGGGATTTTCCCGCAAGTGGTAAATTCGTACCCTTCTTTACTTGGTCTTGTTTTCTACTGGCGCTTCTCATTTACGACCTTAGGGATTCTTGTACCTCCATCATGAGCATTCTTCGTTCTGAGACGTTCATCAGTTGGTGCGTTAATAGAATTAATGCTTTAGGTAGTCCTTTCCCTCAGTCGCCAACGGCTCTCATCCCATCCGCAGCCGATCTCGACTGTGCATATGTCGCCGATAGACGTCAGTTATACCATAAACTCTGTTGGTTTAGAGTTACGAAACTTTTTCGAAACCTCAATGTAGCTTTTGGGCCATGGATGCCACTAGTTCTGCCCTGGACGCCGCTCTGGAGGGTACTAGCATTAACTATTTGTGGCCAAGCCTCTTTTCCCAAAGCTTCCTAAGCGCCCGGTGTATTGCGTTCAGTCTTTTTGGAGCATAGTCTGTGTCACGTTGGATCTGTGCCAGTGTAAAAGCATTGCTTCAAATCAGAAGAAGGAGCCAGCTTTCACGTCGTATCCCCTCTGTTTGGAGCCAGCACCTATCTTCACGGTCTAACTGGTTACAATACAGCACTTGGTAGATGAGATATCGCGTCGTTACCGATTCGTTGAATGGATTGTGATTTACATCGACTCAAAATTCGCCTTGAGTTTTCTCGGGGCATTATAATCGTATCCCCTGATTCACTTTATCAGTGACACAACAGCTGCCGGGAGTTTATCTTTTGATGGGTTCCTCTACATGTAGGTATGGCGGAGAAAGTAGGTGCCAAAGAGTTAGCGAGGACTGAGTGACTAAACCAAGTTTTCGCTATTGCTCATATTGATTACATAGGTTTCTGGTATCCATGACAAAGAGGGCAGAGGGATGATGAGAAGTTGTTGCGTGGCTTTGCGCCCCGACTAGTCCGGAGGACCTTTAACTTAATGACCCTAAGAATTGAAGTCGTTTTTTCTCGTCTCAGAATTTGGCACACTTACGGCACGCGCGACCATTTGATGGAGCGTTCCCTTGCACCTTAGTGCGATGACGACTTTGTCCCCAGATTCTTCGGAACAGTTATGGTGGGCGTTCCAGAATAGGGTATCTTCACGCCCGTTACTTGTCGCGGTACCGGGACAAGCGGGGTGCTGCCACTTGTCCCTTGTAGTCGGGACCGATTCGTGCACTCCTAAGGGTTCACTATTAGAATTTTTGGAAGATGATGGCTTCCTCCATTTTTTAGGACTCACTTGTTTTTTGGTGCTTGTTCGTGCGCCAGAGAGTGGCGGGCTACTTTGCGACGTCGGAGCAGGCGTCCTTCTGCTCCATTTTTTTGGTTTGGTTTCTGTTTTTTATTCGTTTTTTTCTGTTGTTTTAATGTAACCGAAGCGGCTACATTTGGTAGTTGAGAGTTTTACCTTTTGAGGCAGTCGCGAGATAGATCTCTAAATAAAAAAGTACTCAGTCTATCTATATTACTAATGATTTATCTCGGCCGGCGATAGTGCGCTCTGATTGTCTGCAAGGGTCGGTTCTTTGTCCACTTCAGTTTCGCATATATCTTCTGCCTCTTAGTATTCTTCTGCGTCTTATTCTGTCATTTTATTTCTATGCCGATGACAGAAATATATCTCATTTCTCTAGCCTCATTTGCTGAAACTCTTAGAAATCTAGTACCCGCTTATAACATCATCACTAAATGACTTTGGTCAACTTTCAGAAGATATATCATCGCAATTAGGCGTTCTATGAAGGTTTGTGACTTTGTAGAGTGCGGCATGAAAATCAATTTACTTATCATCTTCAAGCGTAGTTCTTTTCAAAATAGGTTTAGGCAGTTTTCAAGCTCACGAGGAAAGAGAAAAGGCAATAATTTACTCTTGACCAAAGAAAGCAGAAGCCCTTGTTTGTCTGGTTAACGATATATGTTGCTCAATTCCTGTAGAATTCGGAGCTCCAATGTAAGCATATAAGCCTCGCAAAAAGTGATCAACATATCGTCTCCGTAGAGGGTTTCGAGAACATCCACCTCCAGCACTGATGAGATACCGTTGATGTTCACAACCAATCGGACGAGTAAGACCTATCAGCGTGGGATGCTCTAATATTTCCCTGTTGATTGACCAAAATCCTTCCTTCTTTCCTTGCCCAGTACGCGGAATCGACGATTTCGTTGGAAATGAAGAAAAGAGATGTGGCCCTTCATCCCCATATAATAGAGGATCACACAGTATCTTAGATATTCTCTAAATTAAAAACGGAGACAGAATGCTACATTCAAAGGAGAGCCTAACATATATAACTCTCCAGCCACAACAAAGCATCCGAGGTTTGGGAAGTTTACAGAAGCCACGATGTGCAGCTTTAGGCTTGAGGAACGGAGCTTGCATCCATTGTTGCTGCCCTCCTTTTGGGAGGTAGCAATAATTGAATGAAATGGGTCTTATCTCTACCTTCTTTGCTTTGCCTAACTGAGTCTGCGACTTGATGGATGAGCGCCGCTGCTTCAAACTCCTAGTAGTGATAATGTTATGGGGACAGTGAGCTCATATATTGCCCTGAGATCAGCCTTCCCTAATTGTGCTAGGAGCCAGATCGTAGGGGCGCTAGGGGAAGATGTAAACCACAGAATGGTTTGCAGGGAACGGAGGAGATCAGCAGATAAGTTCTTTTGTTCTCTTATGAGCAGCCTTTAAATAGCTATTCTACTAACTTATGAAAGCACCCTCGGCTCATGGGCCATCCAGTTCTATTAGTAACCCATAAATTATGAAGGGTAGGAAGTAGCTGAACGCGCAGACCCCAAAGGACTACTTAAATAAAAATGGGTCCCCAGACTGATTAGACAGAACATCTTTTTAAAGTATATAGGAATCGCAATATTTTAAGGAGGCAGAATGCGATTCGCGACAATCCACACGCCTCGTTCTTTTTTCATGATACACCTTTATCGTGAGAAACCTTTGAAAAGTAGACTTGAATTAGCACTTCTACTAGTTCTATTTAAATGGCCAAAACGGTAGGATTGATAGCATCTCCGCAGTGATGACACAAATGCCTTCATGGTGTAGAGATACCAGACAGCACACAACAACCAAGGAAACATATATATGTTGAACAGAACGAATAAAATTGCTGTGAATCCATAGGCCACTCTTTCTCTCCTCGACACCCACTCTATTCAGCTGCCTCTTGCAATCCAGATATTCAGTAATGAACTAAAGGGAGTAGGCCAGCAGTTCTTAATTTTTTACGATGTTTAAGGGAAAGTGTAGGGAATCATGTACATGTTAAGAATTTAGTGTCCTAAGATCACTCAATTTTACACTCTGGGCAGAAATGGCCACATTTACTAAAATGGTTGCTATGAGGAAACGCGGCTAGGCCTTGACGCTGACGAAGCAAGTGTCCTTTCGACAAATTGTCCTGTCAGTTGCCCGATGAATAAAAATCCTTTAAGGGGCTTCAGCGACATAGAGGCTCCTCTCAATTTTTACCCGTTCCCGCCCAACTCCCTTCCTCTTGAGATTGCCCCATTATGGGAAGGGACCCACTTCGTCTCGGCCAGCATCGAGAAGGAAACGAAAGAGTGATTCACAACCAGGCAACCTGAGGAAAAGATAGACCCTTTGGAATTTTGCTTCTTTTCTTTGGGGGAGGGGTGATCCTCTTCCCTCGGAAAATTCTTACTAATAGGAGGGACTGATCTCGAGTGCAGTTCCTTAGAAGAGCAAATAAGAAAACTGAAAGGGGTCCTCCCCCACAAGAGGAAGCGAGATCGCTTGAGGGACTCGTAAGAAAGGTTTAACGGGTAAATCCACTTACATGATGATATTGGAGAGGGGAAAATCCCCTCATGATGATGAAAAACTTAGCGTGGCTCGTTAAGGAGGACATGAGAGGGTATTTATTCCTTCTAGCACGGAGCGACTTGTGAAAGACTCGCCAAGATAGTAAAGGGGAAATTTTTATCGTCCATCTAGCGACTGAGGACAAAGGCATAAATTGCCGAAAATGATCTTAGAGCCAGGCTAATTAAAAACACAATTAAATTCAAACCCAAAATCAAAGGTAAAAAAACTAACACAAATAAACAAGAAATAAAATCCCAGAAGAAACGCGCTCTGGCGACCTGGGTAGCTCACCTCGCCCGCAACCATGTGACCAACACACAAAAGAGAGGTAAATAAAAGGCAGGAGGCCAGCCTCCTTCAAAAAGTCAAATAGTCCACAATTTCTATGAACGAAGCTACACGAGTAAAAGGGACAAGCGGTAGCGACCCCGCTCCACTCGATCATGGATGAGATAAGATGAGTGAAGATCACCCAGCCAGGAACATTAAAAAAGAATGTGCCAAAAAGTGCGGGTGACAACGAAGTCATTGCAGCAATGTGTAGTGGAACGCTCCATCAAATGGCGTTACGTCCTGTGAGTCTGCCAAAATCGAAGACCACAGAAAGCTACTTTAAGCAGCCGCGGCATTAGTGGGACAGCGCTCCGCTGCTGTCCCTCATCTTTTTTGCTAGGCCACCCGGAGTAGCGACCTGATTCCTGACACGTAGGCAGTGTGAGAAGAGCGAAACACTGGACTAGTCTAATAGTCCTCACGTACTCCTTGGCGCCCTCATTGGCGTGGTCATCCCACGCAATCCCCCGCATGTCAGGAAGCCAACAGAAGATAATCTTGACATCCGCCTGGGTGGCGGAACAGTGGCGCTACGGATACCGCGAACCGGGAGATGTGGAGATGCCAAGCCCCGAGAGCACTCAGCTCACTCTGTGAGTTGCTTAGGTCACAATTCGGTCTCCGAACTGGCAAGACGCGTTATCGTCCATACCGATCGCTCAATTGCATCCAATTCCGCCGTAAAGATGGTTTGGTGTGTGTGTGTGTGTGTGTGTGGAGGGTGGTACTTCACTTCGTTGCCCTCTTTATTATCAAAATATGCCATTTGAAAATTTATAACACCTGATAAAATTTTTGAAACTTATTTTATTTCCGATACGTTAATAAATGAACAGTTTAGTCGGTATCTCAGATATTACATAGTTTAGTGTTAATATTATCAAATTTAATTACAACGACCGTCCATATATCTTTTGCAACAGCCATTTTATAATAAAAATGTTCAGAATAAATAAACTTTTCAAAGAAGAGAAGAATTATATCATGAAAGAATTCGATAAAGGAATGTATTCTATGCAGATTTCATACGATATCTTTCGTCATCATCACAATAGGAAAAAGAATTATAAAGAATGGCATTCAGACAAGAATAAAATGCTTAAGCTAGAATTTCTAACATTTTCTTCTAGAGATATTTTTCAAATCCAAGCTGGGTTTCAAGTTTCTGAGGGCCCTTCAGTCAGGAGAAAAACTAGCGTAATGCTCTCCGAAAACATTTTTATTCGTAAGAATAAAATCAAAATGCATTTCTTTACCAAAAAACAAGAAAAACGTGTACATGGTAACTGACACTAGCAAAGTTACTTTAACAGATGAATCAATAGTTTATCTGGATGGGTCGGAAGGTTGAGCAAGATGCCAGATTGCCAATGGATGGTAGGTCAAGCATTACCAAGCGAAAACAAGGAAGAGAAGGATGAATGATTTGGGTTGTAATTTTCGGAGGCATACTAATATGCTTTCGAAATGGATGCGAAGACATACTACGAGTTCCTGGAGAAAGAAATCCTACCTTGGTTCAAGTGATAGCCATGGAAGATGAGAAAGTCACTTGTTTCTATGCCAAATAATGCTACTAGTCGTGTTTCAAAGTTCTCTAAGAATTGGATAAAGGTATAAAATGTTGGTAGGAGACTCAATCATGGACTAGCTTCCTAATATTTGAGTCTTATATCCAGTAGAAAACCAGTGGAGCACCATAGAGTCGTTTACATAAGTGGTAGGCAATTTAAAAATAAATCTAAGATGCTACACAGAATGTTTAAGCTGATTGCATCAAAACTTTGACTTCAAAACTTGACAACAAACTGTTCGAAGTTATCCACCAGAGAGTTTCTTTTGTCTAATCGCTTTTGAATAGTTCTTATTTAAAATTATGTTCAATCTAATTTAATTTCAGTATATTTCATACCACTACTTCATATAAGTATAAAAGGCCCTGAACTCGTAAAAATCTTCCAGGGGCGAGTGACGAATTCTTTGTTTTTTTCTTCTGAAGTGGCAAGGTTAGATTGAAGTTGAAATCGCGATGGAAGGTTTGTACTTGGTTTAATACAGAGGCAGTGCTGATAGACTTTATTGTCTACCACAAGTATCTCATACTTTTCCCCTTTTTTGGAATATAAAAACGTATCCCACGCGGTAATATTACATTTAGCAAATCGTAATAATTTTTTCGTCCATTAGCTATGTAGCAATAACGTATAATTTTGATTTTGGGGGCAAAAACGAATTGATTGAGGTTCATTTTCCTTTCTTTTATTTGTTTACGAACTCGAGTTCTCAGCTAAAGAAAATGCTGTGCATTTTCATTTTCTTCAGTTCGAGTTTACGTCAGGTGACTGAATTAACGCTATTATTTTTATCATCTTAAAACAAGCTTAAGTTATTTGTCAAAATAATGTTGGAAAAATATATATTAAAGGATATTCTTGGATTTTGGTTTATAGGGCAAAAATCTATTCTGCCAGGTAAGCAATATTTCTATATTAGAAATACACTTAATTTTTTATAGTTACTGATTATAAGTATACATATAAGTATCATATATATATATATATATATATATATATATATGCTGGGGGAATATAACTATAACATAATTTCTTAAATATAATACTTTGTAGTTATATGAGTTTATATATTTAGATTAAAAACTCTTCAATTATATTTTCTGCTCGGGATTGTCCTAACCGCATAAGAACAATACACAAAATTGAGTTGTTTTAAGAGAGCTTTTGCTATATTCACTACATATTTGCATATAATGTATGTACACGCTCTAAATATGAGAAGAAGGAAGTGAGATATGTGCATACATCTGGCGCTCTGTCGCTCTTGCCTATCCAAACTAAGGTTTTCGGACCTTTCAACGGTTACTTCCCTGGGCGCGTCAATGGTGGTGTTCGCGCCATACTCATGGTCTTCCCGACCAAACTGGAGTTACACATTGCTTGGTCCTTGTCAGAGATTGTCTCTACCGCTTTCGCAAAGGGGTAGGTCGGATCAGGGACCACCCTGTAATGTGTTTTCCTAGTCTTTGATTGAAGAGCAGAATCGAAAGGTGTGTCATAGGACAGAACTGGTGGCGGCATATGAGATGTCCTGGTATAGCAGTTATATATATATCAGATTTCCAAGGAACAAATCAATTACCAGTATATATATATATATATATATATATATATATATATATATATATATATATATATATATATATATATATATGTATAACTGAATCACGAAAATAAGGAACGTGAGGAATTTATGAATAACGTTACAGCCACGAGGAAAATGAAACAACGGAGAACTGCGAGGCCTTTCGACTACTGGTCCTTTACTGAGCAGTCTGCTCAGTAAAGGACCAGTAGTCAAAAGGCCTCGCAGTTCTCCGTTGTTTCATTTTCCTCGTGGCTGTAACATTATTCATATATATATATATATATATATATATATATATATATATATATATATATATATATATATCCAACTTCACCGCAGGAAAGAGAAAACGGAATAATTTTTCTTAGGAAATAGTTATTTTCTACTTCAAAAAAATCCGAGCTGTGGTTGGATTCGAACCATGCACATTAATGCAGTGATCAACCGCTTTGATCTCAATTAAACCACCCTATAGACCACTCAGCTACGCGGGAGACAAAAATCTTCCGAATAGACAAGCTTTTAAGGCACGTTTCGCATGGGCAATCGGGATAGAGAAAGAGAGAAAATTAATTGGGAATTCAAAGGACAAAGGAGAAATTGAGTTAAACACGTGGCTAATACTACACAATTTATATCTCTTATAAGCGCGAGAGAATAATGAAATAAATCCAACTTCACCGCAAGAAAGAGAAAACGGAATAATTTTTCTTCCGAACTAGTTATTTCCTACTTCGAAAAGATCCGACCTGGGGCGGGATTCGAACTGTGTACATTTAGGGAGCGAGAAACCGGAGAAAACTGTCTCCCAGTACGTGAGTTTGAAACTATCAAACTAAACGAGTGCAGATGGCTTAAATACTGAGCTACGGCTTAGTGAAGTTCAGATTATTTAAAGAGGACGACAAAAATAATATTTAAGAAAATAAAAAGGAAACATTAAATATCTACAAAAGTGCGTCTAAATGAAAATATTTGGTCAGATGAAAAAATGACACTCGGTGTGGGTAGAAGGGTCAAGTCAAAGGGATTATAGTGGGTTAATGACCTGACTCGGAACGGGGTCTTTAAAGGGGCCACGTTAAGCCTAAATACAAACAAAGATTATTAATATGGGAAGACTGGATTATAATAAGATCTGCGGGCGACGGTGGCTTGCAATGCTGAAGCTTGAAGCGACGAAGGGTAAAGGCATTTCGGGAGGCCAAAATTACAAAAAATATATGTTTTACTTCCGGATTCTTGTTGAGGGAGTACTTGCGCGAATCCACGAAAGAACGGCCGTTGCAGGAAGCTTGCCAATCGTCTGGGGCAGAGTTCAACGGAGAGAGAGTTCTAGTCTTCGGTGCTCGAATAAACCAAGGGACAGCCGAATCGAGAATCGTGACATGTCTTCCTGTGGTGGGCGAGTAGGTAGTAACTCGATCCAGCCAAACCTTGGGTTAAATAGGGGTTGATGAGGCGGAGAAATAGCCTGAGACCACGGCGCGCTCTCCTTAGACAAACATGGAGCTCGGAGAATAGCTGGCCTTCAGCCAAGAAATTCAAGATAAGTAGGCCTATAGAATATTCTCCCGTGTTCTTTCTCCCTTCGAGGGTAGGGGATTGAGAGATCAAATCGCCTTTAGCGCGAGGGATAGGTCTCCTCGAAAGCTCAATAAAGCCGCATTGACCCGATTCCTGCCTCGCTCAACCTTGTTCCTCACGCTCTATTTTTCGAGTTTAAGGCCACGTGTATTTCTATGGGTTCGAGGTGGACCTCAAGGCTCCATTCTTCCCCATGGGACTATTGGCTGGCTTGGCAGTCAAGAGGGTGAAGCCCGATTGTTATAGGCAGTACAGCGATATGGGCCCGAGAACGGATTCGGGGTCCTTCCAAATGTTCGCCGCACTATGGTTGAATGTCCGAGTCTGGGACGGCTTTGTGCGAGGTACCAGCCCTAATCCTGTGGGTATTGGTGTTTCTACCACTTTTTCCTGGTGCTGTGTGTTGGTCTTAACACACAAAAGTATGAGGTTTTGGAGCAGATGGGCCTCCTCCTAGGAAATTCAATTAAAAAAATCGTGGCTGGTTTGGGTCCCTAGAGGTTAATACATCTCCGGGGCTATCTGAGGATGTCTCAGATGCTTTATCTAATTACTGTTGAAATTTATCAGGTATCATTTTATTTTGCCTATTTTGTTGTTTCTGTTGTTCTTGCTCTTATTTTCGCCTTTTTAGAGAATTTATTTTATTAAATTAACCCAAAGAAAGTATTTTTTGCACTATCGGCTGCTGTGCCCTAGTAGTCGACTGTCAGATGAGTTTGCTAAAATTACAAAAAAGAAAAACAGGGAAAAAATTTTACACACTTCGCCACATTTCATTTTGCAAAATCCACTACAAAAAGAATAATTTGTTAAATTTATATAAAAATCTCAATGATTTTAAGGGGGTTGGTTTAGGAGTCTTCCTACGCTACCACTTCGATTACACCTCTCATATAGCCCGTTGTGTATCTCCTTTAGCAACATTTTCACCGATTACAACTTTATTTTTCCTTCAAACTTCTTGGCGGACACACTTTTATTTAGGGTATCTCATCCTCTTATTTATTTCCATTTTCTTCCTTAACTCGTGTCTCTATCCACTTTAGCAATGACATTGTTTTTCCAAATAAAGATTCATCATTTTAACTTTACTGTAGGCAGCCGCGTGAAGTGGTTGATATACCAACAGTTAACGACTTTCACACACTATTGGGCCTATCTTGGGAACGTTAGTTATCCGTACCAAACCATCTATTCTATCTAATAGACCAACTTAGCAGCCCTTGAGAAAAGGGGTGCACGCTATATTTTACAATGGTCATTTAAATAATGTACGAAGCCCTCCTGGGATTGTACTCAAAGACCCTTAAAAAAATAGTAGAGAACAATTTCTTGGTTCAGTTGGGCTTAGCGAAGCCCACCTTCCGATGCCTAACTCAGTGGTGTCCAAACCAAAGATCCACCCTCGACTATCCATAGCCCCTGTGCCCCTATCCTCTAAGTGTGTAAAACAGTATTTCCCTCTGCCACGCCGTAGCCCAAATCAAAAGTGATAGGAATTAATTAAATATTCAAGGTACCTTGTATCATCTATGAGGCTTAAATAGTTCTTTGTTGGACGGGACCACCGTAAGAGGAAGCTCCCTCGGAAATACCCCTCTATTCTTTCAAGACCACGCGCGCCAGCGTGAGAATTTTAGAAAGTTCGAGAAAGAATCGGTCCCTTGCTTAGTCACCCGTCACAGCTGTGTTTGGTTTCGGACGCCACACGTCCCTCACCCCTTCCCTTTGATAACGCCGTGCCCAGCGACATTAGCTCTACCTTTATATCGCGAGACAGGTTTGATCGTCTGGAACGACGTGTTATCACGAAATGTGTTTGCTTAGACTGGTGGCAAGAATCCCCTAGCGACCGCAAGGCCCTGAGGCGTCTATCGGATCAGCTACCCGGGTATTTAACCCGAAGCTCGCCATCTCTCGAGGAGATTGAGAGACCGCCATCCACTCCGTTCAGACTGCCGTTGGTTTCCCGTGAACTCTTGTAACCCGTCGTCGTACTTCGTCGAAGATCTCACAAGCAGATCTACCTTAGTTAAGCTTTGGCCTCTGTTCAGTGGAAAGCAATCGAGCTCCTTTCCTCCTGGAGAGTTGTGCGGCCCTCTCATCTTCACCACCCCTTCAAGATTCCTGTTCTTTAAAGACTGAGACTCCCTGTCGATCTTCCGAATCGTCTCAAATTGAGATTACATCTCTCTGGAGCAGAGACAAACTCATTGTCGTAGAATGGACTCTCGACGATATACCATATATAACTATTCGTTGAGGGAACTTCTTTAATTATCTTTAGAGTGCGTTTACTGTCTGGCGGCCAATATTATGTATCTTCGATATGCTTAAGAAGTGGAACTGAGCTCAAGGATAATAATATTGCTATCATTAATAAAATAGAGTTTTATTAATAATAAATATCAACAACAGACAAAACGGAAAAAATATTGACATAAACAGAGAATGGAAAGGGTCGTGGGGAATCGAGCTAATCCGAGGATTAAAAGATTTAAAAAGGTAAAAAAAATATAAAGTTAAAGGGAGGGGATGGTTTGCTAAACCATTTAAAGCCAGGATAGAGTTGACAAAAGGGTTAAATACTCAAAGGTAACGTTCGGCTTACGTAATTATACTTGTTGTGCAGAGGAAGGCGACGTGAAGGAATTTTCGGTCCGCTGGCGAGTTCCAGCCGAAGGGAAGGGGGATTAAATGATCCTGACGTGGCGTCTTGGGAATGAGAACCGTTTCTTGACGAACGGCTTGAAGAACAATGGCTGTTCTGCGTTGTTCTCTTCTGAACAACAGGGGGGTGAGAACCGTCTTTTGTCTACGGGCTCAAGAACAATGGCTGTTCTAATGTTGTTCTCTTCTGAACAACAAGGGAGAAGGGTGAGAACCGTTTCTTGGCGAACGGGCTCAAAAGGACAATGGCTGTTCTACGTTGTTCTCTTCTGAACAACAGGTGAAGGGAGGGAGAACCGTTTCTTGTCAACGGGCTCGAACGAACAATGGCTGTTCTAACGTTGTTATCTTTCTGAACAACAGGGGAAGGGTGAGAACCGTTTCTCGTCAACGGGCTCAAAAGAACAATGGCTGTTCTACGTTGTTCTCTTCTGAACAATAGGGGGGGGATGAGAACCATTTCTTGTCAACGGGCTCAAAAGAACAATGGCTGTTCTAACGTTGTTCTCTTTCTGAACAAGAGGGGAAGCTTTGAGGACTTGGCGTCACGAAGGCTCAAACCTTGGCACTCAAGGGATATTGTCCTTCTTTTCGACAAGTGATGGTGAATCTCGAGGTCGAGGTCCCTTGGCGCACAAGGTGAGAGTGGATCGTAGTGATGTTTCGCGACGAAAATCTGGATTTCCTACTTGATCTTAGTGGTAAAGTTTCCAAATAAATAGTCAGGACATCTCCTAGGCGTGGGGGACAATGGAGTGGGAGCTTCGAGGGAATGCACAGCCGAGCCTGAGAGCAATGGCCTTATCTGCCCATAAGCCTAACTCAATCTGGCAAAGTCGGCGCATAGGGAAACGGGGAAAAATAAACCTCCTTGTTTAAACATTGACTCAGGTGGCTGCGATAAGGCCCCAGGCTTCAAAGCGAAGATGCACGTGGGTAGCATCGGGGTTTTAAATAACATGTGATAGTGTTTGAAATTTTACGCGGCCTCAACCCGTTCTATCACACTCATTCTTCATCACTTCGAAGTAATTAAACCCCATCTTCGAGTCCTCCTCTGTAGGACTCCCCGAAGTATCTTCTTGAAGACCTGCGCCGTTGTTTTCCACCCTCCTCCCAATTCGCCCGCGCTTGACGGTAAAGCGATCTTGTATGGTCATCCCCAGATTATCTCATTAATCTTTACTTAATTTATTTAACAACCATAAGTAATTTGTTCACCCCTTTTGTATATATATATATATATATATATATATATATATATATATATATATATATATATATATATATATATATATGTATATATATTAAAATTACATTTTGGGGTATTGTCTTTATATATCCTTTGAAGTGCAACTTGGCAAGCCATTAGTCTAAACCCTGTTAACCGTAAATCGCACTCTTTCTTAATCACCCAAGACATATCTCAAGTCGCTTTTGGTCAGTTCTCTGCCCGTGCTTGTGTACGAATCTGAGTGCCGAGATAGTCTACATAGGCATACCTCGACACACTCCTTGGTAATTGATTTGTTCACTTTCATCTCTTTTCTACATCTACCCTTATGCAGTGAGAAAATATCCTTAGTTGCCGTAAATTTTCTAAGTAAAATAATAAACTCTATTTTTTTTCTATAATATGAAGTAATAAAACTTAACACTCATATCATTTCTTTTAGCCTTTGCATAAAAATCTAGTAAATAACAAAGGGAAATGAAATTGATTTATATACAAGATATTTCAATATGTCTGGCATTTGTCGAACTATAAAAATATAGCGGCGTAACCCAATCAACACAGTGCTGTTGCGAATAATTTATGTCCCTCGATTTCGGGGGTCTGGGACAGTTTCTGCAACGCATGACACATACGCGTCCAACTGGTCCTTACCATTGTAGTAGTTGGCAATGGAAAGGAACATTGTGGCTATTCCTCAACTTTTCAACCTCTTAAAGGACCTGGATATATCTTGCGTCAGGCCACCGTCAATCATACGGTGTCAGAGAAGGAAAATCGTGTAAATTGTGTACAGTTTATTGATTCCAACTTTAAATTATGTACAGTTCCCTAGAATTCATATCTACTGGGTAATTTGAAGAAATTTAAGAGTTTTCTATTATATGACTTTACTCAAACATATTTACGAACTAAACGTATGTTAAAAATGGTCATTTATATCATCTGGATATCCAAAGATTTAGTTTTTGGCTGAAATTTAAAATACTTCTCTAAAGATTCCGTTCAACTTCAAACCCTTTATCAGAATTTATCCGAAAAATCCCATCCATTAGTTACCAAGCATTATAAGAGAAGGCTGCGATTTGACCAAAACTGCCTTCGAGGAAACTAAAAAGGTGCGAGAAATAGCCATGAATTATTCAAAGCGGGTCACCTAAGATATTTTTTGATGGTAGAGATGCAAAAAAGGAGAAGGTCAGTTCTTCAATATTAAACTCACGTCGCAAATGTTTGTACGGAATAAACTCCTATGCCAATGCATCTCTTTGAATTTGTCGCATTAAATTGCCCTATAAGGACTTGTTTTCTACTTTCTATTCCTTTGCGTGTCTGAGCGAGAATTTCCTAAAGGAATAGATTATACGAGCTTTATACCGAGAGGTGGTCAGGAAGAGAGCATTAATGGTTGGGGTAGAGGTGAAATAAGACAGATTTAGTGAGAAATATGTGAAAAACATTTCAACTTGTTTCTTACGGTGAAATAAGTTACATGACGAGATGTCGCTCTATTTTGGCTCATACACTTGAGCATTGAATATAAATGAGGTGCTTCTGCTCCTTTTATGGAATAGAAGACATTTAGAATGAAATTTTAAGTAAACTTAAGTGAAAATAACAAAACTAAAGGAGTATCAATGTAGTAACTGGAATTTTAGTTATTCCAGAGAGGTATACCCACGATTAAAATTAAAAAATATTTATTCCCTTATCGTCCATACTTGCCGCAGTTTAGAGAAAATGAATAGAGGTTTAGAATGATACTCCAAAATTGCTCAGGTTTCGAACCGTTTCTCGGGTGGGGAGGGGGACGCTTCTTTGCTTTATTCCCGTGATTTTCTGCAGGGGGATATCATATTCATTGATGATATTCTCTTGATGAATTTATCTTCTCCTTTAAAGCGACAACATGCCACTATTCCACTGTGACAGACAATAGCAGCTTCCTCAAGCTGCAAAAAATGAAATAACACTCCAATGTTTGTCTCATAGATGTTTTCATAAACTTTATATATTAATATAATCGAGATTAATTTTACCAACAAATAGGTCTGCTTTCAGCCAAGAGCTGTTAACTCCTTAACTGTAAAGACATTTTCACTTTCATATTTCCTAGAATTCAAAATCTTAACATACCCAATGAACTGTAACACCCCAAAACTACGGTGACAAGTTCAACAAATATCTGCAGTAAGAAATAAGTAAGAGGTGCTGTCTAGTTTATTCTTCAGTAGACCTCTTGTTACTTTCTCTTCTTCTATAAGATTTCGGCCTAGCGTCCGCCTTGAAATGACGTCAACTGAAGAATTTAGACCTGGGGTAGTGAAATGTGTGATTATTGTAAGTGAAATTTATTTTCACAATGAAATAAGAATATATGGTATGCATATAAAGTTTTATATATAAAATGTAGCTAAATGAATATCCTATAGCTATATAGGACTGGTACATTATTTCATAAATATATTATTAATCCTTCATATTCAGAATTACATAGCAAAATATTGACTTTCAGTATTGTTGGGAATATATACATTATCACGCTTTATTTCCTACATTTTTGACAGGCAGGCATGCTAGTTTTGACATAATAATATACAGGTATTGCTACTATAACGAAATACATCGTTATAGTAATTAATCTAATAACTACATATAATCGATCAATAATTGTACTAATTATTCCTGAAAAAATTATTCAATAATATCTTCAAGTAAAGATAGCACGCTTTAAGAATATATGTATGTGGATTCTCATGAAATTATTGCAATATATTAACCTTTGTTGTTTGTATATGCCTTCCTTTAGTTAACTTCATTATTTATCCTACGTAGTGACCAATGATTCCAACGACTTAGTATTCGGTCGTTATAAGAGCCTATGATTGTAAACAACATTTGTAACTCAGAACTCGCCTTAAATTAATCTCACAAAAGCTTACTGCTCCATGGTTGATAGGGGATGCACACCTTGTACTCGTATGAAAAAAAATCTGCAATCAGCTTATTAACAACAGATTGTTTGACCTTCTTAGTATTCACCACAAAACACTTCGGTATTGTCTTTACTTTAACACCAATGCTTTCTCTATTGATAAATGTACATGATCAGATAATTGAAGAACATTTGTTTCACGTTGCTATAATTCACGTTAAATTCAATCAACATATACTATAAATAAAGGTGTTGCTAAAGAAAGCAGGTAAGTTCGTGCATGGTAAATCTACGCTACTTAACATTATTGTCAGCTACTAGCAATTTTGCCATTTTTTAAAAACAAGAAATAGTTTAACTTGCCAATTCAATTAAGTATCATATAATTAGCTTTAATAAATTCCTACCTTCAAATAAATGCGTAAATTTAAAGTAGCATTGCTCACCGCAGAGATTTCGCCATTGCATGATATACATACATACTTCACTTTTTTTCCGTCGGAAGATTTCACTGAAAAAAATTTACTTTCTAGTAAAGAATGACTATATTTACATGATTCTTTATCTTCCTTCTCTTTATTATTGTCTAATTTCTCCATTTCACACTCTTTCGAAGAAGCTGAAGTTGCCATCCATCATTTGATATAACGCTTAGCGCTCTCACTATACAACTGAACACAACTGTGACCATCTGTTAACTGAACTTGAACTGATGCAAGCATTCTTCCCTCACCGGCTCACGCAGTCAACCGTTTGTGTCATACAAGGTGCGACAAGCTAAAACATGCATTAAACGTTCTTAACAGTTTTATAAACCTATTATCAGTAAAGTATTTGCAAAAAGTATTTAAACACTTTCAAAAGTATTTAAATACATGATTTCAAATGTATTTACAAATACAATTTTAAATACAAGTATTTAAATACTGCTCACCTCTGCCCAAATTCTACACAGATTTCGTTTCTTTGCGTAAGTCATTGCTTTCAATCCAATTTTATATGACTATCGCAGCCCTTCCCCACATCTCAAACAGTTCAAATTTATGAAATATAACTAACACATCCAAACAATTTCTTAGAACCACCTTGGGGACCGTCCAGAGCGTTGCTATTAAACTTAAGCAACGTGTATCTGCTGCTATTTTCTAATTACAATGAACTAGTAGATACGGCGGTGGCTTTCTGACGTCAAGGTGCGATCCAATCCCAGCGATCACGGGCATAAAACTTCAGCGTATGTGAGGAACTGGCTGTCTATTGGGAGGAAGCGCTAGTCCTTTTTCCGGCAAGCGTATCGAGGTCTTAGTCACCTCATCAGCATATAAGCAATCATAGCCTAACATATCCACGCTCTCTTCCCTCCCGGTGCTATGCCGATGGGGTACTCATATTTAGACACCCTTCATACAGAACGCTTTCCCCTCCCCCATCTCTGTTTGCAAAATAAAACAATACTGCTAGAACACTTTCGACTCTTAGTGAGGACTGACCTCTGGTGCTTTCGGGCTCACCGCAATTGTCATTTCCCGATCCGGTCTGGGGCAACTCATCTACGATAGATGGATGCCATAAATTTATAGTAACTGTGAAATAGGGACTGAATTACAAGCATTTAAATAAACGCCAAACTACCTATTTAGGTCCTTGCTCCTAAAACCCCAATCGGTTCGATTGAGTAATTGTTGGGGTCCCTTTATGCGACCGTGAGAAAGAGCTTAGCAGCCCAAATTACTGACAAGCTCATCTAGTCAGCTATTTGAAAGGGTGTGGTGGTAGGTCGTCGGATAGAATCCCGTTTCGGGTTGGCTTTCTGGTGAACGTCATACGCAGTAGATACCAATGTTTCGGAGCCTTCGTACATCAGTAAGTCCCCACAAAGAAGTAAATTCATCTTGAGTGCAGATCGTTGGTAAGGAGGAGTGGCAAAGCCGCTACTCTTTTATTCGATCTATAAATTAACCCTGAGAAATAACTCGGATAAAAGCATTTAATATACATCACTTGTCTGCGAATAATTTACTCTTGGTCTGTTTTTTTTTCGGATCCATCCTTATTTTCTAATCTTAAAGGCAAGATATAAAAAGTCGTCTTTCTTTTAAAATACCGGGAAAAAATCCACATCGTTCATTTTTACCATCTAAATTTTATTTATCATTTTTATTTTATTTAACTAGTTTTTAAGGGAGGGGAACTATTTCTTCCTGCTAAAGATTAA
Organism: Ceratothoa steindachneri; assembly: GCA_963969495.1. Lineage (NCBI taxonomy): Eukaryota > Metazoa > Arthropoda > Malacostraca > Isopoda > Cymothoidae > Ceratothoa > Ceratothoa steindachneri. Next base: position 114,493,249 of record OZ018332.1, read on the forward strand.
AATGGAAAATATATATTAACAAATTTTCTGGACTTTACCATTTGTAATACGTTTTGTTTTAAAAAAAGTCCCCCTCAAATGAGATGAACATATAATTTTTTTTTCAAAACTTTTCCTTTTGCACTTAGTTAATTTGTACATACAAAGTAAGAGGGAAAAAATATTTATTATTTTTCAACCCATGCAAAAAAGTCCCTTTCTTAAAATATAGTATTTTGGATAATATTGCTGACATTCATTTAAAAATAACTACAGATTTTTAGTTAATCAACTCGTAACATATAACGGTATGTACCACAACGGCGTTTGTTTACACGTTTGGGGCAAGTCCAGGCACTCTCAATTTGCTGATTGTGATGGCATTCTGAAACGAACCTGACACCATGATTGACGGTTTTATGTTTGAAATTATATCTCGAAATATTTATAATATAGTCGTACGCCTTCCATGTGTCACTTTTTATTGTAGACCCGGGTGAAATGCAAGCTTTAATATATTTTACTAAAGTTTGGGGGTCTTGTGATGGACCAGCATAGAAAAAGCTCCACTAAATAAATTCTCACTTTTTTGGAAGAAGAATACTGTAGTTATAATATGATTCCTATGATTATTAAACGAACAACTAATATAAAATCAAATATATTTTGATTTATAATTTCATCTAATTTAATTGAATAATTATCTACCATGACATAACCTTAAAAATAATAATTTCCCCTTGAAAATAAAATACATATCTGATATTAGTGTAGAGAAACTACATTAATGACGAAAGATTTACAAAAACAAATCGGAGAACGTGCACCAAACCCAAAACATCCCCCAATCCTAACTCTGAGATATCATCATTATCATCATCATCATCATCATCATCATCATCTTCATCATCATCACTAACTCTATAATTTAAGAAGGGGATTTTTTGAGTATTTGAATAATAATTTCATCTTAGTTTGGTTATGACTTATGTTACATATATTTATCAAAGTTATTTCTAATAATTCTTTCATAATATCAAAAAACAAAATGGTGAAGTTCAAAAATAAATAGAATCATCGAAATTTTGTGATTTTTTTTAAAACTCAAAGAATTACAAATGGTGAAGTGCAGAAAATTTATTTTTATATATTTTCTTCTATTCTTCTTCTATAACTATATTTTAGCAAAGTGATATTTTGAAAGGGGGAAATTTAGTTTAGAGTTCTCTTTTAAAATTAATCTTAGTAGCGAAGCCATTGCCTGGTTCTTTCAATAATTTAAACCAATGAACATAATGTTTAAAACTTAATTTGAGAAAAGTGCGCCTCGTTCGGCAAACAACATTTCTTAGCTAATACTGAGGCTTAAAACAAATGCCTCTTCGACTCAGTTTCTTATCAAAAACTTTTATACGACGAATAATTTGGGTCAAAGTTTTGAAGACTGAAGATGACCTTTATTTTATGGATATCAAAGCGAGAGTGAACATAAATATGTTCGAAAAAGTTACAAGGTTTTGACGGCTTGCGGCGCGTTTTCTTTGGCAAAAAGGGGCCTAGTTTTTTAATATACCTTTTTTCGTAAATAATCTTTTGATTTTGATGGTAACCATATATATAAAAAAGGAAATTGGCTCTCGTATAAGATATATCCAGAAACTATATATATATATATATATATATATATATATATATATATATATATATATATATATATATGCAAATTTTGTTGAAGACCATGGTATATTTCGCCTTAATCAATTTCCTTTGGAACTTTCCTTTCTTCTAACTGTCTTTTTATTCCATCTTGTAGGTGGTAGATCACTTGTCCTATATTCATCTCTCTTTTAAATGAATGAAATTGGTAAAAAGCAAACTAAATTCCTGATTTTCGATCTTATTCGATCATCTTCGGAGCATCTTAATGTATTCTTTCCTCCTTTACCGGTGAAATGTGTTGGAGTGAGAATCGGACTGAATGAAAAGAAAACAGTTTTTAGGGGATATTTATTCCTCTTGGATTAAGCACAACGTTAAAGGAAACGAGCCAATCCGTTAAGTGGAATTTTAAAACAAGTTTAATGTTCGATTCCAGCTCAACGCTTGACTATTGATGGCCGGCTTTTCTTCAATTATTAAGATGGCTTCTAAGATGTTCAGCCTAGCTTTACTTCCCTTTTTTAGCTTGATGTTGTGCGTGCTCTCCATATAATTTTTAGGCCCTCCGCTTTGTAAATACATGGTTAAACGTCTCGATAGGGTGGTAGTTGTCATACTAATATATTTTGAGTTATTATAAAGCTTGCAGTCTTTATTGGGGCAGATAAACTCGTAAACTATGTTGGTTGACTTTAGATTCGGGGAGTTTTGGCACCTGTTTTTCATAAGGAGATTTTGGGCTTTTGTCATTTTATAGTATAAAATAAGTTGAAGTTTATCCATTTGATTCTTAACCTTGATGTTACGGTTAATATTCTCCTTGATGTTTTTTTTCATCGCTTTTTATCGCTTTTGATGTTGTTTACTCCTCCCCGATTACTTTTCGTGTTATCCATATCTTTAAATTGCATATTTAAAAATTATTCTAGTTGTTTTTCAATCATGCTGTTGGAAAAAGCGTTGTTCACAAGTGTTTGTTTTACGCGTGAGATCTCTTGGTGGAAAAGATCCCACGTAGAGCAGCATTTATATGCTCGGCGGATGTATGAGCAGATTACACTTATTATGTACCTTTCAGGGCATTCATTATTCGCATTGAGGCATCTTCCCATGTCCGTACTTTTTCTATATACTTTTTTGATATAGCTACCCTTAAGATTTTGTACCTCAACGTCCAAAAAAGGGAGTTTATTGCTCGTGCTCAATTCATAAGTGAAGTTTAACACGGAGTTCTCCTCAAATTGCTGTTTGATGTTTATCAGATGTTCTTCGTTTTGGACGTTGATGCAGATGTTGTTTACGTATCGGCAATGTATGTGTGGCTTATTTTCACTGTTGTCAAATAATCTCTATTCAAGTTGACCTATATTGTAGTTGGCGAAGGTCGTCACCAATGGTGACCCCTAGGCCACTCCATCCACTTGCGTGTATAGATTAACGTAGCTTCTGATGTGCATGAACGTAACATATTCCTTAAGATGTTTGGGTCAAGATTTGGAGGAGATATTATAGGATGGTGGTACACATTTTGTATAATGATGTCGATGGTCTGAGCGATAGGCACATTAGCGAATAGGCTTTCCACATCAAGGGATGCTATTAGTCCTGCCTGTCATGTAGAGTGGAGTATATCGAATAAGATCGAAAGCTCAGTGATTCATTTTGGTTTTTATCAAACCCATTCATTTAAAAGAGAGATGAATATAGGACAAGTGATCTACCATCTACAAGATAGAATAAAAAAGAGTTAGAAGAGTAGAAAGTGGCCAGAGGAAATCGATTAAGGCGAAATATACTATGGTCTTCAACAAAATTTGCATTCAAGAAAGACTGCTACCCATCTACACTAATATATATATATATATATATATATATATATATATGTATATATATATATATATATATATATATATATATATATATATATATATATATATATATATTAATTAGGTTCAATTTTAAATCAGGTGATGCCCTTTTAAAATATTGGGATTCGAACCTGTGCTGTAAAGCGTTTGTCGTTCTTCGAGCACATCCTCTAAAATCACTGGGTTATTTTCCAGTTCGTTTAATTATTACCTAGTTTGATTAGTCTATCTTCCTTTCCTTGTATCTGACGTGCAATGAATGCAACCTACATGTAACATTTTTTTCTGTGGGATGTGGATGGTAGCTGAGTAGTTTAAAGTATTGGCTCGAATAAGTCGAGCGTTTAAAGGAACAAGCTCAAGTTCCCTCATTTTTCAATAGCTATAATTTTATTTAAATTCTTAAGGCTATTTTTCGATAATTAATCGATCTATTTCAGGTCATCTTTGAGGCCCACCTGGCACTGTTGACTAAGGACACTATTTCGGTATCTTTAATAATTTTTTAATTTATTTTCTGAAAGGTTTGTTATTTTGCTACGGGTTTTCACATCTATTCACGCCGTCCCAATTCTATCTCAGTAGGAATCTGGAACATAAGGTAACCATCGCAATGTCCACTTGAACCGAGACTTCCATCCTTTTAAGCACATTCCATGGCTTTGTATCTGTGCGCACCCTAATGGTTTGAGGTTATGACAATTTGCACTTTAACAATTTGAATGTACTACACACTCCTCCCTATATATGGATACATGTATCTCTAATTTTTCACACGACCATGTAAAGTTCCCTCGATCGGGCATTTGTTATATTTCTTTCCCTGCAAGGTTGAGTATTTTACCATTTCGCACTCCTATGTGTGTACTTGTTTCGGAAGGCTGTGAAATGAGCTTGCGTGAGTGCACCTCTTGAAGTTGTAGATTAATTAGAATCCTTGGTCCATTCAATCTTGACCCACAAGTGTCATTGCATCAATTCAACTTTCATTTCTCCTTTTAAAACGTCAAGGAAGAAATTTGATTCTAGTCATAAAATTCGAGGTCTCAATTATCCAAAAATAATTTGTCTTTGATCCTTCCCGCTTTCTTTTTTTTGTGCTCTCCATCCGCACAACTGCCAATTTCATCTCAAATCCACCAAAATTCGACAAAACAATCGCTTCTTTCTCTCTTTTGAAAGACTCTAGTTTTATCTTGTTTTATTAATGATTCTACTGGTCTTTGTGAAATTAACCATTCGAAGTTTCTCGTTGCGATTTCTTCGTCTAAACTTGTGTGGAAGAAGTTAGTTTGCTCATTTTGGCTCCAAAGCCGTGATGAGCTAAATTGTTGTCGAAGAAAGAAATTATTGTTTAAACAAACGAAAATACGCAAGCACACACAGGTCCATGTGTACGTACACATACAAACGCTCACACAGGCACAGTATAACATTTAAAATAAGCGAGAGCTAAAATAGAGAAAAAATAAATAAACAGTAGACCTCTGCGTCAAATCGATATCAGCTATTTTGGGCTTACTTAGGTACTTAGATCGAATTTATTCAAATTCAAAAAATAAATTGAAATGATGGATGAATGTATCTGAAAAGTTATAATAAAGGGTTAAAAAGTTTAGATAATAGTATAAATATAATAAATAACTTGCGATAAAATTTCACTACGAACAATGGAGGTAGAAAAAATAATACAAGAATGATCAGACTGGTACATTCACATAGATCCATAGTTAAAAACTGCCTCTCCATATCTGTTCTGGCATAACTACCATTCATTTGCAACTTACCTACCTAAATTCCATCAACCGCCACGGAGTAAGTAGGTGATAATAAATATAAAAACTAGTTCTAAAATTTAAAAATATTAAGTTACAGACAATTAATATTTTTGAACACTTTTATAAAAGGCTTCTTAGAGTAGTTTAAATTATTCCAAATTGTCTGTAAGCTCTTGTAATACGAGAGCGCTAGCGGCGTCCCAGAATAAACACCAAGCTAGATTAACATCTCACTCCCTCGTAAACCTCCATGGTGACTATTTGAGCCTAGAAGGATCTCAACTTAACTCTCTAAATTTGATAACCTTAAAATAATTCAAAATCTTATGAGAATTTCAACGGTTCCCTGTATCAGAAGAGAAATGAGGGGTTAAATACTCGTCGATAAAGATAGACTTCACTTCATTACTAGTGAAGAGCAAAGCGCGAGGCAATGAGAAAATATTATTGCACTAAAGAATGAATCCATTAATGTGTGGAGTGAGGTAAACTTGAATTAATTTAAATGGATTTGTTAAATTCCTATTTGATATAATGCAAATAACTAAAACGTAATCCCCATGTGTATCACGCTACAGGAATGAACAGAAGGAAGATTGAGTCTCAAATTTGAAATTACGCTTAGGGAATCTGATATTGCTCTCCTGATACCAATAACTACCCAAAACAGTCACTTGAAGAGACTTTAGGGGTCTCAAGTATAACCAGGCAAGTAAGCCATCATGCTATAGAGATGGCGGAATTCCAAGTGCCAACTTTACAAATTTTTGCATTTGAGAAAATTTAGATTTAAATGTCTGATTTCCCCTTTGAACAGATCCTCCGAAAGCATGTTAAAACATCTTACCTATTTCCTACCTTCCAATAAGCGGTCCGATTTTCTTACGTTACGTACCTACATTGTCGATGGCTTAAGTTTCTATTTATGGACCAATCATTACATTTGTGGAAAGGTAAAATTATAGGGCAAAATATATTTATAACAAAATATTTTCTTCGAACAAATACCCTAAATATACTAGGGGCGGTCAATAAGTTTTGCGAATCGGTAGGGAAAAACAGAGGAAGGGGGGTGGCTGTTTGTGGGGCTGTAAGGAAAAGTTATGACAAGTCAGGACCTGCAGCTGCACGCTCCTGCTTCGTCTATTTATGAAGCAGTAGCTCATCGCAGATCCTCAGTCACAAATTTTTCGACAATGGAGAAGGTTGAGCACCACGCAGTGATCAAATTTTTGACCATGGAAGGCAAGAATGCAAAAGAGATCCCTGAACGCATGGTTGCAGTGTACACCGACACCGCCCCTGCCTATGCAACCATTGCTCGTTGGAATAGGGAGTTCCGCCATGGTCGTGAGTCTCTTGAAGATGACCCCCGTCCAGGACGTCCATCGGACGTGACCAACGAGGACAATGTGGCCCGTGTGGAGAGGATGATCCTCGAAAATCGACGGGTGAAGGTCGAAGAAATCAAGCGAGAACTTGGAATATCACATGGAAGTGTTAACAATATCATTCACGACAATTTGGACATGACCAAGGTCTCTGCCCGTTGGGTCCCTAGAAAACCCCAAGCCCCATGATCGACTTCACCGTCGTCAAAGTCCACAAGGCCAGAGTTGCACAAGCTGCCCTGGAGTGCGGATTCGAGGAGCTCAACCATTTCCCCTACAGTCCAGATCTGGCCCCTAGCGGCTACATTTTATTCTGCCAGCTCAAGGCTGCACTGCGTGGACGCCGGTTTGGGGACGATGAAGATGTCCAACTCGCCGTCCAGGAGTGGATTGAACAGCAGTCGGGAGATTTCTGGTTGTCGGGAATTCGAAGCCTCAGGGACAAGTGGCGCAAGTGCATTGAAGTCGAGGGTAGTTATATTGAAAAATAATAAAACACTTTTCCTCATATCTCGTTTCCTTAGATCCGAAGTGCAAAACCTATTGACCGCTCCTGGTAAATGAGCCTACATCGTATAATAATTGAACAACAAAATGAGACTCTAGCTGTTCTTTATTATTTTAATAACATGGTAATTATAATGATATGACACTCTTGTAATTATAATGGATGTGACACTCTTTTTGGATCTTCCATACGAAGGGAAAACTAAGAAAGTATTTTCGTTCAACCCCTTTTGACTACAAGTCCAGGACGTTCGATATAGCTTATGCTAATATCTCTCACCCCCTCCCCACCATTAAAATTTGTGTCACCATTCGATATACAGTACTAAAAGGAGAACAGTCCAATGCTGAACACGAAAAAGAAATGTTGACTTTATCAGTCCCTTTGACACTGTATAAAGATCAATGTAGTAATTTATACACCCTTTTGAAGCTCTTTTAAGCACTTAAAAAGTTAGTTCGCGGCCTATTCGTATAATATTAAGCACCACAATAATAGCTTGATCGCAAATAAAATAATCCTTACCCCTAGATATGGTTTACAGCAACAGTAGCCTATGCTTTCCATTCAGTGGAATGTGCATGGAATTATTCCTTATGAGCTCTTCAATAATAAGCAAACAGTCACTGCCAAAGTGTATGTTCATTAATTGCAAATTTTAAATCAATTTTTTGAACAAAAGTGGCTTGATTGGTCAAGCGAAAGGTTGTACTTCTACATGACAATGCACGACCACACGGATAATTTGACTAGAGAAACAATTATTGTTTTTTGTTGCACTATCAGATGTACCATTTATTTAAGTCAATACAACATCACTTAAATTTTAAGTTTACTCTGTTATTTTGGAGGTGGAAAAGGATATCAACTCATATATTTCATAAAAACCCAAGGAATTCATAAAAGAATGGTATCCGCTGCTTAGTTATTATCATTATTATTATTATCATCATTATCGTAGAATAGGGGTGAGTTCAACCCTTTCTGCGTTTCTCAGCCGAGAGAAAGATGACGGTTGTGTGCGTAGGAGATTTATAATACAAACAGAGTGGAAATTAACTGAATTTTAGGTTGTCCAAATCGTCAGCTATCTTGTAGGTTCCGGGAAAATAGAAAAAACGGGCACAAATATAACTTTACTAATATGCAAATTAATATTTTTTTATAAAGGTTAAAAGAGGTTTTTAAACAAGCTATATAATACATTAGACGTACGGGGACTTGGAGGGGACGATCGCTGTACGCGCAAACGAACGATACTGACCGAAAGGTCGCTTGAATGACCTTGAGCTTACACGAAGCCGACGATCGAGGCTTACACTAGGGAAGGGGGGAGAGAAAGCACTTGCATAGGAGAGTTGCACGTTGCTGTTACGTCGAAGATTTGGTCCGAGATATTTAGCCTTGCCTAGGCGCAAAATTCAAATAATAGTCTCTTGACAATGACTACTAACGGGATGAACTTAGATCTTGCCTTCAAGTTAGAACACGAATCGAGCCTGGGCGCGTTGTGTTCGGGAAGCGGGTAACAAGGAGTACGGAGTAGACTCACGCGATTTAAACGAGGATACACTGAGCTTGAACGGTTCTGCGAGGACGCGAATAGCGGGTACGAACGGCAAGGTACAGAGGGCAGGTACTGACGGGGGTGAGCATACAGCGGATACTGACGGAGCGGGCAGGCGGCGGATAATGCCTTCCAACTCTAGCGCCGGAAGATTTATAGTAGGGTCGAATGTGGTTTTCCTCCCTCTGCCCGAATGGGATGGTTCCAGTGTCCGACGCATTGGCAGGCGACGGTAGTCTCGCCCTATTACTACGATTGCGGGAAAGTTCCTAAGCAAGCGAGCCGAAACTTTGTCCGACTCCCAGTGTGACCTTCAAGTTTCTCACAACTTTCCGCGATGACGGGCTTTCAGGCCACCACGGCCTCTCGTTATTTCGCATCTTCATTACCGCAGACAAAGAGGGTCGACCAGGATTCTGCTCTCTCTCTCTCTCTCTCTCTCTGATCCCTGACAATTAAATTATCTTTATCATTAATATGATTATCCTTATCATTATTATCTTTATTATTATTATTATAGAAACCACTCAAGCCCCAAAAGAGGGTGAAGGTCATACTTGGCAATCTCCACAAAAACTCCCAAAGGCACTGTAGAGTAGCATTGGTAGCATAAGAGATGACTAGAATACACAAGGTTAAGAAGCAAGAATTTACTAAAGTATAATAAAAAAAAACAACTATTTAAAATTAAACTAAAAATATAAATAAGAAAGTGTCTGCCTGACCCAGTTACTCCCTCAGACAAGCATATATAAATCATGAAAAAAAGCATTAATAGCAGATTTAAAAGCATTCAGGTCAGCACAATGAACAATTTCATTCGAAAGATCGATCCATAATTTGCAATAATATGGAACAAAACATTTAGGAAACTGATTAGTTCTGTAGTTAAAATTGGAAAATACATAGTTATTCAGAGCTAAGGTACGCCTAGTAGGCCTATTGTGGATAAAAGGAGCAGGAGTCTCAAGTACAAGGGATGGTTAACATTATGGAAAACTTGTACAAGAGAGACAAACGACCAATTTTTCTACGTTTCTCCAAATCGATTATAAATCTAGTAGAATGAAACAAATACAATTCAAAGCTCGGTCTAATAATTTAAGATGGCACTTAGCTGTAGAAAGTCATCTAGGCATGAAATACTCAAAACATGGTAGGATGAATTCGTAAAAAGATTTTAAGACAGTGTCTTCTTACCTAGTGCCCTGAAACACTTACTAAGGAGTCTAGTTTTTTGTGCAATAGAGAAAGCCGTAGATCTTAGATCCTTCTCAAAAGTAAGCTTATCATATATTAAAACACCTAGAGTTTAAGGAAGGAAGAGACCAACAAGGCAGAGCCATAGTGAAACAATAGTGGACAAGAATGGTCATAAGTCCTCGATCTACTAACAATTATAGATTGTGTCTCGCTTTTAAAAGTTTAACAAACGTTAAAACTATATATTATAATACACATATTTAAATATATATATCTAATATCTATCTTTCCTGAAAATATCAAGTGGATAAATTAAATATTTCGTAAGTTATGAGGAAATAACCAAAGTAGCTTTCAAATTGTAGCGGCCAAAGTTAAGTGTCACTTATAAAAACAATGTAAAATGGAACAGGAACAAAATTGAAACCCTTACTATTAATATTTTGTGGACATCCATTTACTATAATGATCTACCGACATCTGTTACCATAGTACTAAATTAATTCCCTGCAAAATGATGAGGTATTAGGTTGAGGAATAAGTTCTTGCGTTTTTTTTTATGTTGTGCTGATTTAAGTTTTGTTGACATGATTTGTGCACATATTAAGAAACAATAATAAATAATGAGAGCAAAATATGCAAAGGTTAGGCTACGTCTCTTAACAGCGTAGACTATTAGGCTTTTGCTTAGGCTACGTCTTGAAGTTGAGTAATAAGTCATTGCGGTTTATTTAAAAGTTGTGTTAATTTAATTTTTGTTCTGTACCCTCAAAATGGAATGTCAAGTTGAAAGAAAGGCGCATTTTCGACACTTGTTGTTATTCATTTTCAATCGAGACGGGAACAATGCAAACACAGCCAAAGCTCGTCGCGATATTTGTGCTGTGTACGGAGAAAATGCTTTATCAGAAAGGACAGCTCAATGGTGGTTTTCACGTTTCAAAAACGGTCATTTCAATCTTAATGACGGAGAACGTTCTGGCTGCCCCTTCAAGTGGGATGAAGATCGATTGAACGACCTTCTTCATGAAAATCCTCGTCAATCGACTAGAGAATTGGCTGTATAATTGGCGTGTGATCAGAAAACTGTAGTGAATCACTTTCATTCGATGGAGAAAGTTAAAAAACTCGGCGCATGGGTTCCGCACGCGTTGAGCGAAAGCAACAAACTTCAACGCTCCACGATTGCCGCAGGTTTGCTTGCTCGTCACAAGGCTAATCATAGATATTAGAACATATTTCTTCACCGCATCATCACTGGCGACGAAAAGTGGTATGTTTATGTCAACATGAACCATCGTAAACAATGGCTTAGCCCCAATAAAGTCCACTTCTGGGATTAAAGCAAGGACTTCATCCACGAAAGACGATGCTAGGTGTGTGGTGGGATTGTGAAGGCATCATTCTTTATAAGCTCCTTGCGAACAACGAGATCGTCAATGCAGAACTTTACGTTCAACAAATGTATTGACTCGCCGAAGCTATTCGTGAAAAGCGATTTCATTGACGTTATGGAGTCCTTCTGCAACACGACACTGCTCGTCCTCACATTGCCAATATGACAAAAGACGCCATCCAAACGCTTAATTGAGAAATCTTTCCGCATCCTCCATATTCTCCAGACTTGGCTACATCGGATTTCTATCTGTTCTGATCGCTCTCCAAAAATTTGCGCGGCGTTTCGTTCAGTACTGATGTAGAATTAAGAACCTGGTTAGACGAATTCTTCGAGTCAAAATCCAGAGATTTTTATTGTAGAGGCATCGAAAAACTAGTTGAACGTTGGAAAGAAGTCGTAAATAGCAACGGAGAATACATTATTGATTAAATTGCATATTGTTATCAATTAAAAATGAAGTTTTTCTAAAATTGTTAATGGTAATGAATAAATTTGATAAAACCGCAGGAACTTATTCCTCAACCCAATAATATTGTTCCATTCATTTTTCAATAATTCCAAGAGTTCATCTTGTTTCTTTGGATTTCTCCTTGCCCCATCTCCAATAATCTTCCAAACGTTTTTTATAGGGTTGAAATCAGGACTTTGGGGTGGTCAGCCGATGAGATCAACCCCTTTATTACTCAAATAATTTTTGACTCTCTTCACCGTGTGGCAGGAAGCGTTGTCCTGCACGAAGATCGCAGGTTGAACTAACGAGGATCGGAGATGTGGAAGTGCTTGTTGTCTAATAATCTGCTTGTAGATTTCACCAGCGACAGTCACTTGTAGGCGACTAAGTGGACCAGGACCAGCAGCAGAGATCACTTCCCATACCATTACACTGCCTCCTCTATATTTCATTGTCTTCTTCGCACATGAACTAGATAACCTTTCGCCGCATCTTTTTCGGACGTACATCCCGCCATCGGAACCAATCACTTAAACTCTGATTCATCGCTAAAATGAACCTGCGCCCACTGTTTTTCTGTCCAAACGACATGTTCGTGAGCGTATCATAGGCGGGCTCTTTGATTCTTTTTGGAGATCAGAGGTTTCTTTGCCGGTGCCCGAGCAAGCAAACCAGAACCTTGTAATCCCCGGGAAAGTGTTTTGCGCGATACGTTGACATCGGAGGTGGATCTAAAGTCGCGGGATATCTCAGCAATATCCTTCAGTGGCATTCTAACCATAATACGATCCTGCCTTGGTGACGTTATACGAGGTCTGCTGGTTTTGGGCTTAGCATTTGTCGATCCTGACAACTTAAAACGAGCTAAAATACATTGTACAACACTTTCAAACCTTCCTACAGTAGTTATTATCACAAAATCTGACTTGTTCTCTTGGTGAAGGAACACAATACTTTGTTCTTCGTTACAGGACACTGGTCGTCTTTCACAAGGCCCCATGTTGGCAGTTAAATGTTGTAATATTGTATAATCATAAGAAGCAAATTCTAGCTCATCAAAGGTCTCCTAAAAACAAATACTTCTGTTGGTAGTTCATATTTTCTAAGTGATCCTTAACTTTTGACCGCTGCAATTTGGAAGATAGTTTGTTTTTTCCTCATAACTTACGAATTATTTATTTTATTCACTTGAAATTTTCACAAAAGGAAGATATTAGATATATCTAAATATGTGTATAATATATAGTCTCAACGTATTGCAAAACTTCTCTAATGCATATTTAAATAGACTTGTTCATACTTACCCTTATATTATGGTCGCTAGTGTATAATAACTCCATTGTATAATATTAAAGTCATGGAATACACCAGTCTAATCTGTCCGACACTTAAAATAGACTTTCCGAGATATTCTTATATTAGGAACCACAAAAAGAAGTTTTAATTTAAAATAAATAATAGAATGGTCAGACCTTCAAGAGGAGGTTTAATAACTGAGTCAAATACACTTTGTACATCTATCAACAGTAAAGCCAGGCAATTTCCATCGCGGTGAGTAGATTCCGTAATAAGCTCTTCCTTTCAAGACAAATTAGCAAAATCAAGGGCAGCTACCCTAGACCGATCAGTCTCTCTGACTGAATTGATTCATTCTTTATTATTAACATTCAGGTCACCGACAAAAATAAAAGCTGACTTACGGTCAGTCTACTGAATTCTATTCATAGAAGCAAGGAGACAATCAAATATCCTACTCTCTAAATCTCGGTTACGGTAGAGACTAAATATATAAAAGATTAATTCTACGGCTAACCTTAACTAATTGAACTTCATGACAATTACATTAATATTCAGTCCTGACTGAAGGTGAAAATCCAGACCGGATATAAGTACCTAAGACACGTAAGAGCAAAGTAGGTTTATTAAAATCAAGTAATAGTAATTGAGAGATATTTTGTATGTCCGATCCCAAAGTCTCAGAACACAGAACAAGAGCAAAATCCCTAGAGACAATTTGCAATTTATCAAGATTGGGATTTAGCTCCCTAATATTACTATAGACAATTCGACACTTTTACTTAGAGTTACCAGGACCGGTAATTAACTCAACATCAACATATACAAGCAATAGATAAACACTCATCGACAATAACTTAAACCTAATCCAGGGATTCTTAGCACCACCTGAACATTTAGGTTATGGTGGGGACTGTTGGACAAAGCACTGGAGACATGCTAGCAGTTAAAGAAAGACAGAGTGCCCTCAGATGAAAGAGAAGGGAAGTACTGTGTATGACTATACATCCAGCTTTGGCAATCAATACTTGTGATCCATTGTCTTAGATTGGATGAAGAAAGATTAGTAGACGGAAAAGAAAAGAATGAGCTATTTGAAGTAGAGGATACTCAATTCCTCACTCTGATAGAACCAGCCAACTATATGAGAGCATTGTCAATTATGCTGGAAATCTTTTTGCTGAATGTTTTTTTCATATTAGAAATGATTTTACTTTTCTTAAAAAATACAACCTAATACATAGGCAATTTAATTGCTGTGTAAAATTTATATCTAGTGTTTATTGTTGCTAATAATCTTTGAGTAAATCAATAAAAAGTAAGTTGGAAAATCAACCTTAAGAGAAAATAACTTCTTGAAATCAAGTAAATTAGAAAAAAACATTATGAAAATTATCAATTGTGAAAAAACCCTTCAATTTCGGTTTCTTGCGTTGTGAAAAGTCGGAGTAGGGATGTTCTTATATATAAAGATATCTCCTTTGAGATTTAAGTATGTTTGAAAGATCCAAACGGACGGAGCTAAATTTAGGGCAGTTTCGATTGACCAACATCAAACCGTCTCACTAAAAATAGTTGATTCCGCGCTAACCAATTAAAATTACGTCACAATTTACACCTCAAAAAGCCCCTTCAGGTTCATTCATCACCATAACAACTCCCTAAGGCAATTCATGTTCAGTAAGGCTGAGATACTTGCGTGACAATAACCCAACTCAGAATAAAAAAAGAAGAGAAATAGAAAATCCAGAACATAAACAGATAAAAGAGCCTAAAAAAACAAGACTTAACACAACACAAAATGGAACACACAAGCAACAAATTGACGATATTGACAATAAACATAAATAAATGGACAACTATAGAGATTGTGTAGGGAAGCGTATTTAGAAGAAGAGTCCCAGACATACATAATTATAATAACAGAACATTTACTATACTCAAGGACAAAGAAAATTAAAATACCAAATTACACGACGATGATGAAGAACTTCGCTCAGGAAAGGTACGACGGGGCGGCGACTTTGGTAAAGAGCGACCTTAATTTTAAAACTTTACCTAAACTTGAAGATTCCTTTGTGGCTATCGAGATTCCGACCCTTTTAAGGGCTCTTTTTACTTTTCGCAGTTTAAATGCATCAAGGAAGCCGTGTCTTTTCCTAAAAAAATATTTCGTAATATTTGGTCACCAAAGGACAGTTTTTCCAGGAGGTGACCTAAATTTTAACCTAAAAGAAGCAGCATAAATTATGAGAAATAAGTAAGAAATGAACTTGGAACTCTTGTTGAACCGAAACAAGCTTGAAAGTGTTGCATCCGACTTAAAGGCATATGTGACACATGTTGCTAAGAGACCGTGCATAATCGTGACTAGCTGCAACTTCCCATTTAACCACTTTACCACACTCGGGAAACTGGGGTCCAAGTGACTGTATTCCGATTCTCACGAGCATCTCCCTCGAGCCCATTCAGGTACCGATACGCGTAGGCCAAATGGAAAAGGATCAGAGCACAGTTAAACGACTTTTAACCAATAGAACTGAGCGAGGCAAATCTCGAATAAATAGAGGCTGAGTTGGATACAATAACCAGCTTATCAACAAGAAAGACACAAATAGACTTCCAATGACATCCTACAAAAGCTCCAACAGCCCAGTTGGACTAACTAAATGATAGAAATAGCTAAGTAGGATAGGGAATTATAGAACCGACTAAAGTGAATGAGAACGACAGAGAAATAGTCACCGGTATGCGACACCTCGAAACGGAATTGACAAAAAGGATTCGAGACAGACAGCCAAAAATATGGAACCAACTAATAAACAAAGTTGAAGAAGAGACAACCCGACTGAATTCTGCATATAAATTAAAAGGTTCAGAGAAATGAACACACGGGAACAAATTCGAATTAAGAAGGATGAATCGTACTTTGAAAACCTAGAGGAAATGGAGGATTGATTCAGGCAGTACTGGAGAGGACTATTTCATAACACCGGAGACAACAAAGAAGACTTCGACAAGCTGAGTGTAGTTATTGAGTGGCCCTATCCATGCCCGCAAATCTCCAAGAGAAGAGAGATGACGGCACACGGTAGGCCAATAACTACGCAAGAACTCACCGACGGTATCAAAAACCTTCAAACAAAAGGCTTCATGCTAGTCTTGAAACACTAAGCACAATATATCCAACGTACCACCGCAAGTGCTACCGGAAATAGTGAACGCCATGATTGCTGCCTTGAACACCGGCTACTTTTCTGATGCATTCAAACTTGTAAAGCTAAGGGAAACAAACCTCCCGACCAGCTCCTAAATTATGTACAGGCCTATATCCTTCCTGGATATCGCTGGCAAGCTCTTTGTAAAGCTCATAGCCAACAGGCTGCAAAACCAGCTAAAAAAAGAGCGAAATTCCCACGTAACAACAGGATAGCTTCCAGGAGGGAAGGAAGACCAATACTGCACTTGCTCTTCCAACCGAAAGGTCAGCCAAATCCAGGGAAAAAAGGAAACACGTCGACGTGGTCCTCAGAAACGTACAAAAGGCGTTTGGAAAAGTTCAGCTGAGGTGACTCCAATAGAAGATTATAAAACTTCAGCTAAACACAGTCATCAAAAAGATACTCTGTGATTACGTGATGGATAGGAGGGCCCAGATACAGATAGAGGGACACAGGGGACCGGAATTAAGACTGAGGGCTTTAGTGCCCCATGTTAGCTGTCTCAGCCCTCTACTCTATACCAGATTTACCATCGACCACCATGCCCAGTCAAAAATTACGTGATGTATATGCAGTTTGCACCTAAGAAACATAACAGAGTGCAGGCTTGTGAGACAGCAGCGGAGATCTAAAACAAACTCGTTCAAGCGGAAATAGAAGATAAAGGCAAACGCTCAAAAGTTGACCATTATCACCTTTAACCGCAACAAACTAGCCGATATTTATGTTAAAGATTGATACTACCGTTACTGCACAGAAGGCACAGTACCCGAGCTGAATATGACCATTAATGGGTGTAAACAACACTTCAATAACCGGATCAATGCAGCGAAAATAGAGATTGTTGAGCTGTTTCGATTCCGCAAACTGAGCAACAATTACCTTCGTAGGCTTTCCCTTTGTTACATTAGATCCATGTTGATCTAAACGGTGGTTGCCCCCAGGCCGCCAAACTCCTGGACTTAAGGAAAATGCAGAGGGCCCAAAACAAAATCTCCTTGATCATAGATCACACAAGAAGACGGATACTATATACACATGGATACAATCAGAGGCGAAGAAGACATTAGACAAAATTGAAGAGGAACTACATACATCCAGGACTTAACCAAAACCTAGACATAGACTTGACTAGACTTAAATATAAAATCGAGAGAACAAAATTCCTGAGCGTGAGGATAAGCGCCGACGAGTATATTTAAAAAAAATCTACAAGATAATCTATATATTTAAAAATAGCTCTATCTCGCTATCTATCTATCTATATAGATAGATAGATAAAGGGGATAGAGCAAGATATATATATATATATATATATATATATATATATATATATATATATATATATATATATATATATATATATATATAAATATGTATAACTGAATCACGAAAATAAGGAACGTGAGGAATTTATGAATAACGTTACAGCCACGAGGAAAATGAAACAACGGAGAACTGCGAGGCCTTTCGACTAATGGTCCTTTACTAAACAGACTGACTGCTTAGTAAAAGGACCCTTACAAGGAGTTACAAGGAAAGAAGGTACCCTAGGAGACCTCGCAGTTCTCCGTTGTTTCATTTTCCTCGTGGCTGTAACATTATTCATATATATATATATATATATATATATATATATATATATATATATATATATATATATATATATATATAAGAGAGAGAGAGAGAGAGAGAGAGAGAGAGAGAGAGAAAAAAAAAGAAAATATATATTTCTAAACAAAAAACATGAATTGTCAATATTACAAAAAAAATTGTTGAGAAGCAAATGGAAGGGCAAGTGATTTCTTCAACACCAGGGTAAAATTTATTGAATTTTATCAAATCTCTTTATTCTCCCACTATGTATCTATTTCAAAATTACTTTTTCCATCACTAAGTATATACTTTACTCTTTTTTTGCAGAATCTTGTTGCTTCTGAAGATGTAACTCACCTTTGCTACCGTTTTCCAAACTATTTTTGTTCTTTCGTTAATTCCCTTCCTCGGTGTCACCAGAATACCCAAGTCATCCCAGGAAATATTCTTTTACATGATTTAAAATTTAATTCCATCAAATTTCCTCATCTTGGCAAAGTTATTGTTCCCTATTTATCTCTTCCTAAGTTTATTTTGAGTTAGAATGTGCAACTGATTTGCGCTATTTGTTTAATCATTGTATTTATTTCTGAAAAAAGCAAATAGTGTGCCCTCGTTGGCCCTTTGTTGGCGAAATGAAAGTGGCTTAAATATCTCCCATTAATTCTATTTTCCTTTTCTTCTCAATAAGGGCCTTGGACATCTCTTTTTAAGAATGTTGTACCTAGTTAAGGAGAGATAGGCTGTTTTTTTATCACTTCCAATTTTATTAGTATCTTTCTACTGAGTCGACATTTTTTCTGAGGAGTAAAATGTCTTTAGTGAGTTTGTTTTAAATACAAAACTAACATCAACTTAGAAACTCATATTTTAAGTAAATCATTATTAAGCTCATGAGAATTTGAGGAGTGGGAAAGATAGTTACATAAAATTAATTATGGTTAGTTTTTAAAACTCTCTTTATAATTAGGTAGTTGCAAGAAGGAACCGAAAACAAAAGGCAACCCCACACCATAAAGATAAGTATCATTTATACAATACCCTTTATAATCTAAGTCTTTTATCTCGTGATTTAGACATGGATTTCTCTAACCGTTTTGTTATTCTTTTTTAATTATATCATAATTATATTGACACATTTAAAGTCAAGCACAATAGTCATTCTTAACCTCTGGTGTTTTGTTATGTCATTTCACTTTCCCCCTCAATCAATGTTTATCATATCTCTTATATGTTCTTCCTTTTCTATCACATGGACATTACACTCAATAATCACTTACTCTACTTTCCCCTCATACAACCTAGACAATTAGCAGGTTTAGGCCTTCTCATTCGATCCATGTACTCTACCATTTACTTCCAGTGATCCAGTTTATATTTTGTTCCAGTGTCCTCTATCACCATAAGACTTCTAATGCCATTACAATATTTGTCCACCCTACCATCCTGTTATTTTAACGTTTTCGTCATTCGTTCTATTTATTTAATACTCACTTAACTCACCTTATATCGCTAAAAAAATTTATATTCCCTATTCCTTCCACACCCAACTATTCTATAAGAAGAATGTCTTCATACATTCTCTCGTTGCCCAATAATATCTCATTTAATAAAGATTTTAATATTTTTTTTTCTTTTTCACTACCACAATATCTCATTAACTCTCGTGACATATCATCATATACACTTTCTTATTATTTCTTAACCTTATAATATGCCGACTCTAAATCATCATCACCAATGCCAAACATACATCATCTCCACATATCTCTATTATTTTATTCCATATCTTTAAGTATGCAGTTATTATAACCCTTAAGAACTTTTTCCTGCGATCTTCAATTGCCATTTTTATATCCTGTTCATTCTGAGTTTATATCAATTGGTTCTCATATTGTGCATCAATAATGAAAGTATAAATGATATGCAATCATTTTATTCCTGAACTAAAACCTTTACAACTAATTATGATTCAGTGTTAGGCATCGTTTGAATTAAAATCTACAGATTAATTGAAGGAGGAAAGATATTTTTTAAATACCACGTTAAGCTCAATAAAAGTCTTTCCTTTTAAGTGCATAAAATCTTATCCTTTGAGTAGAAGAACAACTGATTCATAAATATTATTTATTTGAATATTCGCAGCCAAATGAAATAAAAATACCCTTAAAGATTTCACTATAGCTTAGGTGAAAGTGATGCATCTGTTGGAAATTGGTCCAAAGAATATTTGTATAAGTTAAGGCTAAATATATTTTATCCTTCACACGATTTGAAATTTGATTTTATCATGAAGATTACATACCTCGGTTGTCTCCCATACTCCGCCTCTCTTCATAAAGAGGGGTAAGTAGAGCACTGCGCTTAGGAAGTCTTTGGTAATTGCCCAATTATACCCTACTTAAATTCTGTTTCATGTCTGCTAGAAACGAGACAGCAAGCAGACCCCGAGCAAGTGCTCGTTATGACCTGCGCCCTTAAGTCAAGTCAAGTATACAGACCCGTTAGAGGAATAAGAACATCGCAAACGTCTGGGAGGGTTGTCTAGAGCCTAGTTATGACCAGATCAGGGGACTATTATTGATTTATATATTATCATTTCGCTCGCCTGTATGTGGTGCTGGAAGAACAACCAAACCATTCTCTGGAGCGTGTTGTAAAAAGGCAACTAATCCCGGATAGAGACCGGTCTCTTGGGAAGCACGCAGATAATTCTTAGGAGATATGTAAAGAAATTTCTAAGTTAGAGGAAGTGAAAACGTGTGTGTCCTAGAATAGGGTTGAGTTCAATCCTTTCTGTGTTTCTCAGCCGAGAGAGAAGATGGATATGTGCGTGAGAGATTTATAATACAGAGAGAGTGCAAATTAACTCAATTTAAGGTTGGCCAAATAGTTGGCTATCTTGTAGGTTTCGGGTCAATAGAAAAGGGCACACAAATAACTTTACTAATATGCAACTTAATATTCTTTATACAAAGGTTAAAAGGGGTTTTCAAACAAGCTATATAACACATTAGACGTACACGAGTCTCAGCGACTCGTGTACTTGGTGGGGACGGTCGTCGTACACACAAACGAATAATACTGAGTGAAGGGTCGCTCGAATGACCTTGAGCGTACACGAAGCCGATGATGGAGGCTTACACTGGGTAGGGGTGGGAGGGGGGTAGTAGAGAGAGAACACTATCACAGGAGAGTTTCACGTTGCTGTTACCTCGCAGATTTTGTCCGAAGGAGTAATCCTTACCTTGGCGCAAAGTTCAAATAATAGTCTCTTGACAATGACTACTAACGGGATAAACGTAGATCTTGCCTTCGGGTTTAGAACACCGAGTCGAGACTGGGCGCGTTGTGATCAAGGAGCGGCTAACAACAAGTAGGGGGTAGACTCTCACGAATTACACGAGAATACCCGGAGTTTGAGGAGTTCTGCGAAGAATTGTAGAGTATAACGGGACGCGAGTTGTGGGTACGAACTGGGGCGGGCAGACAGCGGATACTGGTGGGGATGGTGTCCCCGCCAGTTTCTGTTCTCTCTCTCTCTCTCTCTCTCTCTCTCTCTCTCTGATCTCTGACAGTGTCGTAATTACTTAACAAGAGTAGAGTAGGGGGTAATCATTCAGGACCTGAGAGCGCACAATTCTCTTGAACCTACCCAATCTTCGCAATAAAAGCAGATCTCCTGTGGAGTAAGGTCACAAGATTTAGTATTTTCTATGTTGAAAATGCATCCATCAAATATTACTATCAATAAGTAATCAGTAAAATAATTAGGGCTTAAATGTTGGATTAGTTGCCATCCCCTTCAAGCAGTGTCAATTAATTCCTTTTCAGAAAAAAACAAATGCGTAGATATATCCCTCCCCTTTAAATGGCGGCGCAGGTAGAAAGAACAACAATAGAATTGCCTCCTTACCCTTCTCGACGTAAACAGGAAACTGAACCGGAACATCTTTCTGCCCACGTGCTTTGATGTATGGCGTAAGGGAATGACGCCCTCACAGATGCATGAAACATTTCGCTTCATTTTTGCCCAAAATTTATCTTTGCATTTGTAGGGAAAAGAACTGGAATATTTTGAAAGAGAATTTTAAGTAAATAAAACGTGCCTTGTATATAAAGATTAAGGATTGGAGAAGGGCTGATAATGCATCGATACTTGAGCACAAATTTGACATTCCTTCGTTTGGTTCCTTACTTACTCTGGGTTAGTGATTCTCAACTTTTTGCGTCCCATAACCCATTTTCACTAAATACTAGGAATCATTTTCCTCTCTTCCTTGACAAATAAGATACATTTAAAATAATATAATCAGACCACTATAAATGGAATATATTCAATGATAAAAAGTTAAATAATTATTTTCACTTTTAATTTAAGTGTAGTTATCTGTAGATTTTCAAAGATATGTAGAAATATATTTAAAAAATCTATATCTCAACAATTTTAGAGTGCCTACATGTGTACCCAATTCCCGTCTTTGAAATGATAAAATTTCTTTATGAGGGGAATTCCACCTTGGCTGGGAACAATTACTTTAAGGCGTTCTCGGTAAAGTCACCAATAACAGAGTTCTTTCTTTCCTCTTGGAGACTAAAGAAGTACCACAAGAACCTCTTTTGATGAGAGAAGTAATCGATTTCCCACTAACAATCCATTTTAGGAGCGATTTTGGCTTGAGAAGTGTTTAGCCTAAGAGAATTTGTTTGAAAACATCTTACAATCATTTTTGCGCGAGAAGCGAAGTGTCGTGGCAAAATGAACAAAAAATAACATAGTTAATGCAAGATGCTTATGATTATTATCATTTTATCGAAATATATTTTGGATTTAAACATTTAAAAAAACAAAACAGCAAGGGAGATTAGTTGGGGCACTAGGACCCGTAAATTTCGACAATTCTGCTGAGTTTAATCTCATTCTGCAATGATCATTTCTTTCGAGGAGTTTGTCTGAGGACAAATAAAAAATATTGGTAGGATTCCGAGAACACAAAAATTTCTATATCTGTAACTTGGGTTTATTTAGAGCGGAATTGGTGTAGGATGTACACTATTAATTCATATAAAACTGCCCCAGTGCATATTTTTAATGTTTTATTAAGTCGAAGCTCTAGTTATGTATTAAGACTAAAAAGAAACGCCATAATCTAACATAGGTCTGAATAGCGAAGTGAATATTCTCATGGTACCTGGTTTTCTTGTTGAGACCAAGTGCCTGATGAACGAAACTATTCTCATAGCTTTGTTTCCTACTGCAATACAATGCCTAGAAAAATTTCATGTTAGCTATTTTAACTCCCAAGTCTAATTGTGCAAATACTTGTGTTATTTCGGTATCTTGGATAGAGTATTTGAATTTTGGGATATTTTTCCAAATTGTAACACACCACACTTTAAAACAATCAGTTGTCTGCCAAAATTGTGGCACTATTTGATTAGTCTAAGCAATTTTGTGAGCTATTTACTCCATCTTTATTTATATTTTAGGACCTAGTTTAGTATCGTCAGCGAATGAATTTACTAAACACCATTCGCAAAACTATTTGTTTACAAAAATTTAAAAAAGAAGTTCCAGACCTGAGCCTTGAGAAACTCCACATGTGACTGGTAGCCAGGCAGATCTTATCCAATTCAACATACGCAAAAGTTGCAAAAGCCGCCATCGCCGAGTCTAACAACCAAAAGACCTACCTACACATTGAAAACGAGCACTCCACAAAAATAATGTGTTGGATTTATTATGCACACATTGCAAACATAACTCGCCCTGGTACCTTTGCTACAGAAGTCAACCGCATGCTCGTAAAGAATGGGCTGCAGGAGATGTGGTTCTCCGATAACCCTTCTTCAGAGGAGGTTATGCGTATAACCGTGGCTCCTCAGTGCCAAGACAAGTGCCTAAAGTGCAAAAACAAAACACAGCCATCTCACGTGACCCCCGACTGAACAAGCCAAAAGAACCACAAACAGAAAAACAAGCGCCACTCACACCGAAATTTAACACACCAGTAAAATCAAAAACACACACCCCCACACCACCCAAGGAGGCAGTCCGACCCAAGGAGATCAGGTCTCCTAGGTCGAGGAAAATCTCCAAAACTCGTGGTCCAAGGTCTACCTCCTCATCACGGGGAAGGGAACACCAATCGAAATACCACGCGAGAGGCTTCAACCTAAAACTATATGCCCCTGAATCGGCTTCGTTCCAAGCTGAAATTGATTCCCACGAAGTATCTGAGGGTCTTAGGACCGGACGATAGAAGTGGGAATGCTCAGACAAGGTTCCGGAGCGACAGATTGAGGAGGCCCTTGCACAAAATAAGATCAAGTTGACCACGGACTGCTTTTACGCGATTACTGATACCAAATTTAGAAAGAAAAGAAACGGCAGGCAGCGCACCCTGCCCAGTACACCCCATGGGGCTAAAGTAGATCGTGAATAAGCATCTACTTTAATCCCACACACTAAAAGAACCAACATTACACAAAATGACCAATAGACTTACAATCATACAAATGAATGTCGATGGGTGGGACGGAAATGGTTCCATCTATGGCAACATTCTGCGACCAAGTGACCCTGACATTGTATTTATCAACGAACACGGAATGACCACGCAAAAAAAATTAAAAATATTTCAATACGACGTCATTAGCAAAAATTATAGCCAGGAACGGTATGACGGCTGCGCAATAGCCGTCAAAAAAGGACTTAAATACAAAAAACTACCCGACTTAGATTAATCTTAATTTGCCATTGAGGTGGGCACTACGCTAATTACGGTTCAAAAAATAGTGATATGGGACAGACTGATTGAAGGACTTGACATAGAAAGAGACTCACGCACATTCTGGCAGACATTTAGACGGTTAAAAGGACAACCTCCACAGAAAAAAATTACACTCATACACGACGGTAAAGAAATTGATGAAACTAAAGAGATTGAGGAAATGTTTAGGATTTTCTGGTCTTCAATCTTCAAAATTACCCCCGAAGAAAATGAAAATTATGACATCGATTTCGAAAATGACATAATCCAACAGCTAAACACACAAATACACAAAACCTCCCCTCATCATTGTGTGTCACAGGAAAGAGTGATGGAGGGCTATGGGAGTAAAATAACTGCCCAAGAGCTCTCCGTTGCACTAACATCCTTTCGTCAAAGAGCACCAGGTACCACGGGGCTGACCAGGGAGAACTTAATCAAGGCCCCGCCTAACGTTCTGAGTGGGCTTCTTAAAAACATGAATGCCGCTCTGAACACAAGCTACTTTCCCGATCAGTGGAAAGTGGCCAAGATGATTTTCATTCCTAAATCGGGAAAACCCCCGGACTGCCCTGCGAGCTTTCGGCCGATATCTGGCAAAGTCTTCGAGAAGATATTGGCAAATAGGGTCAACTCTTTTCTCAAAGAAGCCAACTTGCATAAAGAGCAACAACACGGCTTCAGAAAGAAAAGAGGGACTGACACGGCACTAGCTGTTATTACGGAAAAGCTTGCAAAGATCAAGGCAAGCAAAAGGCATGCCGACCTGGTGCTCCGCGATGTCAAGAAAGCTATTGATAAGGTTTGGAAGAGAGGACTACAGTTAAAGATCCTTTAAGTAGGCCTCAACCTCATTCTTAAACGGATTCTATGCGATTACATAATAGAGAGGAGAGCATATATACATATCAGAGAACACAAAGGCCCCGAATTCGAGTTCGAATCAGGAGTCCCACAAGGGGGCTGTCTCAGTCCCCTTTTATACAACATTTATACACGTGACTTACCACAACCTTTATCCGAAGGTTCGATATACGTCCAGTTTACTGACGACATATCGCAAATTTGTACCGCCGCTTACGTTCACAGGGAATTTATGGCGAGAAATACGGCTAGAGAGATATCTAACATTATCTCTTTCGAGAAGAAATGGAAGATATCAACCAATGCCCCAAAGTTCAAAATAATTCCCATGTTTCTCAAGACCTTCAACGATATACGGGTAGGGGGAAAGAGAATCCTCTACTGCCTGGAGGGGACGGTTCTGGGGCTCAAAATCACCACAGGGGGCTACAAGAGTCATATCGGACGAACAGTCGCGAATGGCAAGAGAGATTTGAGGGAGTTTTATAGGTTCATCGACCTAACTCACTCAAATAAGCTCAAGATATTCAATGCGTGCATTCGCTCGAGACTCTTGTACCCCCCGGTGCCGCTGAATGTGAGCGCCAAGACCCACATTGCCAAACTTCAAGTCATTTAGAACAAAGCGGTGCTACTCATTACTAACACCCGAAGAAGAGAACTCGGTTGGATTATCTCCGATCAACGTGGCGCTCCACGAGAGAGCTAAAAGGATATGGCAAGCCATTGGCGCCCGCTTGACCCCTGAATTCTCCTGAACACACTTAGAAATCGAAGTAGACCGACAAGTAAGACTATTCAAAATGGTAAATTACAGTCTGACGATGACGTGACTCCGAAATACACGTGACAAAACTGACAAAAAACATCCAATGTAATGCGCAGGTTCCTTTAGTAAATTAAATCCCAAATTAAAAACTATTTTGCAAAACGCAAACTAAAAATCCAAATTCACTATTTAAATTCAAATTCAATTTAAATTCATTTAAAATGATAATAAAACTTTTTCAAAAACTCACAGCGGGAATAAAACACTGCCTAAAATAGAGGCTTGAATGCCTAAAGATCTTCAAGATCGAAAATAATAATTAAATTAACTATGATTAATTTAATTGAATAAACTATAAATTTATAGTTTATTAAATAGAGAAAAAACAACCAAAAACATACAAAACTAACACAAATTGACAGAGCTACCCTTTCACCAGGGACCTTTTTATTCTGTCTCCTACACATCATCTAATCTTTAAACTCACCCTTTAACCACTTTACTCTCTTACTATTCTCTCTCTAATTCTACCTATATTTCATCACTTATTATGTCCAATGTCCTTTTTCGACTGCTTTGGTTGCCTGAGTTAGTCCGAGTTCTCTCTACTACGTGAAGATTACATACAGCAAAATTTGATTTCGCACAAAGTTTCAAGTGAACGTGATACCGCGCGTTGGTGATTCTCGCGTTCGAGTTCTCGCAGTTTACGTGAAAATTTTCATTTTCGCGATTGGGTTAAAGACTGAATTTTTTCAATCGCTTCGTGTGCCAGTAGCGAGGGTGAGCGTGCTTCCCTCCTCCCCCCTCCGAACTCTTCATCGAACTCCCTTTGGGGTGGACAAAGAACCTGCAGGCTCTTGAAAAGCGCCTGCACAGATGGTAAAGTGCCAATTGTAAGGTATTTTTTTGTTTTGGACGGGGACTCCTCCTTCAAACCAATTCTGCTCTTCACTCTTAACTGGTGAAAAATCTCTTACATACTACACACACTCACACTTCCAAACACAGACAATCACTCCGAGTCTTCCGGCTAAATTTATTTTCTCCAGTCCTTTACATGAGGATATGGAGAGATAAATGAGGGAGGCCCGGCGAATACCGCTGAGGACACTCTCCGATGGCCCCAAGCCAGAGCGGGGGGAGGTCTTCTCTAAGACATATGGAGAACTAGGGGTGACCCTAGTAAGACTAATCGACACGTTCAATGGATACTCAGCTATCTGCAAAAATGAGAGTGACTGTGAAGTCCTCACCTCTCAAAAAGCGGCAGAGTGCCTAAAGCAGATTAACCTCAAGCCACACACGCCACCACAGATAAAGACCCACCGCAGCATTGTCCTTCGCCGCCTCGATCCTTGGGTTAGGGGGCACAACATCGAAGAAATTCATGCTGAAGTAGAAAAAAAACACATATGGGCAAAGGTAGCGGAAGTGCTGAAATTCAAGGATTATACGCATGTCTTTAAGATTGTGTTTACTGATTCGGCAATGGCGGTAAAGGCCACGGAGGGAGGTATTCTCCTCTTTAACGTTCGTATCTACCCTGAGCAGATCGAACGTGAGGAGTTTATCGACCTCCAGATGTGCTTCAAATGCTACAAGTATGAGGAGCACACCACGGCGAGCTACCCCAGGGGAAATGTTATTTTATTTTCTATTTGCGCGTCGGACACGCATTCTTGGAGGAGCTGTAAGAGCGCCTCCATGAAGTGTCTGAATTGCGCTGGAGAACATAAGACGATCTTCATGGCTTGCCCGATTAAAAAGAAAATCCTAAAGAAAAAGGTTAATAAAAAAAACAACAAGAAGAGGAAATAAAAGCAAACACTACCTACGCTAAGGTTGCTAAAGCTGCGGTAGAGGAATCTAAGGAAAACCCTACATTTTTCCATGTCCAGAATGAAAACTCGACAAAAATTATGTGTTCCATATATTATGCTCATATTGCAAATCTCTCCTCCCCAGGGTGCTTTGCAGATGAACTAAATAAGATGCTGACGCACAATGGTATGGAAAAAATGTGGTTTCCCCCAAACCCACGGTCGGAAGAGATCCTGAAAGGTAATCTCAAACCCCAGTGCGAGAATAGCTGCCAGAAGCTCCCAACCCCCAGCAGTGCCACAACCCCAGCTCCCAACCCCCAGCAGTGCCACAACCCCAGCTCCCTCCAGGGACCCCAGGATCCAGGATGAAAAAGCACGCACGGATAAAGAGAACAAACCGCAAACTCCACAGAACACGAACTCAAACACTCACACACACACACAGGTTGACAATGAGGCTACGGAGACTGAGACTGCGACACCCGAGGGGGGGGGGCACGTTCACCCCGCTCACGGAAAACCTCACAGACTCAGAGACGCCTAAGATTGTCCTCTTCTTGTAAGAGGGAATCTAGGCACGCTTACCATTCAAGGAAAATTAACTTGAAGGTATTCGCTGCTGAAAGGTCCCCTTTTCCTAAGGATATAGATATCTTTAAAGTATCGGAAGGTGTAATAGCCAGAAGATATAAATGGGAATTCACCTCGGACGACTTCAGCGAGAAACAAGTCGAGGAGGCTTTACTCCAAGGCTTGTTCAAGCTGTCACCGGAAACCTTCATCACCCTTACTGACGGCGAATTCAGGAAAAACGTACAGGCAAAACCATCACGCCACCTAACACTTCACAAGGACCTAAGCTCGTAAGAGAATAAGTAAAAAAAAACAACATAATCACACTTAAGAACCCTTAGTGAACTAGACAATGGAGACTTTAAAGATACTACATTTTAACTCTGATGGCTGGACGAATAAACAGACAGTATACGTTAATGTATTAAGACAATGTGACCCAAACGTTATATTTATTTCAGAAAATGGAATAAATGACACAAACAGACTAAAAATTTTCCCCTACGAAGTCTTAACCAAAAATCACAGCGGAGAACGTTACGACGGTTGTGCTATAGCTGTGAAAATAGGTCTTGACTTCAAATCAATAAGTGGACTCGACGAATCTTACCTCGCTGTGGAGGTCCGTACTACAGTGGGGCCCCTGGTCCTGGCAACAGGGTACCAGCCCCAAAGTAGGGGGGTATTTGCCCCTTCTCAACTTCCTGCAGTTATGTTTTCACGGATAAATGAAGTAAACCTCACTGGCCCGAACATCAATACACACAGACAAACACGACACATTCGTGACAAATTGATGACTCTTATTAGGGATCAACAGAATGTACTTTGGAACGATTTAATTGACAGACTAAACATAGAAACCGACTCACGTACATTCTGGCAGACTGTTAAACGAATAAGAGGCAGACAGCCACTAAAGACCATTATACTCAGACATGAAAATACTGAAATTACTGACGTGGAATGAATCGAAGAGGAATTCAGACTCTTTTGGGCATCTATATTTAAGATATCCCCGGAAGAGAATGATGACTTCGATTTAGACTTCGAAGACGGAATTGTTAACGACCTGAATGATCAGATACACAGAACCCATCCTCACCATTGCGTATCACAAGAGAGGGAAAGATAAGGAATCGGCGGTAGAATTACTGCCGAGGAGCTCTCAAAAACCTTAAAGTCCTTTCGAGAGTGAGCACCGGGGCGTTCAGGACTGACAAAGAAGAATTATATTCGAGCATCGCCTAATATCTTATTGGGGCTCATGAATACCATGAACGCGTGCCTAAATGTGGGTTACTTTCCTGACCACTGGAAGGTAGCGAAAATGATATTCATTCCCAAAGACGGTAAGCCACCAGACAGTCCAGCTAACTTCAGGCCTATATCTCTCTTAGAATTTGCAGGGAAAGTCTTGGAGAAGATATTGGCCAACAGGGTAAATACGTTCTTCGAGAATAATAATTCTCACAACAATCAACAACATGGCTTCCGAATGAAGCGAGGAACGAACACGGCGCTAGCCGTGATTACCAAGAGGTTAGCAAAAGTATAATATGAAAGACGCAACGCAAATCTGGTGCTATGCGACGTCAAAAAGGCCTTTAACAAAGTATGGAGGAGAGGCCTGCAATATAAAATCCCACAACTGGCCTCAATCCCATACTTGAAAGGATCCTGTGTGATTACGTAATGGAGAGGAGGGCGTTTCTGAGTATCAAGGGTTATAATGGCCCCGAGTTCGAGCTCGAGGCGGGTGCATAAGTCCCCTGCTCTACAACATATACACCATTGACCTTCCCCGACCTCTGACAGAAGGTTCCTTGTACGTTCAATTTGCGGACGACATAACAATGATATGTACGACGCCTTATCGGAATGCGAATTACATGGCACAGAGTACGGCGGTCGAAATCGAAAACATCATCTCTTTCGAGAGACGATGGAAGATATCCACCAATGCCCAAAAGTTCCGTGTAATTCCACTATTCCGACAGGCACTCGCAGACATCCGTGTGGGGGGTGCACGCATCCCATACCGTATGGATGGCACGGTTCTGGGACTCCGTATCACGACTGGTGGGTATGGGAGTGATGTAGCAAAAACTACAGCGAATGCACGAGAGTGACTTGGGGGAATTTTTCAAGTTCATAAACCTAAGCACCTCCAACAAACTTAAAATCTACAACGCATGCATTCGTTCAAAACTCCTGTATCCCCCGGTCCCTATAAACGCAGTTTCCAAGACATAAGTCCTTAAACTGCAAGGGGTCCAGAATAAGGCAGTCTACATCATAACAGGAACCCGAAGGAGAGAGATGAGAAGGCAGAGTGAACTTCATGGTGAACTGGGGATGACCCCTATAAACTTGGAGCTTCACCTGAGAGCAACTAAAATCTGGGACAAGGTGCGCCGGCACCTCCCACCCGAGTTTGTACTCGAGCACATAGATTTTGAGAACATAGGACGAGCAATACCCTTTAAAGTAGTCGACTTCTGATTGACAATGACGCCGACCCAAGGTTCACTTAAAACCTCACTTCCCAACACAAATCGCAAACAAAGCCAAGCGAAATTAGTCACTATATTAGCAATTGCTAATATTTTTTACTAAACTTTCCTAAAGTTTTGTGTGAAAAACTCGCCAATAAATTAAATAACAAAACAAAATAAAAAATACAAAATAAACATCAAAGTCTGGGTGTAAACTACCCGGACAAGAAGATGCAAATCTTCAACTTGCCAAGTAGAGAGCAAAAATACCTGCTACTACAAAGGCTTGAATGCCTAGTACATACATAGATAATATATATAAATATATTTATCACAAAAATATAACCAAAACGCAAAGAAAGCCAGAGATGCACTTTCACCAGGAATCTGTCTTTCACACTTCTTTTCATTTTCGTTTTTCTATAAATTTCCCCATTTTTCCCACTAATTCTCCTACTAAAACCCTCTTTTACTATATTCCTCACTTTATATGTCCAATGTCCAATGTCCTTTTTCCAGGACATCGACTTTGTCGGTCAGGGGAACTCCAAGGTAAGATTGGTCGTCTTCCGATTCTCTGTCAAGCCTCTCCTCTTCTAATTGTTTTGCTGCGGGTCTGGTGTTCCTCTTCTTCTTTGTTATCTTCTTCTTAGAGTTATTTTTCGTGTTTTCAACG
Source organism: Ceratothoa steindachneri (assembly GCA_963969495.1). NCBI lineage: Eukaryota > Metazoa > Arthropoda > Malacostraca > Isopoda > Cymothoidae > Ceratothoa > Ceratothoa steindachneri. The sequence continues at coordinate 114,525,144 of OZ018332.1, forward strand.
CTTTCATCTTTTTCTTGTTCGTGGCTCCAATATTCTTTGTTGTATATTGGTTGTTTTTCTTCTTCTTTCTGAATTGTGGCTTTGTTGGCAGTCTTAGGCTGTGTTTCATCAACAAACTTGATGTTCAACACGTCTTGAGATGCAGGGTTCGGTGGGAACCACAACTTTTTCTTTACTCCGTTGTGCTGCAACATGGTGTTGAGTTCCTCCAAGAAGTGACCGGGACGCGCAAGGTTCGCCAGGTGGGCGACTATGACAATTGTAAGGGTTTCCTTGCTTTCAGCCGGCAGGACTAGTTTCGGAGTCACTCTTTCGGTTGCTGGTATGATGTTGACTGGAGTAGATGCCGCGTTAGCATAAGAGCTTATCGGGCCTTTTCCTCCTTTTGTAGTTTTAATTATTCCCGCTTCTTTGGGTATGGCTTCTTTGCGTAGAGGGAATCTCATGGCCAGAGCCCAATATTCCCCTCCGAAGTTTACGCATTTCGCTTGTTCTTCACGGCAATCTCTCTAACCGTGGCCAGTTTTAGAGCATGCCGCACAGATTTGTTCCTTAGTCGGGCAGTTTTTTGTTGAGTGACTTTCGATGGCCAGGCAGATTTGGCAGTTTTTCGAGTGAATGTACTCTTTTGCATCTATCTGCTCGGGAGCTACGCGCAGGTAGAAGCCCAGGAGGCCGTCCCTTAACGCTCTCTGAGCCATCTCGCTGGTGCTGAAGGTGACCTTAATCAGAGTTTTGCCGATTTTGTCAACCTTGTCTACTTTTGCCCATGTCTGTTATGCGTTGAGTTCATCTTTTATTTCCTCTGTGGAGTTATCCGCCAAGAAGGGATCTACTCTCTTGAGGATGAGGGTATGCCTCGCGGGTAGTTCGTGGGGGGCTACCGCTTCGAGTCTAATTTTGTGGAGGGGTTCTTTTGCTTGGTCTGACACAAGGGCCTCCAAATCATTGATCATCCAGCAGACGGAAGCCCACCCGTTTGGTGTCTCGATGAGACGGGTTAGCTAAATGTTAATTTTTTCCGAAAATCGTTGCGAAAACTGATTGCCTGGTTGGCTTTCGATTCCCCGCTATTAGACGGAGGGGGATCCATTTGGCGTCCTGGGGGGCGGGGGGACCCATATCCCCCTTCAGGCAGTGGCTGCCCTTCTGGGCCTCTCTTGCTTCTAGGGGAGGTGGAGGACTTCACTTCACAACGCTCGAATATAGGATTGTCTGGTAAAGGCGTTTTGGTAGACTTTTCCCTAAACGTTTCCTCCTTTGCCAGGACCAGATGACTTAGGACACAACACAACACAAAATTTAACCAATCAGAATTAAGCAGATTTTTAATGACATATTGGTGTACTCAATAGTGGAAGAATTTAGATAGTGGTAGATGATAGATGGTGAAACTGGGGTAGGGTTGCTTTTGTTTGAGGGGTATCGCAGGAATTTTTTATTTTTTAATACTTATTTTTTTCTCTCAGTGTGTATTCTTCTTTGTGTTTTTCTGTTTATATGTCTCCTCATATTGTTTACTTTGTATTCGTTCAGTATTTTTGTTGAGCTTTCGAACCTTTATTAGTGCTCATATTTAGTTTTTCACCTCGTGTTTTTATCTGATGTATTTTCTTGTTATTTGTTGATTGTGAGTTTAGTATTGTCTCGTAGTCTATTATGTCATCATCTGTGTTGTTGATGTTTATGTGTAAATTGGTAATGTATTTTCCTCGGAACAGAGTTTAGTGCTTGGGAATCGCCAGTTTCGAGCGACCTTCCCGTGCAATCTGGCAGGGATATTAATAATACCTCCAGTTCTTCTTAATTCTGGGATTATATCATTGGCCATTGTAGACCAGACCTTTTTGGCCAGTTTCTGGGTTGCGACGTTTATTGGCTGAAGTTTCTGCCTACAGTGCAGGTCCCTCTGCCGAAGATGCTCTCTTCGTCTGGATTTGTTTATGCAGAGGGATGCAGAGTTCTGCACTCGTTGGAACCTCCACATAGCGGTCTGGCCGTTTGAGTCACTACTGCAGAGTAGATGAGGTAGCCCGGATAAACGACAGGTATAGTTTCCTGATATTCCCTGAACTAAGATTACTGAACCTATATAGCTTAGAGATTTCTCTCTTCGCCATATTCTGCCTCTCCTTGCAGTGACTCGAGTATCCGTGGTCGGAGATTTTTAGGCCCAGGATGTTGCCTTCGGCGAAGTATCCATATCTCCTCCCATCAATTACAATGGGCTACGTCAACTTACGGCACAGCGGGAGAATCTTAAATTTCTCCCTGTTTTTCAAGATTTTCCACCTTCTCTCGAATTTATTGATGTTCGAGATCTCTGCGATGGTGTAGTTAGCCTGATCCCTTGCTTTTCTAACCCTACTCGGGACGATCTGCATGACCTCATCTGCGTATTGCAGATACCTCGTGTCCCTGTGTATTGGAGTATGGAGGTCGATGGTGAAGACCAAGTAAAGCAGGTGACTCAGGCAGCTCTCCTGGAGAACGCCCGCTTTGGGTTTGAATTCTGGTCCTTTGTGCTCTTCGATCATGATACGGGCCCTTCTGTCCATGATGAAGTCACAAAGAATCCTTTCCAGGACTGGGTTTAGCTGGAGACTTAGGATCTTGTATTGTAGTCCTCTCAGCCAAACCTTGTCGAAGGCCTTCTCCATGTCCCTCATCACGATATCTACATAATGACCCTTCGCTCGGCCGTGTGCAATCTGTTCTGTTAGGAGCACCAGGGCCGTCTCAGTGCCCCTTTTCGGTCTGAACCCATGTTGTTGTGGGTTGTGCGCTCCCAACTCGTCGAGTTGATTTTGTAGCCTGTTGGCTATAATCTTCTCAAAGATCTTGCCGGGTATTTCTAAGAGAGAGATTGGGCGGTAGTTAGCCACTTGGTCTGAAGGCTTATTCCGTTTCGGGATAAAGATGATTTTTGCCACCTTATACCCGTCCGGGAAGTAGCTTGTATTCAGGGATGCATTCATGATGTTTACCATTCCTTGAATAATTTGCCTAGGGGCATTCCCTAGGTTTTTCTTAGTGAGCCCAGACCAACCTGGTGACCTCTGTTTGAAGGACCTTATAGTATTAATGGACTCCTAAACAGTGATTGGGCGCCCGTGGTCAACCATAACTCTCTCTAGACAATTGCGGTTGTGGGTAGGTCCTATGTATCATCGCTCCGAGGTCTTCGAGTAGTTGGTCTTCGAAGTCCTGTTCGAAATCGTCGTTTTCCTCATGTGAAATCGCAAAGACCTCTTGCCAGTGGCTCAAGAATCTCCTCTCCAGGGAATCCGGATCCTTTATGAAGCTTTCGCCTTCTTTTATTTTATTCCCAGGCCTGAGAGTCAGCTTGAATGAGGAGATTGGTGATATTATCAATCTCCTCATCAATTTCCTCAAGATTTGCGTCATCCAGGTCAGCTGGTTGATAGGTGCTGAGCATCTCTCTGTACTGCTCCTAGTTATCTTTCGCGTAACTTTTCCTATGTGGAACGGGCTTGAGCATTGGCACAAGCGAAATGGTTGTGATGATTAAGACATGATCACTCGGGACCACTGGGCCAGGGACGTTGGTGATGTTAAAGGGAAATTCCGGGCTTACCAACACAATGTCCAGTTTTGTCGCCGAGCAATGTGTTAGATAAGTTGGGAAGTCAGTTCCTACTCTCCAGACTCTATTTCTTTCGAATAGTAGTTCCATGTTTCGTCCCCTTTGGTCGACGCGCCTGTAGCCAGATGCACGGCAGCGGGCGTTTAGGTCCCCGCCTAGCAGCGCTAGCCTTTTGTGCCCGAAGAGGGTGAAGAAGTTGTTGATCTTTAGATATTGTCACCTGGGCGGCTGGTAGGCTGCCACCACAGTTAGGCCACCAACCAGGGTCGGAATCTCGACAGCCCCGAATGATTTATCTAAATCCGGTAGTATTCTGAATTTTATGTTTTTTCTAATTACGATGGCTGCGCCATCGAATCGTTCTTGAATGTGGTTCCTTTGTATTACAGTGTAATTGTGTATTTTTATGGTGTCTGTGGTTGTGTTGATGCCGTGTTCCGATATGAGGATGATGTCCAGGTCCACCGTACGGAAGATGTTACCGTAAGCAATGTTTTTTCCCTCTCATCCATCCACATTCAGTGTGAGTATTTTTAAGGCGTTGTTCGTCTTTTCCATGTTCTTGTTTTTGTGGTTTTGTGTTTTTGTTCTCTTTGGAGTGTCTTATGTGTTATTGTTTTTTCCTTTACATATCTTCTTGAACTCTGCATCACTTAGGGTAATGCAAGAGTCTTTGTGAAGCTTCATTGGGCCCTCATTCAGCGCTTGCTCTATATCAGATTCTCGTTCTTTAGCTGAGTAGGTCCACTTGATTTTTCTCTGTTGGATCCCCTGAAATATCTCCCTGGGGGAGACCTTCTCAGGGTGTGGGATCTGCTCGTCTGTGATTATTCTCAGGTCGATCTCCTCTCCATCATACTTGTAAGTAAGTTTCGAGGCCTTCGACCTGCTTCTCGAGTTTATAGGGCTCTTGGTCGCCCTGTTTTCTGCCTCTTCAGTGTCAGAATCTGAGGACGATTGGCTTGCAAGGTTGCCCTCTGCTTCCCTGATTCTTCTTGCCGCTTTCTTTTCTTTCCTCTCACGCCGTCTCTGTGCTTTCAGTCTTGGGTCTAGCCGGGATGTGTTAGCTTTGCCGTTTGTGGTATTTTCCTTTACCATGGCTTCTGGTGATTTTTCCTCCGCGGGAAGTGGAGTTGCAGGAGCCTCTGCTGCGCCTTTTGTTAGAAATTGAAATTGTAACACATCTCTCGATGGTGGATCGTCCGGAAACCACATCTCTGCCATGCCGTTCTTTTTCAGCATGAAATTTAGGGGTTTTGCGAACGATCCCGGGTTAGTTAGATTGTTTACGTGCGCGAATAGTATGCACGTAAGAATCTTAGTTGAGTTCTCGTTCTCAAGTTTGAGATAGGTCTTCGGCAGTTGACTTGAAATTTCTTTGCTTGGGGCTGCTTTGGTTGCCTGTGCATATGATGTGTTGTTCCTCCTTGTTTCTTCTGTTTTCTTTTTCTTTATTATATCTTTCCTTTGGGGGCATGACATGGCCATCGCCCCGTGATTCAGGCCGCAGTTTGGGCATTTTTCTGTTTCTGACGTGCACTTCCACCATCTGTGGCCTTTACCACTGCATCTAGAGCAGCTTGTAACGGCGAAAGCAACTTTGGATGGGAGTGAATTCCTCCCTCTCCATTTGGTCAGCGCTGATCTTCGCGTTAAACAGCAGGAGGCCCCTTTGTTTAGCCTTCTGGGCCATCTGTGTGTCGCTAAATATTACCTTAAAAACGTGTTAGTGTTCTGTGTTTTCTCGTTTGTTACGGAACTTCACTACTTCCACTACGTTGGCCCACGACTGGTAAGGGTTAATTTCTTCCTTGATCTCCTCTCTGCTGTGTTGACCGATCCAGGGGTCGAGCTGCCTGCACACCACACTGCGGTGTGCCTGGATCGGGGGTGGGGGCTGGGCTTGAAGTTTATCTCTCTTAGTACCTTCTGGCCTTCTTCTTTTGTCAGCGTCTCCACGTCTGCCTCTTTCTCACAGACTGCAGAGTAGCCGACTGGGGTGTCTATCAACCCTGGGATAGCCACATGCAGCCTAACAAAGATCGTTTGGAACACCGTTCCTCAGGCCGGCTTCGGTTGTCCAGCAATGGTCCTCAATGGGACTCTAGTGGCTGGGTGGGACGCCATTTTTCGTGCTTTTGCAGCCCCTCTGACTCTGGGGTGCAAATCGCTTTTACCAAGCTCTGTGTCCTTGGTTTGTTGCAGGGATTACAATTATTACGTGTGTGTGTGAGTATATATATTTTCACGTTATAATTATTTTTTGCTTTCCTTGGGGATGAAGAGAGACCCCCCTACCCTCCCCGCGCTCGCCTGCTGCCTGGATGGAAATGGGAATTGCCTTTAGGATGGATGATACGATGGATGAGATGAATCCGGGTGGGATCCTCTCAGGGGTGTGATTGTATAGCGGACTTATTGACAACGCTGCTCCCCCGAAAGTGTTTCAATCGCGACCGCACCCCAACATACCATAGAAACGGTTGTGTGTCCCTCTATGTTCCTGGAAGGGGCCCCCGCTGAGATGAGCAGCGGAAGTTGCAGTCCGTCCCTTATCCGGAAAGGTTTCTGACATTGTTATCTACTGTGGGCTATTCCTCAAACCAGCTTCCTCCAATGCCCCCAATTATGGCCATGCTACTGCCTGGCATTGTTGGGACGAAACATGAATGGCAATCCCTTTTCACATTTCACCCCGGTTTACGCAGGGAGGTGGGCCGGGGACTTAAGCAGTCATCTGCTTAAGATGGTTGGTTAGTGGTGAATGAATGGTGATGAGAATGAGTTGACATTATGGTATTACTCTCTTTTTTAATATCTGGTCCTAAAAAATTAGAGAACAAATTTTTGGAGGCGTAGGCAAAAACTTCCCCGAAACTTTTCCTCCTTTGCCAGTTGGCAAGATGCTTATTACGAGGTATTTCTGCCAAGAATTCCAAGCTAGCAATGACATGATGATGATGATGTACTCTTTTTTTTATTATGGTATATTTATTAGAAAAAGCATAAGACATTACAATAAATTAATATATATAATGTACTGCATTCTCTCCAACCGTGGCCGGTTCGAGAGCATGCCGCGCAGGTTTGATCTTTTTGGGGGCAGTCCCTCGTCGCATGGCTTTCCAGGGCGAGGCATTTTTGGCAGTTTTCTAGAAAGATGTATTCCTCGGCCTCAATCTGCTCGGGAGCTACCCTTAGGTAGAACCCCAGCAGACCGTCTCTTATAGCCTTTTGTGCCATTTCTCTCTTCGCGAATATTATTTTGACAAGGCTCTTCCCAATCTTCTCCACTTTGGAGATCTTGGCCCAGGACTGCTTAGATAGCAGCTCGGCTTTAATGTCCTCAGTGGAGTTGTCCAGGAAGAAGGGGTCAACTCGTTTCAGGATGATTGTGCGACTCACGAGCAACTCGTGGGGGACGATCGCTTCCAATCCAATTTCCTTCAGGGTAGCCTTTGCGTCTTCAGAAACAAGGACCTCCACGTCCTTGCTCTTCCAACACACCGGAGCCCACCCATTAGATGTCTCGAGGAGACGGGTTAGCTCGATATTGAGTTTTCCGACGACTTTTTCTAGCACGGCTTCCCTTGTGGGTTTTTTGTGCCCCGCAATTAACCGGAGGGGGATCCGTTTGGTGTCCTGGGGGGCTGGGGGACCCATGTCCCCCTGCATGCACTGCTGCCCTTCCCCCTTCTGGGCCTCGCCTGTGTCACAGGAAGGTGGAGGGCCTCACTGCACAGACGTCGGGTGCGTGGCTTTTTGATTTGGAGGAGGTTTTTGGCAGTCCTTGCCTAAAACTTTTCCTCCTTTGCTGGGCGGAGATATTTCGGAACACAGCACAACTCTCTCTCTACTCTACTGTACTACCAAAATTTCTACTCTACTCTGATGTACTCAGATTTTGGGATATTGGAAGATATAGTAGGTGAAAATTGAAGATGGGGAGGGGGGAGGGGTATTTTTCCCTAGTAAGGAGGGCATCGCTTTATTTTTAATTCCTTTCATTTTGCCTTTATTAGTATTTTTATTCTGTGTTTATTATCCTCCGCTTATTTTTCTTCATGTGTTTTTTAATGTTCTTTTTGTTGTATTTTACTTGTTCTTTGTTGTTCTAACTTTCAGTGGAAAAAGGTTTGTAGCATTCAAGCTTTTCATAGCTTTCTTGCAAACAATTTCCCTTGCAAAGCTATTTTAGTGTTATTTGTATTGTTTGATACTCTCATTTTTTGTGTTTTTCTCTAGTGATTTTGATATGTTGTGTTGTGATATTTATATGTGTATATTGGTGTAATTTCTTCTTGTTTACAAAGTTTTGTGCTCGGGAATCGGCTTCGGCGTGAGGCTTTCGCCCGTAGCCTTGAAGGTATATTAAGCCTGCTTCATGTTCCCTGCAGTCCTGGAATGACACCATTCGTGAGAGTGGACCATACCTTTTTGCCCAGTTTCTGGGTGCCGACATTGATGGGCTCCAAACGTTTCCTCCTGTGCAAATCGCTTTGCCTAAGATGATCAAGCCTTCTCGCTTTGTTAATTAGCTTGGAAGACCACTGCGGGGTAGATCAGCATAGCTCGGACATACATCATATATATTTTCCTGATGTTGGCCGAGCTAAGATCTCTAAACTTGTAAAGCTTGGAGATTTCTCTCCTTGCCAGGTTCCGCCTCTCCGTGTGGTGTCTCGAGTATCCATGGTCGGTGATTTTAAGGCCCAAGACGGTGCCTTCGGCGCAGTAGCCGTATCTCCTCCCATCTATGATGATGGGCCACGTCAATTCGTGGTTCACTGGGAAGATTTTGAATTTGTTCCTGTTGGTCCTGATTTTCCATCGTCTCTCGAATTGGCTGATGTTGATTTCCGCCATCGTGCGAGCCGCCTGCGGCCTTACTTTTCTCTCCGGGCACGGGACAATTTTAGTGTCGTCATCTGCGAATTGCAGATACATCGTGTCCCTGTGCACTGGAGTTGGGAGGTCGATGGTGAAGACCAAGTAAAGCAGAGGACTCAGGCAGCTTCCCTGAGAAACGCCCGCCTTTAATTCAAATTCGGGGCCTTTGTGCCCTTCAATCATCAGACATGCCCTTCTGTCCATGGTGAAGTCACAGAGGATCCTTTCCAGGATTGGGTCTAGCTGGAGGTTCAGGATCTTGTATTAAAGTCTTTCCAGCCAGACTTTATCGAAGGCCTTTTGCACGTCCCTCAACACAATGTCTACATAAAACCTGTTCGCTTGGGTGTATGCTACTTTCTCAGTTAGGAGCGCTAAGGCTGTGTCTTTGCCTCTTTTTTGCGGAACCCATGCTGTTGTGGGTTGTGCGCTCCTAACTCGCTCAATTGAGCTTGTAGCCTATTCGCTAAAATCTTTTCAAAGATTTTACCCTGTATCTCAAGAAGAGAGATCGGGCGATAGTTTGCCACCTGGTCTGGGGGCTTGTTCCCCTTTGGAATAAAGATGATTTTAGCGATCTTGTATCCATCAGGGAAGTAGCCTGTATTCAGGGTGGCGTTCATTGTGTTCGCCAATCCCTGAATAATTTTCCTTGGTGCATTTACGAGGTTGTTCTTCGTTATCCCAGACCAGCCTGGAGCCCTCTATTTGAAGGACCTTATGGTGTTCAAGGTCTCTTCGACAGTTATTGGGCATCCGTGGTTAACCATCACTCTTTCCCGAGATACTTGCGGATGAGGGTGGGTTCTATGTATCATTGGGCCGAGTTCGTCGAGCAGTTGGTCTTCGAAGTCATGGTCAAAGTCGTCGTTCTCCGCAGGTGATATAGCGAAAATCTCTTGCCAGTGTTATCTAAATCTTCTCTCGAGAGACTCTGGGTCCTCTATGATGTCGTCTCCTTCTTTAATTTGGGTTCTGGGTCTGGCAGGCAATCACCTAATTCTTCGGATGTTATTCCAAAACTTTACAGGATTGCTCTCCCTGTCCAGTCTCCTAATGGTGTCATTCCATATTGTTCTTTGTTTTTCTGTTATGATGTCTTTCAGTTCCACGCCTACATGCCTCATTCTAGCCGTCTTTTCGCTATTAATTCCTGTCCTGCCGATCTCGTCATAGATTTCTCTATGTTCTGGGGCGATTTCTCTCATCTCGTCCTTCCACTCAGGTTGTGGGAGCATTTTATACGAGATTCTGGGAACACATCTCTCGTCGGCTTGAATGAAGAGATCTGTGATCTTGTTAATCTCCTCATCAATCTCTTCGAGATTAGCGTCTCTCAGATCAGTTGGTTGGTATGTACTGAGTATGTCTCTATATTGCTCCCAGTCAGCTTTCTTGTAACTTTTCCTTAGTGGAACGGGCTTGAGTATTGGTGCAAGCGAGATAGTGGTGAGAATCGGGATATGATCACTCGGTACCACTGGTCCGGGCTCATTGACGATGTTTAAGGGAAAGTTTTTGGATGTGTACACAATGTCCGGTTTTGTTGCCGAACGTTGTGTTAAGAAGGTTGGGAAATCTAGCCCGGCCCTCTGGAGTCTGTCTCTTTCGAGTAGCAGCTCCAGGTTTCTTACCCTTTGGTCGGTGCTTCTGTAGCCTGATGCACGGCATCTGGAATTAAGATCAATACCAAGCAATGTCAGTTTCCCACGCCCGAAAAGGTTGTAAAAATTAGGGATTGGCAGGTAATCTTGTCGCGGAGGTTGATAGGCCGCCACCACGGTCAGGTCTCCAACTAGGGTAGGTATTGCTACTGCCACGAATGATTCATCTAGACTTGGAAGTGTTTTGTATGTTATGTTGTTCCTGATCGCGATGGCAGCGCCATCGTAACGTTCCTGTGTGTGGTTTTTGTTTATGACTGTGTAGTTGGGTATCTTGACGCTGTTTGTGTTTGAGTTAACGCCGTGTTCGGTGATGAGGATTAGGTCGGGATCCACTTTACGAAATATGTTTCCGTAAATAATGTGTTTCCCTACCCATCCATCAACGTTAACTGTCAGAATTTTTAGTGTGTTGTTATTGTTTTCCATGTTTGTGTTCTGTAGTGTTTGTGTGTGTTAGTTTGTTCTTTCAGTGGTTTTCGCTGCGTGAGTTTTTCCCGTTCTGAATTCTTCTGAACTCTGCCTCGGCTACGACGAGGCAGGAGTCCCTATATAGCTTGATTTTTGCCTCCATGATTGCTGCAACTACCAGCGCTTCTCGCTCTGGGGAGTCGTAAGACCATTTTAATAGCCCCCGCTTTCACTGCTTCTATGATCTCCCACACCTTGAGTTCTTCTGGGAAGGAAGTTTCAGACGCTCTGAAGAACTTGATGTTCAGTTCCTCTCCCTCGAATTCCTTGATTTTCTTCTGATTTCTGCTTCTTTTAGGAGGTTGAGAGATCTCCCGCTCGTCCTCTGATGACGAAGTCGAACTTAGGTTTCCTTCAGCCTGCTTTATTCGCCTGGCTGCTCTCTTTGCACTCTCTTCCCTTTTCTCCCTTGCTTCTTATCTTGGGTCTTTGTTTGGTCACCTATGTGGGACTGGCTTTTGTTCTGTATTGTTGCCACTACCATCTCTTACTTCGGTTTCACTTGGGAAAGGGGTAGCAGATGCCTCTTTCTCTGCTCCAAACTGCACCTGCAGGACTTCTCCTGAAGAAAGGATTATCCGGGAACCACATCTCCGCCAAGCCATTGTGTTTAAGCATGTTGTTAACTTCCCTGGCTAAGCAGCCTGGGTTGGTCAGGTTCCTTGAATGCGCATAGAAAATGCACGTAAGGATTTTTGTGGCGTTCTTGTCATCTTTCTCCACCTTGAAGAACGTTCTCGGAGCTGGGTTGTTTGGGACGTTTACTAAGGGGGTGGCTTTAGCTGCCTAAGCATAGGTGGTATTTGCCCTCCTAATACCTTCTGCCCTCTTTGTTTCCGTCTTTCTCCTAATAATTTTCCTTTTTTGGGGGGGGGGGGGGGCAGGAAATCGACAGAGCCCCATGTCTTTGGCTGCAGTTTGGGTACTTTTCTTCCTTGGACGGGCATTTGCGCAAGCCGTGTCCCTTTTGGCTGCATCTGGAACAAGTTGGTTCCTGCTCCTTGCAGTCCTTCATGGTGTGATGCTCCAAACGGTAGCAATTAAAGCAGATCTGCACGGGGGTGTACTCCTCGCGCTCGACCTGCTCACCACTAATCTTGGCGTTAAAAAGAAGCATCCCTCTCTCTTTCGCCTTGGACACCATTTCCGTATCGCTAAATGCCACCTTAAATACATGGGAGTATTCCGAGTTTTTTCTCATGTTTCGAAATTTGATGATTTCGGCCACTTTCACCCACTTTTGTTTTTTCTCAATTTCCTCCTTTATTTCTTATTTCGTGTGCTGGCCGACCCATGGGTCCAGCCTTCTGCACACAACGCTCCTGTGCGACTGGATTTGAGGAGGCGTGTTCGTTTGGAGGTTTATTTCTCTAAGGTGTTTTGTTCCTTCTTCCTTCGTCAGTGCTTCAATGTCTCTCTCGCGCTCGCACACTGCGACGTAACCAACTGGTGAATCGATCAGCCTTAGGACTGCCACATTGAGCTTTCCGAACAGAGTCTTGTAGACTGTGCTCTTGTCAGGTTTCTCTTGGCCGCTTAAACACCTAAGCGGGACCCTCGGGGCATCTTGGGTCGTCATTTTTTTGGGGGGTAGGCTCCCCTTGAAGAAGGGGCACACTTTATCCTCTTAGATTTGGCCTTTTCTCTATTTCGGGACTCACTATTATTTATTTATGGGTGTTTGTAATTCCTTTTACTTCAAAAGATACGTTTTTTGTTGCCTTTTTGGGAGAAGAGGGCCCTTCCTCGATAAGCCGCCGCCTGTATGAAAAGGGGATTTGCCTTTGGGTGGATGATGAAAAATGGATGAGATGAATCCGGGTGGGATCCTCTCGTGGGTGTGATTGTTTTGCGGACTTATTGACAACGCCGCCCCCCTGAGGTTGTTCTAATCGCGACCACTCCCCAACATACCATAGAGACGGTTGTATGTCCCTCTATGGTCCTGGAAAGGGCCTCCGCTGTAATAGGCAGCGGAGGTTGCACTCGGTCCCTTGTCCGGAATTGTTTCTGACATTGTTATCTGTTGTGGGCTACTCCTCAAACCAGCTTCCTCCAATGCCCCCAATTATGGCCAGGCTATTGCCCAGCATAGTTGGGACGAAACATAAATGACAAAACCCTCTCACATCTGACGGCCGTCCACGCAGGGGGGCGGGGTCGGGGACTTAAGCAGTCAACTGCTTAAGTGGGGCCGCTAAAAAGAAATGATGAATATTAGTGAGATGGTGAGTGTTGATGAAAAAAAATAGTAATATTTCTCTTTTTGAAGTTTGCGGGGGCGTTTGGGAAATTTTTCCCCAAACTGCCCCTTTTTTGCCGGTTTTGAGGTCGTTGTCGGATGCTTGTAAAACCAAGAATTCTTCTCCTCAATGACATATTTATGATTATGATTACGTTGAAGTGGGTGCATGTAGGGACGGACGATAAGGTGTGTGAATAGATAGAGAAAGTAGACAAGCGGTGAAAAGAGAAAGAAGTGTGGTAGGGTGCAGAGAGACATATGATGGTAATCACTCTTTGAAAGATTTTGGATAGTAGTAGATAAAATAGTTGAATATATAAAAAGATTTTAAGATGGGGGGGGGGGGCGTAGTAGGACGGCATCGCAGTCTTTTTCCTTTTTTTTGTCGTATTTTACTTATTTTGTTATGTGTTTTCTTCTTATTGTTCGTGTTTCAAATGTTGTTTTTACTTATTTTTGTTGAAATTGTTGAGCATTCAAGCCTTTATAAGCTTTCGGCTCGGCAATTTACCTGTGTTTTGGGTTTTTTTTTATGTATTCTTTGTTTTTTACTTTACCATTGTGCTTTGTTTTTCGGTGTCTGTTAGGTGTATAGTTCTGTTATGTTTTCTTGTGTACAATGTTTGGTGCTTGGGAATCGGGTGCTTCTTGAAACTTTCCCACGGAGTCGTGCAAGGATGTTCAGTTCTGACTCCTATTTCCCGTAATTCTGGTATGACATCATTAGTAAGTGTTAACCAGACCCTTCTTCCTAGTTTCCTGGTTAAGATGTTGATAGGGTCCAGTTTCTTACTAACATGGAGATCCCTCTGACGACGGTGTTCTCGCCTTCTGACCTTGTTTATCAGTAGGGATGCTGTATTTTGCACTCTCTGCAATTTTTTTTATTGAGGAATTGTTTGCCGCTTGAGTCACTACTGCGGGATAGATAAGCTTAGCCCGGACATACATCAGGTATATCTTCCTGATGTTGGCCGAGCTAAGAACTCTAAACCTGTATAGCTTGAAGATTTCTCTCTTTGCCAGGTTCCACCTCTCCGTGTAGTGTCTCGCGTATCCGTGATCAGAGAATTTTAGGCCCAGGACGGTGCCTTCAGCGGAGTAGCCGTATCTCCTCCCCTCGATGATTATGGGGTCCGTCAACGTGCGGCTTATTGGGACGATCTTGAACTTGTCCCTGTTTGTTCTTATCTTCCAGCGTCTCTCGTACTGGTTGATGTTATTAATTTCTGCTATTGTTCGCGTTGCCTGTTCCCTTGCTTTCCTCACCGGGCACGGGACGATCTGGGTGATGTCATCTGCAAACTGCAGATACATCGTGTCCCTATGCACCGGCTTTGGGAGGTCGATGGTAAAGACCAAGTAAAGCAGAGGGCTCAGGCAACTTCCCTGAGGAACACCTGACTTTAGTTCGAATTCCGGTCCTCTGTGTCCTTCTATCATGAGACATGCCCTCCTGTCCATGACGACGTCACAAAGGATCCTTTCCCTGACTGGATCTAGCTGGAGTTTGAGGATTTTGTATTGCAATCCCTCCAGCCAGACCTTGTCGAAGGCCTTCTGTACGTCCCTCAACACAATGACTACATAGAACTTATTCGCACGGCAATAGGCTATTTTTTCCGTTAGGAGTGCTAGGGCCGTTTCGGTGCCCCTTTTTTGGCGAAACCCATGCTGTTGTGGGTTGTGCACTCCTAACTCGCTCAGTTGAGCTTTTAGCCTGTTCACTATGATCTTTTCAAAGATCTTGCCGAGCATATCCAGAAGAGAGATTGGGCGAAAGTTCGCCACCTGGTCCGGAGGCTTACCTCCTTTCGGGATGAAGATGATTTTTGCCATCTTATACCCGTCCGGAAAGTAGCCTACATTTAGGAAAGCATTCATGGTGTTTACCAGTCCTTGAATGATTTGCCTCGGGGCATTCACGAGATTGCATTTCGTGATCCCGGACCAGCTTGGTCCCCTTTGTTTGAAGGACCTTATGGTGTTCATGGTTTCTTCAAAGGTTATCGGGCAACCGTGGCCAACCATCTCTCTATCCTGCAATACCTGCGGGTGGGGGTGAGTTCTATGTATCATTGTGCCAAGTTCGTTTAGTAGTTGGTCTTCGAAGTCCAGGTCGAAGTCGTCGTTCTCCTCTTGGGAAATAGCGAAAATCTTTTTCCAGTGAGTCCTGAATCTTTTTTCGAGAGACTCTGGATCCTCAATGAGATCTTCTCCATCTTTTAGTTTGATCCTGGCTTTAGGGGGCAGTCCCTTTAGTCTTCGGACTGTATTCCAAAAACTCTGTGGACTGACCTCCAAATCCAGTCTACCAATGATGTCATTCCAGATTTCTTGTTGTTTTTCTGAAATAATGCGTTTAAGTTCCTCGCTTAGCTGTCTTATTCCCCTATTTGGGCCTGTCCTACCTATTTCCTCGAGGATCTCCCTGTGTTCCCGAGCGTTCTCCTTCATCTCGTCTGTCCACCTAGGTTGTGGGAGCATTTTATAGCAGATCCTGGGGACGCATCTCTCGTCGGCTTGTACGAGGAGATTGGTGATAGTGTTTATCTCCTCGTCCACCTCTTCAAGATTGGCGTCACCCAGGTCGGCAGGTTGGTATTCGCCGAGCATCTCTCTATATAGCTCCCAGTTTGCTTTCGCATAACTCTTCCTAAGTGGCACTGGCATGAGAATCGGTGCCAGCGAGATGGTTGTTAGTTTGGGAACATGGTCACTCGGTATCACAGGACTGGGCACGCTGCTGATGTTGAAGGGGAAGTTTCGGCTTGCCAATACAACATCCAGTTTTGTTGCCGTATGTTGCGTTAGGTAAGTCGGGAAGTCTGGTCCTACTCTCTGGAGTCTATCTCTCTCGATGAGTAATTCCAGGTACCTTCCCCTCTGGTTGGTGTGACTGTAGCCTGAAACTGCGCAACAGGCGTTTAGGTCACCACCCAGCAATGCCATTTTTCCTCGTCCAAAGATGTTGTATAGGTTAGGAACGGGCAGATATTTTCGGCGGGGGGGGGTAAGCTGCTGCCACTGTTAAGGCTCCAACTAGGGTTGGGATTTCAACAGCCACAAAGGACTCCTCTAAGTCTGGAAGTGTTTTAAATTTTATGTTCTTACGGATAGCGATAGCAGCGCCATCGTATCTCTCTTGTGTGTGTTTTTTTGTGATTACTGAGTAGTTTAGTATTTTTATTGTGTGTGTGTCTGTATTTACACCGTGTTTAGATATGAGAATCAGGTCGGGATCCACCATGCGGAAAACATTTCCGTATATGATGGATTTTCCTACCCAACCGTTGGTGTTAAGTGTGAGTATCTTTAATTTGTTGCTGGTATTTTCCATGTTGTTAATTTAGTGTTTTTGTTCTCTAAGTGTGTATGTATGTGAGTGTGTGTCTTCCTTTATCACTTTCTCTTCTTCCCGTTTCTTATTTTAGTAAATTCTGCTTCACTGATTGTGAGGCAGGAGTCCGTGTATAATGTTATTTTAGACGCCATGAGTGCCTCGTCAACTAAAGATTCTTGTATTGGAGCGTCGAAGCTCCATTTTAATTGCCCGGTTTTTACCCTTTCGACTATCTCCCTAATGGTGGGGTCTTCTAGGAAAGGGGTTTGCTCCGTTTTGAAGAAGAGCATATTAAGCTCTTCCCCATCTAAGGTTTTGGGCACTTGGGGAGCCTTTTCTCTACTTGCACTTCTTGGTCTTGTCTTTGTTTTGGGGGGCTGGGCCTTAACTTCTTCTTCTTCCGAGGACGAAGCGGAGCTTGTGACGTTTCCCTCTGCCTCATTTACCCTCCTTGCTACTTTCTTCGCCTTTTGCTCTCTCTTCTTCTGGGCTTCTATTCTGGGGTCTTTTCTGGTGTTTGTTATTTTGGGGGCTTGGGCTATATTTGCTTCAGTTATCTTCTCTTGTTTTTCCGCTGGTATGAATGGGGTTGCAGGGGCTTCCTCTTCGGGCTCGTACTGCATTTGCAGCACATCCCCCGATGGAGGGTTGTCTGGGAACCAAAGTTCTTCTAGCCCGTTCTTCCTAAGCATGGTGTTCAGCTCAGTTGAGAAACATCCTGGATTCGTTAATTTCCTCACGTGAGCATACATTATGCACGTGAGGATTTTAGTTGAGATCTTGTTCGCGACCTTCAGGTATGTTTTGGGGGCTTGGACATTCACGACTGTTCTAGAAGTTGCGATTCTGGCCGCTTTTGCGTAGGAGGTGTTGGCCCTCCTTACGCCCTCTGCCCTTCTGTTTCCTCCTTTTTCCTAACCAGCTCCTTCTTTTTTGGGCATGACATTGCTATAGCCCCGTGCCTCAATCCACAGTTAGGACATCTTTCCTCCTTAGCCTGGCATTCTCACCAGCCGTGGCCTTTGACACTGCATTTGGAACAGGTTATTTCCTGCTCCTTGCAGTCCTTTGTCGCGTGGGTTTCCAGTTTGAAGCATCGGAAGCAGACTTGGATAGGGGTAAATTCCTCCCTCTCTATCTGCTCCCCGCTTATCTTGGCATTAAATAGTAGAATACCACTCTCTTTTGCCTGCGCTGCCATGGAGGTGTCACAAAAAACAACTTTGAATACATAGCTATATTCTGTGTTGTCTCTTCTGTTTTTAAATTTCACCACCTCTGCTACTCTCGCCCATTGCTGGTGTTTCATAATCTCCTCCTTGATTTCTTCTTTTGAATATTGGCCGATCCACGGATCTAACTTTCTACAGACCACACTTCTGTGTGCCTGTATCTGGGGGGGAGGGGGGTAGTAGGCTGGAGGTTTATTCCTCTCAGAATCTCCATTGATTCCTCTTTCGTCAGTGTCTCTATTTCCTGCTCTTTTTCACAGATAGCGACATATCCTGACGGTCCGTCCAGCAGGCGGAGCACGGCGACATTTAAGTCTCCGAATAAGGTTTGGTAAACCGTTCCCTTCTCCGGTTTCTCCTCGCCGGCCAGTGTCCATAGCGGCACTCTTTGGGCATTAGCGTCCGCCATAACTGTGGTGCCGCCCCTTGAAGAGGGGGGAGCACTTTCTTCTTGGTGATTTTTTTCTGTCTTTGACGTGATTTGCCTATCCGTATTCTTCGATGAATGGTGTATTTTTATTTATAATTGTTTAGGATTATTTGCCTTGGGGAGAAGAGTGCCCCCCCCCCTCGTTACCCCACCACCTAGAAGGAAGAGGGATTTGCCTTTAGGATAAATGATAAGATGGATGAGATGAGTCCGGGTGGGATCCTCTCAGGGGTGTGATTGTATGGCAGACTTATTGACAACGCCGCCCCCCCGAGGGTTTTGAATCGCGACCGCTCCCCAACATACCATAGAGACGGTTTTATGTCCCTCTATGGTCCTGGAAGGGGCCTTCGCCGTAATTAGCACCGAAGGTTGCAGTCCGTCCCTTGTCCGGAATGTTTCTGACATTGTTCTCTATTGTGGGCTAATCCTCAAACCAGCTTCCTCCAATGCCCCCAATTATGCCAATGCAACTGCTCGGCATAGCTGGGACGAAAAATGAATGGCAAATCCTCCTTACACCTGGCAGCAGGTCACTTGGGGGGGCAGGGCTGGGGTCTTAGGCAGTCATCTGCCTAAGGGGGCCCTCTAGAAAAGATAATGATGAGGTTAATGATGAGTGAATGATGAGTATTAAGTCTCTTTCGTGACAAAGGTGAATTTCGGAGGGGTTGAGGAAAATTTACCCAAAACCTTTCCTCCTTTGCCGCTTTTGAGGTATACTGCCGGGGAATAATTCAAGATATTCGAGCAAGCACATTCTCTTTTTTTACAAAAATGCTGGTATATGTATAGTTATTTTACATAATATAAGCTATACAAAATTTAGCCAATCAGAATTAAGAAGATTTTTCATGACACTTTTATATTTAATCGATGGTATACTCAATTTAGAAGATGATGGGATAGTAGTAGAAAAAAGTGGGTGAAATTTAAAGTGGTGAGGGGGTATTTTTGCTCTAATAGGAGGGCATCACATTATATTTGTTTTGATTTTTTTCCTTTTTGTCTATTTGTTGTATATAGTGTTTTTCTATGTTTTGTTTATTTTTGTGTAGCTAGCGTGTTCTTCTTATTGTTAGTGTCTCAATTCTTGTTTACTTATTTTTGGGTTAAATTCTTGAGCATTCAAGCCTTTAATAGCAGTTAGCTCAGCAATTTACCTGTGTTGTTTTAATGTTATGTTATATGGTTTCTCTGTTTTTTGTTTCAGTTGACTGTGTTAGTTTTTTGTGTTCCTGTTAAGTGTATATTGATGTAATGTTTTCTTGTGTGCAGAACTTAGTACTTGGGAATTGGTTACGACGTGAGACTTTTTCTCGCAGTCGTGTAGGTATGTTAAGTCTGCTACCTGTTCTCTGTACTTTCGGAATGACATCATTCGTAAGAGTTGACCAGACTCTTCTTCCCAATTTATGGGTGGAGATGTTAATAGGGTCCAGTTTTTCCCTTGTATGGAGATCCCTCTGCAGACGTTGGTCACATCTTCTTACTTTATTAATAAGTAGGGATGCAGAGTTCTGTATTCGTTGCAGTTTTCTCATTGAGGTCTTGTTGGCCACTTAAGTCACTACTGCGGGTTAGATGAGCTTAGCCCGGACGTGCATCAGGTATATTTACCCAATGTTGGCCGAGCAAAGATCTCTAAACCTGTATAGCTTGGAGATTTCTCTCTTTGCCAGGTTCCGCCTCTCCGTGTAGTGTCTCGAGTATCCGTGGTCGGAGATCTTTAGGCCTAGGACGGTGCCTTCGGCGGAGTAGCCGTATCTCCTCTCATCAATGATGATGGGCCACGTCAACGTGCGGCTCAGAGGGACGATTTTGAACTTGTCCCTATTAGATCTTATCTTCCAGTGTCTCTTATACCGGTTGATGTTGTTGATTTCTGTTACTGTACGCATTGCCTGATCCCTCGCTTTCTTCACCGGGCACGGGACGATCTGGGTGACGTCATCTGTAAATTGCAGATACATCGTCTCTCTGTGCACCGGATTTGGGAGGTCGATGTAAATACCAGGTAAAGCAGTGGGCTCAGGCAACTTCTCTGTGGAACGCCCGCCTTCAGTTCGAATTTGGGTCCTCTGTGTCTTTCGATCATAAGACATGCTCTTCTGCCAATGTCAAAGTCACAAAAGATCCTTTCCAGGATTGGGTCCAGCTAGAGGTTCAGGATCTTGTATTGAAGTCCTTCCAGCCAGACTTTATCGAAGCCCTTCTACACGTCCCTCAACACAATGTCTACATAGTACCCATTTGCTCGGCAATAGGCTACTTTTTCTGTCAGAAGCGCTATGGCTGTATCTGTGCCCCCTTTTTGGCGGAGCCCGTGCTGTTGGGGGTTATTCGCTCCTAACTCGCTCAGTTGAGCTTGTTGCCTATTAGCTAGGATCTTTTCAAAGATCTTGCCAAGCATCTCCAGAAGAGAGATCGGGCGATAGTTTGCCACCTGGTCTGGGGGCTCGTTTCCTTTCGGAATGAAGATGATTTTAGCCGTCTTGTACCCGTCAGGAAAGTAACCTGTACTCAGGGCGGCATTCATGGTGTTAACCAATCCCTGAATGATTTGCCTCGAGGCATTCACGAGGTTGTTTTTCCTGATCCCAGACCAGCTTGGTGCCCTTTGCTTGAAGGACCTTATGGTGTTCATGGTCTCTGCAAAGGTTATAGGGCACCCGTGGCCAACCATCTCTCTTTCTTGAAAATACTTGCGGATGGGGCTTGTTTATCTGTATCACTGTGCCGAGGTCGTCGAGCAGTTGGTCTTCAAATTTCTTGTCGAAGTTGTCGTTCTCTTCAGGGGTTATAGCGAAATTTTTTTCCAGAGACTCTGGATCCTTAATGATTTCATCTCCATCTTATATTATTGTTCTGGCTTTGGTAGGCAGTCCCCTAAGTCTTCGGATTGTATTCCAAAAACTTACTGGACTGTCTTCCCTGTCCAGCCTACCAATGAAATCATTCCAGATTTCCTTCCGTTTCTCTGTCCTTTCTGGTTGTCCTTTCCCGATTTGGGCCTGTCCTGCCTATTTCTTCGAAGATTCCCCTATGTTCCCGAGCGATATCCTTGATTTCGTTCGTCCTCCTAGGTTGTGGGAGCATTTTATAGGAGATCCTGGGTCGCATCTCTCGTCGGCTTAGATGAGGAGATTAGTGATGGAGTTTATCTCATCCACCTCTTCGAGATTGGCGTCTTCCAGGTCAGCTGGTTGATATTCGCTGAGTATATCTTTATATAGCTCCCAGTTAGCTTTCGCATAACTTTTCCTAAGTGGGACGGGGTGAGAATTGGAGCAAACGAGATTGTTGTAAGGATCGAGATATGGTCGCTTGGTACCACAGGTCCGGGCTCGTTGCTGATGTTGAAGGGGAAGTTACGGCTCGCCAAAACTATGCCTGGTTTGGTTGCCGAACGTTGTGTTAGGTAAGCAGGGAAATCTGGTCCTACTCTCTGGAGTCTATCTCTTTTGAGGAGTAGTTCCAGATTCCTTCCCCTTTGGTTGGTGTGACTGTAACCAGAAGCTGCGCATCTGTCGTTTAGGTCTCCACATAGCAATGACATTTGTACTCGCCCAAAGATGTTGAAAAAATTGGGAATCGGCAGGTACTTTCGGCGGGACGGCTGATAGGCCGCTGCCACAGTTAGGCCTCTCACCAAGGTTGGGATTTCGACAACCACGAATGATTCTCTAAGTCTGGAAGTGTTTTGTATGTTATGTTTTTTCGGATCGCGATGGATGTGCTGTCGTATCTTTCTATGTGTGTGTTTTTTGTGTTTACAGTGTAAGTTGGTATTTTTATTGTGGTAGTTTCTGTGTTTACACCGTTTTCGGATATGAGGATCAGGTCGGGATCCACTGTACGAAATATGTTTCCGTAGTGAATGGATTTCCTTTCCCATACGTTAGTGTTTAGGGAGAGTATTTTTAGCGTGTTTGTGTTTTCCATGTTTAGTTTGTTTGGTGTTCTTAAAGCCTAGATGAGTGCGTGTGTGTTCTCCATTACTTGTTATTCCGTCTCTTCTTTCCATTTCTTATTTTTCCATACTCTGCTTGACTTATGGCAAGGAAGGAGTCCTTGTGTAATAATCTTTGTCACCATGAGCACCTCATCTACAATTACCTCTTGCTTCTGCGCATCATAGGTCCAATTTAATTGGCCGGTCTTTACTCCTTCAACAATCTCCCTAATGGTGTGGTTGTCTGGGAATGGGGTGTGTTCAGTTTTGTAGAATCGCATATTTAGCTCTTCTCCATCAAATTTAGTGGTTTGTCGGGGATCCTTACTCTGCTATTACTCCTTGACCTCTTGTTTTCTTTTGGGGGTTGGATCTGCTATTATTCGGCTTCAAAAGAGGATGCGGAGCTTGTGAGGTTATCCTCAGATTGCTTAATTCTCCTTGCTGCTTTTTCTCCTGTATTTCTCGTTTTATTATTACCTTTATCCTTGGGTCCCTATTTTGGGTTTGTAAGTGGCTTGGGTTGTCTCCTGGTCTGCATTTACTTCCTTTCTATCTTCACTTGGTGGGAACGGTGTCGCTGGGGCTTCTTCCTTGGGTTCGTATTACAGTTACAGGATGTCGCCCAATGGAGGGTTGTCCAGGAACCACATTTCTTCTATACCATTATTTTTGAGCATGGTGTACAGCTCGGTTGCGAAGCAACCCGGGTTAGTAAGGTTTCTCAAGTGCACGTACAAAATGCACGTGAGGATTTTCGTGTAATTTTTATTCCATACCTTCAGGTAGGTCTTTGGATCGGTACTTTCTATCATCCTTGCGGGGGAGGCTTTTGCTGCTTGGGCATAAAAGGTGTTTGCTCTCCTTATTCCCTCCGCCTTTTTTTCGTCTGCATTTCTTTTCAGCACATCCTTCTTCTTTGTGCAAGACATGGCCATAGCCCCGTGCTTTTGCCCACAATTTTGGCATTTTTCTTCTGCTGCCTTGCATTTCCGCCAGCCGTGTCCTTTTACACTGCATCTAGAGCAGGTTATTTCCTGCTCCTTGCAATCTTTTGTGGCATGGTTCTCTAATTCAAAACACCTGAAGTAGATTTGGACTGGGGGGAACTCTTCCCTCTCAATTTGTTCCCCGCTTATTTTGGCGTTGAAAAGCAGAATCCAACTCTCCTTCACCTTTGTTTCCATAGTGGTATCGCCAAAGATGATCTTAAACACGATCCCGTGTTCTGAAATTAAGATGATGTCCACAGCAATTTCTCTGAATACATTCCCGTAAAGAATTCCTTTCGTCATCCAGCCGTTGGTATTAATTTCCAGTATCTTCAGTGCGTTCCGTAACATGGTGAATTGTTTTTATCTACATTTCTTCTTATTCTTCTTCTTCTTGGGGACTGGCTGGGCGGTTTTACTTTTTCGGAGGGGGACTCGGGGTTTTGGACCTGCTCTTCGTAACTCGTGTACCGGTGCAAGGGCCATCTTCGTTGCCAGAAGAGGACGACCCCTCCTCACTTTCAGCCTTTTCCTCTTCGTCGTCCTCTTCGGATTCCTCCGATGAGGGAGTTTCAATAATCTCCCACAATCCAGACTTGACGCTATTATTCTTTATGACTGACTCCTTGAATGCCTTGGAGCATTCGAGGTCTTTAGGCATAATTACTGAAGGGAGATTATTCGCTTTCAGGAAAGCTTTCAGTACCTGGTTGTAGCCGCCAGTTTTTACTGCATTTGCCACATTTGTGTGGGTAATGCAGATTAATATTTTTGCACTCAAATCTCTGGTGATATTCATTTGTGTAAGTGCAGATGCAGGCTTTATCTCCGCATTCTTCTTGGCGGCGTTCGCGTATGTAGATTCTTCCTTTCTCTTAATAATTTCGCGGCGCTTGGGGCAGTTCAGGGCCATGGTCCTGCGTTCCCCTTGTCAATTTAGGCATCTTTTCTTAGTGCTCTTGCATTTGTCAAATCGGTGCCTTTCTGTGGCGCATTTCGATGTCGTGTGACCTTCGAGTTTGTAGCATACAAAGCACATTTGTATGCTGTTAAATTTTTCTTGTATATTTTCGCCTGGAATTTTCATATTGAAAACCAGTATTCCATTCTGCGTCGATTTTTTTGCCATTTCTGTGTGAGCGAAAGTTATTTTGAAAACGTGGCTGTGTTCGCGAAATTTTATTATTTTGCGAACTTGGGCCCAGGGGTTGCTCTTGGTAATCTCTTCCTTGAGCTCCTCGGGTGTATGCTCACCCACCCAGCTCTCCACTTTGCGGCAGATCACGCTTCTGTTTGCTGCCACTTGTGGAAGGGTTTTCGCTTCTAGGCCAGTGTTCCTTAGGACCCTCACTCCCTCTTCCGATAGGAGCTGGTCCACGTCCTTGATCTCGGCACACATGGCGATGAAACCAGATGAAACTTCAATAAGTTTAACTAGTGCCACTTTTAGCTCGATGTAGACGGTTTCGCATAGGTACTTTTTGTCGGGGTTCTTTATTCCAGGGATGGTCCTTAGGGGGACCCTCTTAGTGAGGGTCTCCATAGTCTTCGTTGTTCTCTTGTAATGTCTTCTTTTTTCTGATACAAAAGTGTAATTATGATGTTTTTGGAGTGAAAAACAAAGTTATGAAGTGGTAAAGGAGGTAATGGATAGTGCAGGTAGGTTTGGGTATGAGTCAAATAAATGGTGAAAAAAACGCCTTCGTCCATTTTCCTGTTGTTCCCCCGCTCGTTTGCTGCCAGAATGACGGATGATCGATGAATGGGATGGGTCTCGAGTAGGAACCTCAAGTTTCTCCCCGTCAAAACCCAGGGATATTAAACCATTTGTATCAAATTCCTCTTCGTCATCCTTCCACGGAAGGGCCATTGTATGTTTCACCTGCAGGGTAGAAGGCCATTTACGACCAAACTGCCCCCAGAACTCCCAACTCGGTAGTACTTCTGTCAACCAGGTACACCAACTGATTTCCCTGTTTCTCTCTTTCTCTCTCTCTGCCCCCAATTCCTCCGGACATCACGTCAATTTCCTATTCGATCAGAGCTCTCCTGTAAGTCTTAAAATCGAGACAAGAGCAGTAAATAGCTGCCGAGTCTCGACCCTCGTCAGAGATATAGGAGGAACCTGTATATTGGTTCCCCACGAGCTGCTTTCCCCAGTAGCCCCGAACCACGAAAGATTTGCGGTAGTCCATGACTATTTGGGACGCACAAACCGCTCCCCCAGAGTAAATTGACATCTATAATGCCAATATTTCACCGGGTGAGCTGAAGTGGTGAAAGCCCTTGAAAAATTCTGTTCCCTGCTATTAGTACAGTGCCCCCAGATTTCTTCCAATCCCGTGTCTCGACCCGTCATCATACCAGCCCAATCAAGAAAGGAAATGGAGACGCCCGGTTCCCTCGAAGCCCCCATCGACGCCGAATTCAGCGGCCTTATGAAAGGAGTGTGAGTTCTCCCTTCCACTGTGGGAAAAAAAGTCCGGAGCAACGATCGAGGATCCATCCGTGGCAACAAAATAATTTCTTACTTCGAGAAGGAAGGCCTGTTGTTCCACGCCTTCTCGGGAGGAAATAGCACCGAGGCTCACGCATGATGCATTTCCCGCTTCCACATCCAGTTCATTCTAAAAACTGCCCACGACAGTTTATTTACTGGCCATTTTAGTCACAACAAAACAGCGCAAAGAATTTTTAGGTATTTCTTTTGGCCTGGTGCTGCAGACGACATCTCGAATTACTGCAGATCGTGCGACATTTGCCAGAAGAATATGGCAAAAGGACGCATCAAACCTGCTCCTTTTCAGGAGGGCCCCATCATTTCTGAGCCCTTCTCCCGTGTGGTCATCGCTCTCATTGGCCCAATTCACCCTCCATCCAGCGAAGGGCATAGCTACGTGCTCACTCTCGTAGATTTTGTCACTCGCTTTCCCGAAGCCGTTCCATTAAATTTAAGAAGCTGCTTCTTTGCTAGTTGAGCCACAACAGCTGTCGTCTTATGGATACATGAATTCTACTTAATAGCTCTAATTACTCTCGGTGGCCCTTTCATACACAAATAAATAAATATGTCAGATGTATGAATTTCTGTCCTATTTCAATATAACCTCCTCGAAACGCTCTGAAAGGTTGCCTGGCTTAGAAAAATGTGCGAAAACCATAAAAGAATCAACTTTAGTCGATACCATTTTAATTACGTCATCAAAGCTATCACTTATGGCTCAGAAATCTCTACCTTCCTCTGTAGAAACCAGGCAAATCCCTTAAATTTCATAGCAGAATTTCTCAAAATCCTTGTATCAACATACTTAAATTTATATCCGTTTTTTTTCTTCGGGTTATCATCGTCTTAGGCTGCTTGTATACTGGCCTTGTAGAAAATCGCCAATACATTTTTAATGAATTGAAATAAAAAGTATATCTTGTAAACAAATAAAATATTCGTCGTCTTGAAACAATAGCAAAAAGCATTACTTTAATGATGCAAAGTGAAACCACACATAAACAATATTTCAACCCAATCTAACACTAGATTTATTTTGGCATTTCCTATAAGTATTTTCTCTAAGTGACCCTTTAGCTTTTTCGGGAAGGAAATTTTGGCATCCTTGAAAAATATCTACTTGATTCGGTATGTGAAAGCATGAAACCTAATACACCATCATACAGAATTTCCCTGGTCGAGACGGATCAGCGCAGCTGTATTTAATTTGGGGTGCTTTAATACCGTCTTCCCCCAGTTTGATAACGCTGTCCCGCTTTGAGGCTCCTTTGCCATGTTCATCTTTCCCCCTTTTGGGGTAGAAGGGAATCTCACTTATTTCTCTTTCGCCTTGTCGATGTTCCGAAATTATCAAAGTCCATGGTTGCTTAAGCCACATCCGATATCCCTTTGGACGCCTTGCTGCGCCCACCCTTCTGACGACCATGGCTGTGGCTGCACTTAAGGTGATGTCTGTAAAGCCTCAGTAGATATAGAGAGCCCGAGCGTCTTGCCGTATATATCTGAGTATCTCTTCCCCGTGAAGTAATCCCCCTCGCCCTTGTGATCTCGTCAGCAGATCGTCTTCGCGTAATCCGCCCTGATCAGAGGAAGATTACAGAAACCCGTTTACGCCCAGGAGGATTGTCCTGGGTTTCTCTTATCTCACAATATTGGTTGAGACTTCCTGCCGTCCCGCATACGAATCTCGATTTGGGATTACTTCTCCCTGGAGCCGAGGTAATCTCAACCACCTTTGGAGTCTCTCTGGACGCCTTCGCATCGGGACCCCATCAACGAAGACCTGGCCATTGATCTTCCACCACCCCAGTTCATCCACCAAAGGTAACCAGAAGTCCTTCCCTCGTAAGTCCCACCTCTCCATTTCCAGTCCTAAGAAGAATTCCCCCATTTTGTGTAACGCCAATAGACTTGCTAAGCCCTTCCTTCAATCCAACTTATTGGATCACTTATATATTTTTCCCAGACCTAGTTTCCTTAATTTTTGCACGTCATAATATTTCTTGGTCATAATAATCATTATTTAGATTTACATAGTTATTTGTGCCCTTGTTCTTATTAGTATTCGTATTGAAGTTTATTTTTGTAGAGGTGTTTATCTTTCAAATAACCCTTGAGACGCACCCGGCAAACTTATTCCCATTCAAAGAGCCAACCTTAATAATATTGCACTCGAGTTGGAAGGTATTTACTATCCCCAATTTAATTGTACCCGAGCGCAGCGCCGATAGTGGCAGCCTGGCTTACAGACGTGTGTATATTTTTGAGACTTTTAGGTCAAACGCCTTCCTCCCTCGACACGGTAGAACTTAACATAGAGGGCGGATGTTTTTTCATACTTTATTGAACCTACAGTGGTAAAACACCTAATATAATAATAAAAATTAAACTTTATTGAACTTGAAGAATTGTCTCATAGTGCATAAACACTGTTTCTGTCTTACACTTCATAAAAATTAATTAAGAATATCCTAGTATTTACGTGTTTAAACAGGTACAAGTTGCAAGAAATATAGAATTCTATCGATATATCTAATTTCTTTTGTAACTTTGCTCAGGCATCAGCAACTAGTTAATGTCAGAATTAATGGAATAGAAGAAAGAATAACACTATAAAATGCCACTAGGGGACAAGTAAAGTAAGCTAGTAAAGTACTACCAATTTTTCTTTGTCATTAGCAACTCTATTTTTGAGCTACCTGACTTCATTTTATCCCCCTCTCTTCCACACCAACAGTGACTATATGGCTGTGATCAGGTCATTCCTTCAGGATAAATTTCAAGGAAGATGAGGCATGGTACCCAGGAATTCGAATTTGTATCCAGCCATGCACCGCCCCTTAAAACACACGATTCGGGCACTCGCCCAGGATGTGGTGCGATGTGATTGAGAGCTCCACAAAGTCTCTCTGTGAGAAATACTTGACAACTCAAACTGCGCCACATTTTGCTTGAAGACCTAGTATGAGGGAGCTTTGCGCACATTACCAGGGCAACAGAGATCGTTATCCTCTTTCTCGAGTGCTTGGAGGCGGGTTCTTTTGCGCCAGATTGGGTATCTTAGGGTTCTTGGGAAATTTTTGTTTACTATTAAAGATTAACTGTTACCAGATTGCAATTAAAGATTAAGCTATCCTTAGGCTATATTAAAATGAAAATAAAGGACGAGAAAAAACAAAAAAATAACATCAACAAAACAAAATCCCACAAAATAAAACAAAAACGCAATATTAGAAAAAGAAGAAAAGCACGATAAGGGGCCGGAGTGAGACCGACTCCCTCAGATGCCCGAACATGTGATCAAAACAACAATTAGAATCATGTAGGAGCCCCCCCCCCCCATCTTCCCCCAAACTTTTAAAATGTCACAATGTCTAGAGTAGAAGGAACAACCGATAGACAGGTTAGTTACGATTCATAGCTGCCAACTCATCGCCGCTGACCCATCGCCAGCTAACTCATCACCAGCTAACTCATCGCCAGTTATATTTTATATCATATGAAGAGTGCTTAAAGTATAAACAAGGTCTGCTGACCAAAAGGACGCTTATCTCACCTATTCTGATTAATGTCCTTATGAATTTAAAAACTTTCAATAATTCCCGGAGTAACCTTGGGAGTACCTTGGCAATTATAAAATTCGAAAGAGAATGTAAACACCTTAAGGGTTTCAAATTTCGTTAGAATCGGCCAAATAGTTATGATGTTATTCCCTTAAAACCTAATTCCCTGGATAATCTTGGGTGACTTTGGCAATTATATTAGTTGAAAATGAATGTAAAACAATATAAGGGTTTCAAATTTAGTCAGAATCAGCCGAATAGTTGTTATTGTAAAAAAAACTAATTCCCGGGCTAACCTTAGGAGGATCGTAGTAATTATATCATTCGAAAGAGAATGTAAAACAAGATAATGGGTACAAATTTGGTTAGAATCGGACGAATAGTTAAGATGTTATTGCCAAAACAAAATAATTCCTTGGCTAAACTTGGGAAGACTTTAGCAATTATATCATTCGAAATATAATGTAAAACAACACTAGAGTTTTGAATTTCGTTAGAATGGTCGGAATAGTTTTGTTTTTTTTTGCCAAAAGAAAATAATTCCCTGGCGAACTTTGGGAGGACTTTGGCAATTATATCATTCGAAACAGAATGTAAAAGCAAAACCTAGCTTACCGTATGATAGCCTGCCATAGTTTTACCTCAACTAGCATAATAAAGTCTAGCATAGTATAGACTAGCCTAGATTGCCTAACATAGTAAATACTACCTAGCCTAGCATAGTATATCATAGCATAGTATAGTATAGCATAGTATAGCATAGGCTAGACTATCTTATTATAGCTTATCTTAGTATAGCCTAGTTCACTGGAGCCTAGCCTAGTATATTTTATCCTATCCTAGCCTAGTTAGCATATTCTGGCCTAGACTAGCATGGCTTAGTATAGTATATCATAGCCTACCTTACCTTACCCTACACTAGCCTAGTTAGTATAATATTGTATATCATAGTATTTCCTAGCCTAGGGTTGCATAACACGCATAACATAGCCTAGCCTACCCTAGCAAAGCCTCGCTTATCCTAGCCTGGTATAGCGAAGACTAGCCTAGTGTAGCATAGCTTAGTATATTATCGCCTAACCTAACATACCATAGAGTAGCCTAGCCTAGTATATTCTTTCCTGCCCTGCCTAACCTTGTATAGCTTAGCCTAGCCTAGCATAACCTAGCCAGGAATTAGCTGTCCTAAACATGTATAGCCTATACTATACTATTATACCTTAGTCAAGCATAGTTTATTATTGTCTATCTTAACATATGTACTATATGCTATCTTATCATAGCATATTATAGCCTAAATTAGCATAGTATATTTTACCCTTGTACATTATATCTTAGCATAGTTTACCATAGTATAGCCTAGCCTATAATATTCTAGCATAGCATACCCTATTCTAGGCTTGCATAGCACAGTAGAGCATATTATAGCCTAGTCTAGTCTAGCAGAATATCAGCCGAAAAGTTATGATGTTATAGCTAAAACAAAATAATTCCCGAGATAACCTTGAATCTGCCGAATAACTATGATGTCATCGGCCAAACAATATAATTTCCGGGCTAACCTTGGGAGAACTTTGGCAATTATATTATTCGAAGGAGAATGTAAACAACATAATGGTCCTGAATTTCTTTAAAATCGGACGAATAGTTATTATGGTATTGCCCCTTAAATTCATATTTTTCATGTCTTATTTTGCTTTTGATTCCCTATATTTTAAGAACAGTTTCGATAAATATAAAATATAACTCTGGAGATGAGTTCGCTGCAATTAATCACCCCATTATCCCAGAGTAGAGTGTTTAATTAGAATGCGGCCGACAGTTTAGGGGACCAAGCTTCATTAGATGGCACTGTGTCCCACGAATATATCTGATTGGGAGATAACAGAGATAGCAAGCGAAATTAAGCTCCAGCCGACGGTCTCCTTTATCTTTTGCCACACAAGCCGAATGGTTGAGCAGATTTCTACCATGTTGTCAGAATGGGAAAGAGCAAAACGATGGTCCTGTCACCCAGTCTTTGTAGACTGGCGGAAGTCAGATACTGTAAACAAAGAGGTATAGAGATTACTAAGCCTCTATGGTACTCACAACGTTTTGTGTTTAGCTATATATCTAAATTAGGGCTCAAAACTTGGCCAATCGCCCAATGTCCCAAATCTAGAGGTGTTTTGTAACCATATTGGCTGTGAAGACTGAAATTGCGCATGGTAGAACTACGCTGGTTTCTAACAAGAGTGAGTAGGCATGAAACCCGAGCCCTTCTTCGAAGTTGGAGCAACTGTGCCATGACCCAGGCAAAAGTCTGCCACATCGACTTCAGCTGACATCCCACATTCCTTCGTTGTGGGGTTACGAATTCCTTATACACAAAAAGGGTAGGCAGATAGCATACGACCAATATAATCTAAGGAATCCAAATATCCAAAGGAGAGCTTCAAGAAACGATCCTTCGCAGGTCCTCTCAATTATGCCAGAGTTCACGGCAATTCCATTGAAGGAAATTGCCCTCCAGGCCTAGCATTAAGGAGGGGCGGGTAATATCGTTGATTAGAAAACCCTCGCGGGAATGCCCTTAGCCTTCTTCGGGGAAAAAACTACACGGGCTTTTGCGCATAGAATGCACCAGAGAACCATGGATGATATATTTATGTATTACAAGTGCTAGCCGAGTCTCCAAAAGCCGAGGGAACCTTTTCCATAAGACACACATCACTCGTCTTTTGGAGGATCCCGACATTCTAAATCGTCCTGTCTAACCTTGGACAGGAAATAAGAAGCTGAGGCTCACTGGTTGTGGCCACCCTATTGGGGGGCAGACTTAAGAAGCCCCAGTCATCGCCTCATTATCAATTTCCTATGACTTGCCTCCTTTGAGTCTAACGATATTATGGAGGCGCACGTCTAAATCGCTTTTTGCAAAGTTTGGTGGGGCCTGTTTTAACGGGGTAAAGTGAAAGCCCCTATTGCAGCCAGCCTTACCATTGTGGCACCCGAGAAAAATTGAACCTGCAGAAGGGTTACAAATGCGCGAGGTGGACCCCGTTCTCTTAGACCTGTAGGGGCAAGGAGCAGAGTGTCCTATTTCAATTGAAAAGCATAGGTTGTCCAGAGGGCGACAATACCAGCTCCTTAACTAGAAACATAAACAGTTAACGTTAAGTTTTAACCTGTTAATCTTCTTCAATAGGTTGTTTCCTGAACCTTTTACCGCTCTCCCCAGAGGGTCTTTCTTTGGATCCATTCTCTGAACTTGGAAAACCTTCGTGGCTTTTACTCTCCTTTTTGGTCTTACTCATTCGCAACGCAAAGGTGTAAG
Source organism: Ceratothoa steindachneri (assembly GCA_963969495.1). Classification (NCBI taxonomy): domain Eukaryota; kingdom Metazoa; phylum Arthropoda; class Malacostraca; order Isopoda; family Cymothoidae; genus Ceratothoa; species Ceratothoa steindachneri. The sequence goes on from OZ018332.1 coordinate 114,557,358, forward strand.
TAGCACCTACACCACTATCTTCACCATTGCTGTTCCTCACGATTCTAGTTCCATAGTAATTGTGGTCTATTTGCCCCCATTTATTTATATCTGTGGTCCATTGCGATTAATTGTGATTCGTCGTTGTTTCGTCGCTCCCATTACTTTATCCCTCGTAATGGACAGAGTTTAATTAATTCTATCTTAACTGTCGTCCTTTTTAACTTATTTCTCACGTCCTATTTTTTTCTGAAGTGATATTTTGTGTATTTCTTGTAGAAAATACTCCCAAACCCGACATCTGATTTTTAGTGCTCTTTTCTTCTATTCGGATAAGTTTGTTAGGTTAAACTAAGCAAAATTTATCTAACCATAAGTACTATTATTCACTTAACTTAAATAATATTGAGAAAATCATCTTTCTTGTAGAAAAGGAAACTCAAAATAAAGAAGAAGAAGGGTGAAGGATCTACAAAATTTCTTTTTCTGTCTATAAATCATTAAAATCGTCGAGTACTGTAAATTCTTCTTCTTAGAGAGTAATCATACGTTCTCTCGTCGGTTCTTCCTTGAATGATTCTATTAATTAAACCCATTAACTTCTCTCATCTTATAAATTTGCACAGTTTAAATAAACAAAAATGATCGAGCATATTTTTTCCTCATATTTTCGTTGTCTTTAATATTAGATACTCGAATTTTTCATAGTATTATTTTTCAAAAATTCTCATAAACAATAAATCGAATGCTATTTTAAATTTTAAAATTTTCTTAATTTATAAACATTATTGGTAAAAATAAGGTGCTAATGAGTTAATAGCAGGAAAAAAGCTATTATTCGCGAGTGATCTTTGCTTCAGAGTATTAATTCAAAATATCGATACAATAGCGTCCTCGAAAAATAAAAATCATTCTCTTCCCTTTGCATATCTTCTATTTTCTCTGCTTTTCAACTTGTCCAAATTGACTTAGGACTAGCAATAGCTTAACCACTCCAATTCTCTTTCATGAATCAAATTTTAACTTAAAGTTTTTTTCTTCCACCTCGCTCGTGTGTAGGTTGCAAACCAACGCCATCGGAAGTAATACTCCCAGAACACATATCAATCAAGATAGGTTGAGATATACAGGAGTCCCATTGATATATACATATATTTCCAGGAGTTATTTCTGTTCGCCATGGAATTACGCTTTTAAAAACGTCTAACCTACTATGTTGCATACAGAGATACGTACCTCGACATTGGCTCTCATCAAAACAATGCCAATGTAATAGTTTATTCACCGTAAAACAAATCAGAAGATACAATTTCCTATTTGATGGAAAATATATCTCTATATAAGGAAGGTAAAGAAAGATAAGCAAGTTTTCTATATTTAAAGAACAATACACTTCCCCTTTGAAGCCCGAGAAAGAGCCAGCTAATACGATATGAAGCTGGCTACCAGTCGGTGCCTCTAGAGGAGCCGGAAGAGAGATAAACACACGAATAATGTTTATCCTATGAAGGTAAGTGGGGGATTTTTTAGGAAAATATTGGTATAAATCTTTAAGCTTTGCTGACCACAATGACGTGGCTCTGTTTTGAACACTATGCCATTTATGGCTTTATTAAAATCGAACTGATTTGTACAACAGAAGGATGGAAACTTGAGGTATAACATCTAGATTTTTGGTATTCTCTCTAAATAAATCGAAATCAAGCGAGGGAATCAGTCCCCGGAAGGATTGGAAAGAAAGAAGAGGAAAGAAAGTGTTGAAGAAAGGATATTTAAAAATGTGCAGCAGCTACATAGTCCAATTAGACAATTTTAAGGCACAAGGAGCTTACAAGGCACGCAATTCTTCTACACATTCCCACGTTCCACAATAAGACAGTTATTATTATAGGGGTGAGAGTTAAAGGAAAATAAGAAAAAAATATGAAGGGTAAGAAAAGCTAGGTCAGAGACACTAGCCACTTAAGCTAACCACAGATCAACGCAGTGAAGGAAAGGATAACCAGGCCCAAGACCAAGTTTAAATACTCATTGAGCTATTTCGTGACTATGAACTATCTTCAATTAATTTTTGAACACATTAGAAACTTTATCTTTTGATATTTATGTGTAACTCCATTTGCACAAGCATTTTTGCAAGGCGTCTAGGATGTTAGTATACACACATGTAGAATTTATGACCTCCATTAATCATTTCATTTGAATTGCTCATTCCCGAAGAGAAATGGTTTTCATTGTATATGTAAACAAAGTTCTTACTTTCCATTTCTTTTCACGAGACTGAGTGGCAAAGGCTCTAAAAGTGCATTGAACCTCTTTGCCAGCTCAGAATCATTGCATGCGAGAAAAACACAACGAGTCTTCCTTTCATTTACACGAAATATTATTTGAATAATACAACCTATCGGATATCTCGTTCACAGATCAGCTTCGTACATAAGCGTTTACTTGAATATTAAATCTTCCAAAGATACAAATCCTTCATGGATCTATAAAAAAGTCCCACTTTCATTAGGATTCTTACTAAGCTACATGTAATATATTTGTATACACACGATCAGTCTCATCTTCCTCTAAGATATATCGCTCACTCAAGAAGTTGCATTTAATTTGTCACGTTAGCAAATTTCATCTGCCAACCTTCTACGAGGGCTTCCTGGATATTAAAATATAAAAAAAGCCTAATCGCTATTACTTTCGTCCATTTTTTGTAGTTTCCTCTGTCAATGTGTCTTTCTCATTTCCAATTTAGCACATTCATTCATTTTTCATTTTTTGTTTCTAGTTTTTTCGTTCTTATCATGGTGGTTTTTTTTATTGACAATGAGCGTTATCCCTAACAGATATTGTTCCATATTATTTTGACTTGTTATCGTCTTCTGAGTGTTGTTTTTTCATTTCTTATTCAAACCTTATTTTGTTTTTGTTTTATTACTTTTCCATGAGGTTATCAAGAGTTACAAGCTGTTTAGATGTCCTAAGTGAAGATATTATTAAATTTGCTTTGACTTTTTTGATCAATACTTTTCACCCAATCTTTATTATTTTTTTCGTAAAAAAGTTATTTTTTAATAAATGGAAGAATAACTTGTGGCAATTTGTTTTGATTGAGTTGTCTTAAGTACTACTTTATTAAGCCTCACCCAAAATATGTTACGCGTAGATTTGGTACCGGTACCAATGAGTGGATGTCTGTACATGCTATTTACATGATTGTTGACGATATGCAATATTGACCTCTGACATACCTTAGAATCCCTTAAATTTTAAATTTCCTTCTAGAAAATTCATCATCAAAATTGACCATTCCTGCATTTTTAGGACCAATATTAAAACCACCGAAACACAGAAAAGGCGAGGAGCATCTTCATTAAAAGAATAACTCAAGAACAAATCAGATGCGGCGTATTTTGCCATTGAAGCCAAAATTTTTCAAAGGCCTTCGTTAAAATTTGACAAAGTCGGATGTAGTCTAAGAACTTGAACTAGGTTCAAACAAAAATCCTATCGATTACATAATGAAAAGAGTAATTAGCATGCATAGACATAGAAACATGAAAGCACCAAAAATTCAATCTCAGACTGCTCTACTTAATTCCAAACCTCTCATCAGTATATACAGCTGACATATCGTTTCTCCGCTAAGAAACCCATCGACCTCCAATAATCAGTTTGTTAACGATATAATACAATTAATGGAATTCCCATAGATATATTCTCCAGTGTAAACTAGAATGACTGCAGAGAAATAATAACAATAAACGAATATGAAAATTAAAAAGTACAAACCAACAGAGAAATTTAAAGATTGTTTCATTGAGTAGAACCTTATTAGCAGAAGTATATAAAGTAAAGGGAAATCGATATCCCTACTCCACACTTGGAGTGAAGATTGCTCGTCGAGGAAAGAATTCAGAATTTATCTGGAGGATTAAAGTTCTTTTATAAATTTAAAACTGAAAAACAAAGGAATCTAACTGATAAATGACATATATAGGAAAGAAAAAAAAGCTGAACTTGTAAGCGAGGCTCTGTTCCTTTCGAGAGACAAAGAAAAGGATCTGACTCGGTCTCGGGTGATGCTCTGGGATGCTGCATTTACGAGAACGGTTTGGCCTCGATTGAAAGTTGAGACCGTGAATGGGAATTACATAGAACTGCTGGTTTTTCGGCAACGTGTAACGCAAAATGTTCGGGAGTGAACCTCTTATAATTGAGTCGGGGATGAGAATATCTTACACTCGCCAATGCAAATTCTAACGTTAACTCGCTACTTTTGAGGGAGAATAATCCTCTTCTTGGTGATTGACCTCGATTCCTTCAAAAAATAATTAAATCAGAGTTTTTTTTAATAAACATATTATGTTCTAAGTTATTATTTTTCCGATTACTTTTTCTACTTTTACTTACTTTTAAGCTTTGGAAGACAGCTACGTGAGGAAAAAACTCATAAGACAAAAAACAAAATTGGTTATAAAATGATCAAATTATAATAAATAAGTTTAAGGTTTTGCACAATAAGGAAGATCAAATATGCAATGAAAGTTACCAACATCTTGCAACCAGTAGAGGCAGAGTTAAATAGTAGAAGTAAAGATATCAACGCCAAAGGTGGAACAGTAGAAGAAAACAGAAACTGGATAAAACTATGAGGAAATTTTGGAAACTAATTTCACCCCATATAATAATTTGTAGGGAATTAATTTCGATTGATCCGTCAGTGTTTCTTAATTTAATTTATTCGATAAATACATCAAGGCAAAGTGCTGTGTTGTTTGAATAATTATTGAACGTGAATGCCGTTGGAAGACGACTGATTGGGGAGAGAGTAGGTGGGTCTCATGATATACAGTTTTCCTGGCAAGAAAGCGCAATTCGGGGGAAGGGAGCTAGAACAATCAGCAATTATACCCCACTGGCTCCCTTGACTGCGCAGTGATAGCGAAGAGAAAGGAATTCTCACACATTGATGATGAAGGAGAGACAGAGAACGAAGGTCTTTAGACGGCTGGAAAGAGATGAAAGGGGGCTGGGTGTCTTGTGAACCGAGCAAAGTGTGAGTAGTTGGGTATTTCTGCTTGGCGCGTCACGTACGTAATGACTGGAGCCTAGGGGATGGAGGGCGATCCGAAGCGAAGGGGTTCTTTTTCATTCCGAATCTTGATCACAGTATCTCTAATTCTTTCTTTCTAACTTACAAAGTGTTAACTTAAATAAGAAAGAAAAAGGAGAAAGCAATCTGATCGACACATATCAATAAATATGCAACCTGTAAATAAAGTGTATGCCCTAGTTATAATGGACATCAAAATAAATATTACGGGGATTTTCGAGATGTTAAAATTTCAAAAAGTAATGTTCATTAACAAAAATGTAGTGTACTTAATGAGTATAAATTATTGTGATACGAAAGGTGTTTGTTAATATTGAGCCCAGTAAATTTGTTGGTGTCAGAATTACTCTCATATAACCATCCATGGTTTGGATAATGGTCTTTGAAGCTTGGGAACACGGTTTTTTTGTATTACTTCGACTGAATTAACTACTGTGCTTATTGAGTCAGGTTTCAAATTTCCACCATTTTCAAAATGTGCTCTCCTTTTCACAGCCAAAATAGATTTTGAGCAAATTGGCCTGATCGATGATCTCCAAAAAGCTGTGCTCTCGTGTTTGTTGAAACTTGCACTAACTTGACATGACGCCACAGAGAAGAAGACAAGTCAGGCTTTCATCTCGTCTGCTCTTCATCCTTTTGATAGAATTGGTAGAATTAGTCTCAATTTGCAAGAAAGCACAACAGTTAACCATCCTACTGGCAATTTACAATTTATTGTTTTCTAATTATCCGTAAATTGCTTCGAAAAGATTTTATTCCATTGTACATTTATCACAAACAATCAGCTCATACATTTCAAGAAGTTGTTATATTGGTGGTTTAAGTCAATGAAGGTTTAGAAGCAAATGACCTATTTAATTTCAAGGAAACCATGTAACAGCAATGCCGGATGAGGCAACAATTAAACCGATTCTTTTATGTTGAAGCACTTTAGCAAGTAAAGGGTCCATTATATTTTTTTTTCCTCTCCTGTTCTGAACTAGTTCAATAACTATATTTAAAATAGAGTTTGATTAAGTAACACCTTTGGTTCATTTTATTCATTGTAATTAGTTATAGCATAAGAAGTGTCATTGGAAATATCGTTCAGAACTTCACTAAGTTATTTCCTTCAGTACATTTACATACATTGACGAATACAAAATGCATGCGGTCATTTTTCTCCAATAGAGATTACACTATCTCTTATATCGATTAAAGTAACATTGTACCTCTACTGTTATGGCCAAAAGTTTTAAAACTACTATATTTTTCATAAACAAATATTAACACAAATTATAATCAAACGTTGCAATTTTTTAGTATTATGTTTGTATCATAATTTGAAGGTGAAATATCTAAAACCTAGAGCTCAAATCCATTTTATTAATAAAGATAATTAATTGAGGAAGGCACTCAATATTTACAATGATGTCCCTTGTTATTTAATTCATTTTGGCCTACTGAAGACCAAATATGTGTTGATATGGCAACTGATATTGCTCCATTTTTGTTGAATTAGCAGCCGCAACTTCTCACAATAAAATTGCGTCTGTTTATCAACAGTTGGATTATCGTCTACAAATCCTCTATCGGGGTAATTTCTCGCGAATTGTCAATTGTGCAATGTTATTGTGTGACAAGGTGCGCTATCAGGCTGAAAATTACAGTTATCATCCCAAAATTGGTTATGGTCCTAAATTTTTGTGAAAAAGTGCTGATGTAGCACGTAATGGTACCATTTTGAGCTCATGGCAGTGCTCTTGTGAAAAGGTGTCACTGCTCCAGTTTTCTTGGATGAGAATCATTCACAGATATGGAGTGTCCGGATGCTTCAACGTGGCCACGAAACGGGACTCGTGAAAACGTCCCTCTTCTTCTCCTAACGAGACATCTTCCAGAATCTCCAAACTAGGGGAAAGGAGCTTCATCAGAGAATTTCAATTTGCACCATTCTGTAAGAGTCCATTATTTATATTTCCTACAAAAGGGGAGCCTAGCCAAAAGTTTCTTCTTGGTGAGATGAGACTTCTTCGCAGCTTTTGTCCACTTGTGACCTTTGTCAAAAAGTCTCCGCCACACTGTGCACGCTGAAGCGTGCACACTTGCTTCTTTTCAATCGTGAGAAACTCAGCACTGGAGACAACCCGATCTTTGAGCTGGGATTTACCAAGGGGAAATGTTGGGGTTAATTTGAAGCTTTTGGGCGTCCATAAGACTTCTTCACATGAGTGGAAGTAGACTTTTAAAGTGATTAAAGTCATGGTGCTCCTTGATGCAATTCACTTAGCAACTATCTCCTTGCATTTGAGGCGACTTTGGTGCAGAGCATCAATGGTTGCAGGTTCTTCTTTGGAAAGAACAATTTCTGGAATTGAAAAAGATTCAAACATTTATTTTACCAAAATAGATTACGAAATAGATTATTATTATTACACAACATCATTCTTTTAACCCATATTTATCATCGTTTACCCGTTTAATCGAATAGCAAATTTACAGGGAATGAAAATCACCACCTACAGGAAGAGGATCTGAGCGCTATTTTGGATTCAACGAAGGAATGCAGTTTTTTCTTATTATTTTTGAAAAGCTGACTTTTACTAACCTGCAATAACTTAAATATTAGACTAATTATGCCATCACTTAAATTTTATAATCAAATGAAAATATTAAGAATAGATATTACTCTCACCTTTGTGTACATTTTCATCTTTGGGTGATCATCTCAACGGAGCTAATATCAAGAATCGTCTGCCAGGTCCTCTTTTGTTTCGTTCATAGTACGAAGAAATTCCTAACTTTACAGATAAAGATCTCATACTCTTTGCTTCACGTGATATTAGAACTTGCGACAAAGTTGCATTCCACTAAGTCCCATCTTCTAATAACCACAATTTGAAGCAAACTTCCCTAAAAAATTGTATCTGACCTTCTACGGTTCAGAAATATTAAAAAGTTGTTTGATTTCATCCTTAAAAATCCATATGTTGTTTAGGATGCTCAGTGTAGATTCTTCATAGCTTTGTGTCAAATATGATTGCAGGATGTCAAAGGCCTATAGTAACTGCTTATTGTCATCGTTATCCCATGTGTAGTATGAAAGTACTTCATGTTATAATAAATTAACCTCGTTGACGCAGTTTAATAATTGCTGTTAACGTACTATTTGATTATAAATCGAGTGATAGGTGTGCATCATTCTTTGCAGTACACATTTTGGCCATATAGATCTTCTACGAGACAACCTACTTTCTGAAGTAATACAATAGGTAGAGGTCTACAATGTACGTGAGCCAGTGTTACCAGTAATATACACGTTGGTAATTTTTGCGGGAGAATTGGGACTTATATGTTATCGTTCTCTACTTTAGGACTCAAATTTTTCTAATAACTTTTTTTGTTCAGTTTACATGGAAATTAAACGAGCATGTTGAATAAAATGATTTTTTTTGTGCTTTGTTCTCAGATTTTGGACCGTAGTGTATAACAATCTATCAGTTATTATGTTGGCATATATATCAAGATCAAGTTGATAGATTAGATTCTGACTTCAATGTAACTGATTAAATTAATTATTGCAAACCAAGATCATCATAAAATTTCATTTTCTTGTTGTCACAGATTTTAGGCCTCTTAAAGTGATAGTCATTCATTTTAAAGAGAGGCAAAGGTTACTGCGGGGCATCATATGACCTATGTTTGTCACTTGTACATCTTTCCATCTGAGGACAATATGACTTTTGCAATGCTATTCACATCTCATTATGATGTTAAGGTCGCTGCATTAAAACAAGAGGCAAGTTCACACGATGGCCTTCTCTCCACATCAACGATGACTTGAAAGTACAATCAATGTGCACAGTCTAGAGGATACTTAAAGCCCTCTATATAAGTACTTGATGGATGCAGCATTTATTGAAGTTTGTGGATTAGTTCAAGTATTGTTTCTTTGTTTGTTATTGCATCTTTGTTTTGTTAATTTTGCAAATCTCCATATGGATATCTGTAAAAGTTGAAAATCATAGTTTTTTACTGTGTGTATTTTCCAATTCTATGATACACTTGTTTATCTACTTTAAAAGTTGGTATGAATCATCCTCCTGGTTTAATAGTACCTCCCTAAGGTTTCATTTGAAATGCACATTATACCACTGTGAATTTTGTAGAAAATTATTTGATTCAGAATCTTGAACCTTAAGAAGACTTTAAACGGGTTGTAGTGGTTCTGAAAGTAATTTTAACATACTGGGTGGTGTATTATCCCACTTTTATATATAACTTTGACATATAGAGCTTAATAACTACTAGATTGTTTTATGCATAATCATAATTGGGGTTGTAAGTGAAAAGGACTTGGTTCCAAATTCCATAAAAAAATGGTTGTAATTTAGCTTGATTTTCCATAACCCAAAGTCTTTGAAGTCTTATTTGATATTGCAGTTCAGTCTCCCATTGACATCCGTCTTTGTGCCAAGCTCCCTTTGCTTGTCTCGTTTTAATTTGTTTTGAAGTCTCCTCAATTGGTAAAGTAATTCGGTAGGAAAGTACGGAGTATTGAGAAATAGGAGACTTAAGGAGGAGATATATCCTCTTTGTTCTGATAAAAATAATATACAAATTAATCAGTAAGTTCACAAATTAGAGGTGAAAAAGTAATAAATACTTCAGTGAAGAACTCTTGAACCTCATTTTGTTACCGAGACATTTAAATCAGGGATCTCCAACTTGCGCCGCTTTAGGAAATTCAAGGTGGACCTCAAAACAAATTAGAATTACGTTCTTATGTAATTTGCACGCGCTAACAATTGCATATTATTAAAAACTTAGAAAAATTCAATTATTTTTTTCATAATTCGGCCATGACAGAGTGTCTTTCGTACTCTTAACAGCAGATCCCCTCTGTATTTTTCGCTTTGCTTACTTGTCTCATATATAGGATCAACTGAATATTTTGAACACGAGATTGCAGGACAGGTGAAAGTTGGATTCAACTTGTTTACTAAAGTTAAAGGGTTAGAATTTAAACCGTAATTTTTATGAAATTATTCAATTGTTGCTGAGTGAAGGAAAGAAAATGATTAATCAGTCACAATTAAAAGATGTAACAAAGCAACATAAAACTTCCAAAGAGGAATTCGGAAAGAGAATCTCGGATTTGCATGAGCATAAGTTTAGGAGTTTCAGAAGCCTTTCAGAGGATCACTAAAAGCAGCTTCGCTGATTTATCAAATGAACATAATAGATTTGCAATCCAACGATGTAATTAAAAAACAAGATTAAAGAGAAAAACCGACTGGAATTATGTTCATATCTGACGGAGGACTTTAGAGATTGAAATATGTATGGCGCAGGCAAGTTTACATTTACGGGAGTACGTATAACTGTGAAGAGAATTTAAAAAGAAAATGAAAATAGTCAAAAAGAAGTTAGTTCAGGGCTTTCCGATTGAGCCTCTTCACAAAGTTTTGATTTTTCTTTAGAATTTTTAACGTCCCCTTTTATCCTTTGCTGTGTCTAAACAGGCACGAAAAAGTTAATACGAATTTCATTAGCCAACGAAGAGGTACTCATGATAGATCCCAAATTCGCTCGTGGGAACTTGTTCCTTATACTTTAGGAAAAGGGTCCCCAACCTTTTCCAATAATAGTACAAATTTCGAGTAAAATTTTCGAAGAAAGATGCATTAAATTTATATGTATTCATATTATCACTCCAGGCAATGGCTTCGCCACTCTACCCTACGGGGGGAGCTTGCGCTTTGCTACTAAGATTAAAATTTAAAATCGAAAAAAAAGCAGCCATGGTTAAATTTTTAGAAATTTTCTGAACTTCGCCAATTATAATAATTTAAAAAGGAACTCTAAACTAAATTTCTCCCCCCTTTCAAAATATCACGTTGGTAAAATAAAGTTATAGAATAGAAAAATAGAAGATATATAAAAATAAATCTTCTGAACTTCACCATTTATAATTCTTTGAGTTTTACAAAATTCACAAAATTTCGAAGCTTATATTTATTTCTGAACTTTACCATTTTGTTTTTTTGATATAAAAAACATAAGTCATAACCAAACTAAGATGAAATTATTATTCTAATACTCAAAAAAGTCCCCTCCTTAAATTACAGAGTTAGTGATGATGATGATGATAATGAATAACCCTATTTTAATTCAACCTCGCTTACTTCTAGAGAAAGGCTATCATGTACTATATAAATGCTCTTGTCTTATAAAGTAATTCGATATTTAATCAGACATATTTTATAGACTAGATAAGACGAAGAGGGCAGATATGCTATATATTAATCATATTTAGGGGTAGCCTTATTGATATAATGATATTGATTCTTATTTTCAAGCTTTAAAATAATATTTTACCTTTTTATCCATCACACTATATTTTAGGATAGCAATGTTTTGAACAGTCGGAATTTTTTTAAATAAATTTTGTTAGTTTAGGTGTAACTCTTAATGTTCATTTAATTTTAGTAAAAAAATTTAACATAATGAAACTTTTTAAAATTAAAGACTATTATTTAATTTTTGCTTGTTTTTTTAAAGAAAAAGGATGGGAAAAGAAAGAGATTAAGAGAGATTTTCCTACATTATTAAAATAAAGGATGGTTTTCGTATATTTGAAGTTTTTATCAAAGTTCTTTCTAAGAGTTCAAGAAAAATAAACTTTATTATCGAATGTTTTGGTTTTTTAAAAAATATAAATCTTAAAGTTCAGAAAATGCTTAAAATTATGGCATGGATTTTGGGGTGTATTTTTCGTATAAAAAAGCAACATAGATAAAAAAAAAGAACTCTGACGAGTGTTTCTTTCGTATAGCAAAATAATTCCTATAGAAGGTTTGTCTTGCTTTTCGGTCTTGAAAATAAGCATAAATCTGAAAAAAAACCTTGACCGAGAGTAATTTATTAGGAGATATGTACTGGAAACCTCAAAAAAATTAGACCGAAACCCGTTTCTAGAGCCAGAAAGAGCCAAGGCCACAGAAGTAAGGTCTGTCTGTGAGTCGCAAGCTTCTCTTGTGTAGTGATATATTTAACTTGGAACATTCTTGTTTTTTTATTATTCTTACTAAATATATTATTAAGACGTTTTCACCATGCACTTATGGCATCTTCAGAGCATTTAAATTTTCTAACGTCCGAATTGGAGGGACTCGTTTACGGGCGAATTTGGTAATGACAACGAAAGTCGGGATTCCTGGTCACTCGAAATTCCTTGAGTACCTCAACTTTGACCCCGTAGACATGATCTCCATGTAACAGAAAAGATCAATATTTGGTTCCCTTCAAAAGGGGTAATGGGTATAACATAGGTATTATTGCCCCTGCTACAACTAAAACTTGCAGGAGTAGTAGGCCCTCCCTACCCCAGTTCCCTAAGAGAAACTGGCGCACCTTCTCGGGTCGTCTTTTTCCCCTCTTCTAAATCTCCCGCTATTTTTCCACGTCTGTTTAGACCAAGCAAATGGTGAAAGAGGGCGTTAAACGACCTTAGAAATAAATATCTAAGTGCGACCTAATCTAATTTATTTAGTTTTTTCCTCACTAATTCTTAAATCCTTGGGTTACCTTGATGAAACATGCATCCCTAAATCCGCTAGTAAAAGAGGCATAAGTTGGGTGTATTTCTCTAGCTCGCAGAGACGCCGTTTTCGTCCATAGCGGACAGATTAGAAAGGCACAAAATCTTTGCCGGAGACGAAAATGAACGGGGAAACACGAGTAGAATTTTCTTAAAGAGAAAAAGTTTACTTAATGAACGCTTTTCAAAAGAGACAAAACAAGTTGGAAATAGATTTAATATGGAATAAAAACGGTGTTTTATTATGTATTGGTCAACAAGAAATATAATTATCGACATATCAGTTATTAAACACTTCAGGATATATGGCAACTTCACGTTGCTAATGAACACGAAAATAACTAAAAGTAAAGGGAGGACAGAACAATGAAAGCAAATCCGGTGAAACTTGACCGACAAAGTAAAATAAAAAAAATCCTCTAATTTACACTAACAGAAAAACTCACTTCAACATGAATACTGAAATTTTCTGTTAGTGTAATTAGCAAGATTTTTTTTTACTTTGTGGGTCAAGTTTCACTGAATGTGTTTTTAATTTTCTCTCTTAACTCTACCTTTATTTTTGTTTTGTTCAGAAATATTTTATAATGTACAATGTTGACAAATAATAAGACAAGGCTACCTAAAAAAACTGATGAGGCTAAGGAAAAAATTGCGAAAAAGGCAAAGATGACACGAGATGGAGAAATTAGAGAAATAATGGACTATACTAAACTCAACAAGTTTATTAAAAAGCAACTCAAGGTAGAACAAAAAACATATAATGAAATCTAGTGAAAAAGTCGGTTGAAGACAAAAAAATCTCCAAAACAGTAAATAACATCCAACAATTGGCAGAGAGCAGATATTATCACAAACAGAATAAATACCATTGAAAGAGTTGAAGAAGAATTTGATTAGCATCTATATGATATAAATGGCTACCACACGCCAGGTGGCAACTTAAACAAATGACCTGTAAAGAAGGACGAATTTATTTTGCATGCACTTAACAGCATGGAAAATGACAAAGTGCATAGGGAGGAAGTGATTACTATTAGTCTTATAAATGCTGGGATGATCTCGCACAGATACTCGTAGATGGTTAACAAAATATCATTTTTATTCCCTAAATTATATACTTGCCTAGAAAGTTCTGACTCACTTAGTGAAGCGTAAAGAAATCAATAACATTTTATGGAGCAACATCCTACATTAGGTTAGATTAGCCTTAATCATTTGGCTACATTAGGTTAGGTTTACCTTATTCATTCGACTACATTAGGCGAGGTTAGCCTTAATCATTTGACAACATTAGGTTAGGTTAGCCTTACTCATTTGACTACAGTATGTTAGGTTAACCTTACTCATTCGACTACAGGCCTCCGTACTCTGATGTTGTTTGCTGCTCCTGCACAGTTTATTTCTCTTTGTAAAAGTGCCAACTGACAGAAATAAGAAAGTGGAATCAGAGTTTGGATTCGCTAAGTGTTACAAGCAAAACCTTTGTACAAGAGTTGGTGTGAAGGGAATTTGCGGAACTGAAGGAGAAGGAACACTCATTCAGGCGAAGGTCTAGATGTGGTACAGACGTTTTAATCCCGGGGATCTTACCCTTGACGATCAACCACGAAACGTTCGACCTGGTATCTGGGACATATTCGGATGCTGACTGATTGCTGAAAGAAGATCGTAAAGAAAAATGGACTTTATTTTATAGAATAAATGTTGGTGTCGCTCCATAAAATTTTGTTGTTTTCTTTCCGCTTTTTAAATGAGTCAGGAATTTCTGGCCAACCTAATAAAATAATTTGGTAGAAATTTGCCACCGATCTGAACTCATTTTATGCCTTTTATGCCCCAGCGGAAAACTGCAGTTCAACGTGGAATCAGACTCACGGGTATCTACAGCGTATGGCATCAGCCATGAAGTCTATCCGATTCGGGAGACCATGTGTAGACATACGACAAAAAAATGTGTTTTAAATTCCCTGTAATTAAATCACCGATAGCGTGTTATGCGTAGCAAGAGCAAACATACTGCAGTTGACATCTGGATGATTTTGTGACCTCCTAGCTCTAACGTCAACACTCGAATCTACGGTTATAAACATATTTTCCACATATTTTCACTTTTTACATCTTTACCACTTTCTTTAAAGAACTCCGCTCCATTATAATCGATGGTGGTGTTTTCAATCGGTGTTTCCACGATGTGCAAGTGACTGCATCCACTCGTCCAATTTTCCAACCCTAAAATACCTGTTCAAATGACTGTTTTAGCACTTACTCCTTTGCATTAACAGTACGCGTTAGTTGTCAGCCAATTCTGAGAGCAGCGCCTTGATCGGCAAAAAGTGTGAGGAGTTCTGCTTTCGGGAAGCATACAGCCATTCACGTGAGGGTCTTCTTTTAGAAGAGACACCCCCCCACCCTCATCAGGTTCCTGCTGGGCTTGTAAGGAATATTCCTTCAATTGAATTGCCGCAGAGTACGGCCTAACACGGAGGAGCAGCGGAGACTCGTCTCATCACGTTCCGCGCGAGATATTTTTTCAGAATACCATGCTGAGTCAGTGCACACTGCCTAACCGCCCGGGATATAAGGCTTTTGTGACCGCATTACCAGGAGATAGAGGCCGGGCAGGATCAAGCGCCATTTTGACGCGGGTAACTTGCGCCGCTTCTACCTCTGGAATTTGAACGGTAGACACCCCTCTGGAAAGACTACTCGATCAATCCTAGGGATCAGTTCCTTACCAACCTGATAGACAATCTCGAGATAGGTGGCCTAAATGTCGCTGAGTGTACTCATCACTGCCAGAGAATGGCTATAATTTGTGGTCTTGATCTATCCCCGGGCTCTCCGGATACACAGCGTGATTTGGGGTGAATGGTGTTCCATGCCCTTTATGGTAGAGATCACTTTTCCATTCAAATATCATTTTCTGGACCGCTGCCTTATTGAGTCACCTTCTCATGGTGGTGCTTGGCGCGGTTGTGGTGGTCCGTATTTCAGGAAATGAATGATTTCTCTATCCCATTCGAGAAGTTTAGGTCGATGGATGAAGCCGTTGAGTTTTTCTTCGGCAACCATATCCTCGTAGGCCTAACTACTATTCCTAGAAGGTCGGGCCGTTTTGCACGCCGACCGCTTCCGTGGTGGTCAGCCGAGTGTGAGACGTGCCTAAACGAGAAGCATTATGTCTACATGCGCTATAAGTGCCGCTCGAACGATTTAAATGTAGGTGAATGTCGTTGAGGTAGTGCTATATTCCTGTAGGTTTCGAAGCACGTCCGCCGCTCTTCCATGCGAGCATGCAAGTCTTCAATGAAAGGGAAGCACCCTCTAACAGAGGTTAGGAAGAAAGTCAAAAGTATTCGGAGCAAGTTCTTTCAGGACCTCCACTCCCGTTCTCCGGGAGAATGAGACCGCAATTTAGAACACCATGTCCATGGCCAATTCCTTCGCTGACGCTTTCTCCGCATTCTCTAGTCGGGATACTGCTTCGACAGCTTTCAATTTTTATCTTAATATCGCTGAAGGCCGCCTACTAAACTTTACCTGAAGAGACGCAGAACCCTTCATCGACATTTTTGCATTGAGTGAGTTGCGTTCCTCTCTCCGTGCGCTGAATTCCATTCGTGTTCCAAGCGATTTACCGTATGTCATGCTTAGACACCCTAATTGAGAGAGGCATAGCCGTTTTGTTAGTTTATTCAACGGGCTATAAGCCAAGGGTATACTCCCAGTCTCAAGGCGAATGGCTACTATGCTCGCCTTTTTTAAACCTGGAAAGAGATCACTCTAACCCGGGATGTTTCAGCCAAATCTCATTAATCTTGTACTTGTGAAAGTTGATGGAAAAATTGGCAAATGTTAGAATAGCCTTTTTCCGGGACAGCAAAGGCCACTTGACTTATGTACAGTGTGGCTTCGTCAATTTGCACCGTACGTCGTAGGCATTGTTTAGACTGGTAAATACCGTGTGCGAGGCCTTCTTTCGTAGACAGCAGTTCGCCACGGTGATTTTCGATCTGGAGAAGGCCTATGATACTTAATGGCGATAAAGAATCATGGACACTGACTACACGATGGAGGCAAAGGGACGGCTCCCAATCTTTATTTCTGAGTTTTTGCGAGATCTTCGATTCCGTGTAGGGGTGGGGGAGCCCTCAATGCACCAATGGATCAGAAAGGAGATGTCTCACAGAGAGGCTTTCCTCAGTACCACACTATTTACCCTGAGCCTCAACGGTATCACATCGTAGTTGCTGGAAGATGTCCTTGGTAAGCTCTACGTGGGCGCCCTTTCAATCGTTTTTGGTGCGCGACAGATGCCAACTCTGGAGCGTCGATTCCAAAAAGCATTGAACCACCTCTCTCGCTATGCCGAAGCGAACAGGTTTCGGTTTTCCCTGGGAAATACTCAGTAGTGAACTTCTCTCGCCATTTCCAGCTCCCATCTCACTCGGACTTATTCCTAAACGTGATTCACCCGAAGTTATAAACTTGCATCTCTTCTTTGGTCTTGCTTTCGACCAACGCCTCACCTGAAAGGCTCATATTCGCAGCCTTAGGGTCTTTTGTACCCTCACCATGGATATTCTTCGTTCATTGATGTTCAGCACCTGTGCTGCTGATCGCACTACTGCCTTGCTTTTCGATTGATCCTTTGTTCGTTCGAAGGTAGAATCGACCAACCACACCGGTATCCGCATTGCGACCTGTATTTTCCGCACCTTCACCATTGACAGCCCACTAATTCATGATGGAGATATGTCACTTGCTCGTCCTCGTTTAGAGTGCATTATTCGCCTGTTCTCGCAAGTCTGGTGCCTCCCCCAGTTTCCAAGAGCTCTCACTGCATCTGCTGTCGATGTCGACGGTGATTATGCAGCCTTGACCCCACGGTTGCCTCGAGCCGACTAAAGGTCGAGATTTTCTTCCGCCTGGTCCCTGGTCCTGATAGAATTACGGAATGAGCGCTCTGATGAGGGCGCAAAGGGATCAGTGAGGGCTGGACGGCCAGATGTGCGTTTTGCTCTTTCTCACACCGAATAAATTGCGGAAATCAGGGCAGGCTTCGGAACTGCTTGGCATAAGATCACACTAGTGTTTTTTCTTTCGGCCTTGTTAAAAAAACGCCTTGGAGTTATTAGTAAAAGCCTATGCGTCCCATTTTCAAGAAGCCTACTCATCCCATTTCATGAAGCTGACTTATCTCTATTTTAGGAAGCCTACTTTTTCATTTCAAGAAGGCCACAGCATCACCCAGGTATAACGATAGGTCACTCCCACTTCTACAACTGTTTTCCTTGAACAAGATCTTCCTCTTAGTCTCATGTGCCTGGTTATAATCAGGGAGAGTTGCGAACCCTCTGTCCGTAGCGTACCAAGTTGTCTACCCTGACTATACATACACTTCCCACATATTTTCACTACACTGAAATTCACCACTTTCTCATTTAAATCTTCTTCCGCAGAGGGGTTGTGGTAACCTCATTGGATTTGGCTTTGTTTTAAATGATAAAATTCAATGAATGATTCCACAGGCGCATTGAAACGCCCTCCCGGCCCCACTGTTTCCACATCAATGGGATGTGCGGTGTAGCATGGGTCAGCATGCTGCAGCTGACACTTGAAGGATTGCGTTTCCTCGAGACAAAAACGCCCATAGTTGCTTTCCCTCCTGCCCCCAATGCGCACAGATGATCAGAAGTTATCTAAAAGTCCACACATTTTCACTTACTCCATCTTCACCGGTTTCTTTACACATCACTCCGTGTCGATATGGGGGTAGGTTCAGGAGAGTTGACTTTTCAGTAGTCCATCTTATGGTCACTACAGCTATGCACCATCTCCATATCCTCAGATCCCCTTACTTTACCACTTTACGAACTTTCTTCCGGGTAGAGATTCCTCTGATGGTGGTCTCTTTTAATCAATAAACTCTCCAAAACTGAATAAAGGTGGCAAATGAAAAGGTAAGTTGTATTGCAAGTTTATTGGTTACATTATTTAAAAGTAAACTAAAACACACTGATATAATAATGTATAAATGATATGTTATCATAATATATCGCCAAACCTTTCTTATTGGTATCGGTGAAGATAGAAGAACGATTATTATTATTATCAACACCCCTATCATCCTTAAAAAGTACTCGTCTTACGTGATAATGATTTTAAACTACAGCACTCAACATGTCTACATCCTGGACACAATGTATTAATGTAAATTATTATTATTCGAATAAATAACCAAACATTATAAAAATACTCCTTAATATTTCCTAACTTGGCAACCTAGTAAATATTTCCTAGAATTTTAACTCATTCCTATGAAGGTGCCTTTGAGGAATTATGAAGGTGGAAGCTCATATTTCTCGACATTTTCCACTCATGAATTGGAAGCGAGGCAAAAGATTTACCACAGAATAGAAGCAAAAACCTATATTTCAATTTTGTATAAAACGACTCAATTCGGAGGGTATATAAAAACAGAATTATTTTAGCATAAAATATTCGGATGAAGATGACTTAATGAAAACTTGATTAATTGTAGAAATATTTGTTTAGAGAAGTAGATCTAGAGAGAAGCTTCATAGAATTTTAGGAACATAAAATTATTCCAGATTAAAGTGCTGTGAGATAATATCCTGCAGCATTTATACACATATTACTATTTAATCCCCTCCACCAGTGTAAACCTTTTGCGTAAGATTGGATTTGTAAGTCGCGTTTTAAAGCCAAGAACCTCACAGAATGAAGACATTTTCTCGGACTTCATCATGTGTTTGTAAACGGCTTCTCTTGAACAAACTTGGGGAGATTAAAATGCTTCCCTGAGCCAAGATCAGTAAGTAAAATGAAGTGGTGGCTGTTTGATAATAGGTTAGAAAGAAAAGGAAAATAAGGTAATCCATCGTTGATATTCTCATTTACCAGCCAAAGGAGAAGGGGGATGAAAAGGCAAAAAAAGGCGAATGGTAAGAAAAAGTAAAAATATCAAGATTGAAAAGGTCCGCCATAGCAAACCTCATGAAAAGAACCAGTGGAAGGTATGAAAACTAAACCTTTTTCTTGGAGAGGAGGTTGATGAGAGGGAATTTGTTTACCATCCGAAATGGAACAAACAGAATAGGGAAACGTGACCATATCTACGATCAAAATTCCTCCACCTTTCAAACCACTGCCTACTCACCTACGTAATCCCTCGAGAACATAAGGGAATTAATACTGGTAAACTGTATGATCTTTTGCCATGAACAATCTCACAAGACTCGGAACGTTTCTTTGGTGCAACCATTAAACAAATAAGTTAGACGAGTTTTGTGGAACTCTGCATTGCTTTACGGAAACAATAATTTTCACTTAATAATTATCCTTATAATAAGTAAAAAATCAAAATTGGCTTGATCATTTGTTGATTCGAATACACTTATAACTGACTGCACTTTCTTCTACAAAATGTTTACCACTTAATTTGAGGCAGGGTAAAATAGGAATGAGCTAAAATATATATAACGGATTATAAAATGGACCATAACGCTCGTCTTATGACTTATAAAACACTTACCCTATTATTATACTTTAAATAACATCACCATGTAAGTGATCATAGTTAGGGAAAGCCTTGCTTCTCTTTCAGGATGCACACTTTAATGCATCCTAGCAACGAAAGATTATATAGATGAAAAAGTATCAACACCTCAAAAGATATGACTGCTCTTTTGACATCAATCTGAAATTTCTCGTATTCATACTCAATATTTTCATAAACTAGTGGAAAAATCATTCGAAAGGAGTATTTGTTGTGCCCTATCATATGTACATAAATATTTTACAAATATGTTGGCAGTGAGCAGGCTTACAACATTAGCAAACTTGTGGAATAACTCGGACGTGTCGTAATGTAATATGCGTAAAATATTTATTAAGCTAATTTGTAATAAGAAAGAGCCACTGCATAAAGAATCGCACAAACGAAAATATTTTATTCCCAAATCAGAATTTGAGACCAGTTTTCAACAATTAAAGGATTAGATACTAGCAAATTTCTTAGTTTAATCAAAAGGAAGTGATCGCTTATTGACTTTTACGATATATATACACATAGGATATCCTGTTTTTCTTAAACAACATCACCTTAAATTCTGTAATACGCTCATATTATTATGAGGAAAAAATAGGTAACCATTAAATTTTTTGATAAGTTTCCCACAAATTTACTTAAGACGGTAAAGTCAAATCAGCAATGAAACTATCTTCCTTCAGGTTAATTATAAAGGACGAACTAAAGCGATCAATCTACTTTCAAGATATTTGTATCGTAAACAAATAATTTTGATGCCATATTCAATTTTTAATATGAACACATAACTGATTTACAAGTTAAGATCAAACTAATATGTCTATTTGTAAATATTTATTTATAATCAATTAGTTTTATCGGTATAATAATTAATTACGCATCGCAAAACCTGACTCGGTCGACAATTGTTCATCCTTTGCACTAAATCGTATAAAATCGGCCAATAACCTTTTAGGGAGTCATAATGAAAATAAAGACAAACCTAGCGATAACTAAATAAATTTCATTATAGGGGGTTAATATAAAAGGATATTAAAAAAAAAACGGCTGATTACTTTGATTATATTCTCACTTTTCGACTTCGTAGTCAATTATGTTGCATGGGTTACTGCACCTTCTCAACAAAAGTCCCGAAGTTGTGTAATGAACTGGCGGCTACTATTCTCGCCTCTTCCTCTAACTGTGTCTTCAGTGTCGAGCTGTGGTCACAGAAGGCAACAAAATGTGTCCTAACAAAGTATTTCTCTTTGTTTCTCTTCATTTTTTCTTCCCTTATGGAGAATCTGTTGTTGTTTTTTTTCCCTGTTCTGTTCAGGCCCTCTGTAATAAATTTCGTCATTGTTTGTGAAAAATATCGGAGGATTTATGAGAGTTACACTTAGCCAACTTTGAAGGCTTGCGTTTTTGTTGAATCTTATTTGTCATATATTCCAGCAATGCTCATTAATAATGTAGGATGCTCTGGATTCCTTTCTCCAATATTAGAAACAAAGTCGAGAATTCATCGTATGCACCGCTCATTGATCTTTTTCATTGCTTTATTCTTTAACTTCTAAAAAAGCTCATAAAACACTGTCGTGTTTAATGTATTATCAACCAAATGCTACAGCTTACCACAGGAGCCAGTTTGACTACTTATCTCCTTTCTCAACAATTTTAGCGCCAAATTGTTTCGATCCATATTTACCTCCTCAGTCAGTGAGCTATTGGCCACATTTGATTTCCTTTCTTTAACGAGGGGATTAGCACAAACCATTCTGTCGGGTGTGATCCGTTCCATTTATTTCCCTATTTCCTTTGCAGGAAGGAGAGATTTAATTTCTACTCAATAGTGTTTTATAATAATTCTTCTCATCTGTATGTTTGTTTCAATTCAAAGCCACGTGATTTTCTAGTCAAGGTTTAAAGATTTATGTCGTAAAACTGATTTGCTTATTATCTAAAGTATATTATCCCCAATTATGATTATTTGTTTAGATTATTATCGTAATAAGTTTTAGATTTTCGATATGTCAATAATTTTTCTATAAGGTTTTTCCTTTTATAGGTTACAGTAAGCAAAAGGGTATGGGGGGGGGGGTAGTAGTTTATAAATTGATCTCAAGAACCTTTTTTTGTTTTCCATTATTTTGTTTCATCAGCTAATTTTTTCTACCTATTTAGTTGGCCCACGTATTTCATCGTTTCAAAATGTTTCCTTGAGTTTTAGGAACAGTTTCAGCCCGAGCACCTTTTGTATATCAAATATGCACTGTTCTCCTTGTTCCACATTACTCTTCTGTTCATTATCCATCTCTATCGTTGTCCTCTGGTCTCCTTCATTAATATCCTTTCGGTGCCTTCTTTGATATGTTGTAATTTGGTACGCTTAGTTTGCCTTGAATATCGCCCTCGTTGCACTTATTTCTCAGTTTTATTCGCTTATTCGTAGCCTATCGCCTTTAAATTTTTCTCTGTTACGGTTGTTTTGTTGGTTTTATTTTTTACCTTCATTTTGATCATGTCTAAACTAATTTTTCCCTCTAGATCGTCCATTGGGCACTGTCTATTCCTTTATTCTGTACCAGGCTCGTGTCAATAAGATTTTCTTTTCTTTTTTCCTTCCCCTCTGCACTCCTATTTAACCTTTTAATTTTTATTCTCATTATTTCTCATACTTTCATATTCTTGTTAGCTGATTTTTGTGTGTGGCAAGGCTGATGAAAATGTAAATTTCGAGGCACGTTCACCTCTTCGTTGTGCTTCAAAGTTGCACGTCGCCAGTTAACATAATCAAAAGAGGTCGTCTTTTAGGATGCTCCCTTTTGAGAATGACCAGACAGAAGCATGACCGACGCTCTGCGATATTGTTCTGAATACAACATGTGCATAGGTGGGCGTTATCGCGATAACGATATTGGGTTATCGGTTATCCGATATTTTCTCCCCGCGTTATCGATTCATCGGTATCACCGATACTTTTGGTTCCAAACTAGCGATATTCGATAATTTCAGCTTTTGGTTCCAGTTTCGCACAGAAGCGTGCCGCGCGTGCCTTGAAGGCAGAAATAGGTAGGTCCGAGCTGGGGAGGAGAATCCTCAAAACCTATGAGGAGATGAAGGAGAGCCTCACCAGGTAAGAAACTAAGAAACGGTATTCAAATATTCTTATTATTGTATTATAAAATAACGCTATTTATAGTCAATAATCAATATTGCATTATAATTTTAGATCTATCGATTTATCGGTTATCACCTTATCGAGCGATAAATTTATCGCTATTTATCGGCTATCGCTTATAAAGTTATCGTTATCGATTTATCGGTTATCGTGATACCTTTTTCCGTAATCGCGCCCACCTATGGACATGTGCTCTCATGATGAAGAGGTGCTTAGCATTTTCTTCAAGTAGCTCCATTTATGATACGTGACCCACCAGTCAAAAGCGACGGAAGGATTGAAGGAGAAATATGTAGAGTCCCAATTGAAAAAAAAGAACTAATCTCTAATCATTCAATTGGTTACATGATACTGTCAAATTCCTACAACATTTATCGTCCCAGCCAGGCCCCGTTGGATTTTTTTGACCGCAGCTTCCTTTCCTTCCTTCATTCTCATCGTCCTCTCCAGCTTTATTTAAAAAAAAACCTGGCGAAAAATGCAGCATTCTCCCTGTTTTTGCTGTTGATGAAGCTCACCCTTCTTCCGATCTCGTTTTACGTTTAGACAATTCCACCGACGTATGGACGGCTTATCCTTCAGATATACCCCGATCTTCGTTGTTTTTAAGTGATCTTTAGTCATCACTGAGGTTGAGTCTCTTATATTGGAACTAGATTTTCTCGCTGCCCATGACCTCTGAGTAAATTCTTGGAACCCGAACGCCTTTCGATTGCACACCTGTATCTTTATGGGGCTCCTTTTTCCCTTCTCAATGTGTCCTCCTGTCTCTACTTTTTCCTTCGTCTAAACCCCACTTCTAATGTCTTCTGCAATAATTTCATCACCTTATCCTACCTCTTTCGAAGGATAGGCCAATCAAACACAGCTGAGTCACCGGATAAATAAGAAAAGTTCTTTTGTTTTTGCCATTTTTAGATGTATACTCACAAATATATTCTCAGCAATTTCTGAATAGTTTAAACATATGCTAGAAGTTGCCATTCCTACTCCGTCTACGCCTCTTTGGCCCTCTCAACTCTATGTTGTGTCGAAGGCTACATCTAGTGCAGGGGTCCCTAACACGCAACGTATCACGTGCTGCATCGACAATCTGAGAGGGCCGAGAGCCTTACCAATAAAATTGAAAACCACAATTGTATAGAACAAAAAACTTCCAAGAATTTACTAATGAGACAACTAGTGACATTTCTCAGCACAAAACCTTTCAAGATCAGTGGTAATGGAACTAACACTCAGCAAGAGAACGTCGTCCAAATGGTCATCTCTGAGCTGTGCACACTGCATCGGTCTTCGATTTGTCAGTTTCATCTTGCTTAACAGCTTTTGGCAGAAGTATGTTGATCCAAACATCGACGACAATTTCAATGCGTTCTGTACCAGGGCCGGCAATTGACATCTGTAACCTTGAGACTGCCAGAAGGTGAAGGATAAGGGTCCGTTGAACTTTGAGCGCAGCTCGTCGGACACTGGAGCTCAATGAGCTCGAGCTGGAGGTCAGCGGGGGTGCACTATGGGTTTGCGGTGATGGGTGCGCCGAGCAGCTTCAGCTCTGGGATGTATCCGTGTACATCAACAAAACGGTTGTCAAACTCTTTCCTCAAGTCCACGTATGATGGCGGGTCGCACTGATGACCCAGGAAATGGTCTGGCGAGCCGCATGTAATGTAAATTTTGATAAGTGGCCGAGGGCTACTTATCAAAATTGTTCTTAATCTATAATATCATCAGAGAAAACTAATGTAGCTACTCAGATATAATTTGGTTCTGACTACACGTGATGTATTCAAAGGTCCACGACCTTGGCCTTAGACTGATGATAATAAAAAATATCTTATTCTACTCTTGTCCTTAACTCAAGTATGCAATTTATTAAAAATATTAAAAGATAAAGGCTGACAAATGTTGTCTTTGGTAAAATATAAATAAAAAGAATTATCCTCAAAACGCCCATCTCTTTGAATTCAGCTCCAACGATTTTCCATTCAAGAAACTCCAGAGATAATTTTGATAACTAGTTCATTATCATAGTTACGCAAATTTTTACCAAATGTTTAACTTCAAGTTGTTATTTTCAGCCCAAAGCACAAATTTATAATTATTAAATCTATATTATGTTAATAAATACCCTCATTTCACATTGAATCTAATAATGTCTTTAATTTGCTTTAGTTTTTCTAGAAAAAATCCGAAAAGTCATTTTAACTTAGGAGTGGCAACTGCAGTTTCTAGGCAGTTTTAATAGCAGAAAAACTAATATTTTAAAAGTTATTTTTATCTATGCACATTTTTCCGTTTATTTTATATCTATCAACATAAAATCCAATCTAAGAGAACGCAACATAAAAAAGGAATATCACTTGTGTTACGAAATGTTTTATTCCTTTCAAACTTTTGCACTGGTCATTTGGAAGAATGAAATTATCACCTGCCATTTGATGATCATAGAAAAATAATCACAATTTTTGTACACTAAATTGCAAGCTTAAAATCAATATTCAAATGGGCTCACTTATGATACCAATCCAAAGTTTGTTTTCGTTTGCTTGCAAAATTATGCAATAAATTAAGTCTCTGTTCACCATAAGAAATAGAAAATTTATTGGTTATTAAAATACAATTCATTAAAATTTATTTGATAAAGTTAAATAAAGAAGCAGTAAACTTATTTTTTCGCTCATAAGGTGCCAACGTCACAAAATTCCATGTTCATCATCCGGGCCAAATAAGTCTGAGGAAAACATTGATAAAGAAGACACAAAGAAACGTAATTCTGTTATTAGCTTGACAAAAGATAGTTAAATTTGATCAAACGTAATAAATAAGAGGATTAGATTTATGATTGGAATTTTCATTTCTTTTTAAAGTTGTTGAACACTTTTCTTTATCTAGAGTAGCTTCTATCAATGGGAAATTGAGAGAAAGGATACCAGGTAAATGGAGACTAGCCAAGGTAACTGATTTTTAGAAAAGGTTAGGTGTGAACATGACTAGTAGTAAGCTCCAATAACCTAATTAATAAATAATGAGTGCCATACAATTGCTCCTAAAACTGCACTATATGTGACTCGTCTTTCATCTTTCTCATTATTGCAGAGTTTCTCTTTCAGAGGACTTAAAATTTTACTTCCGAGATTCTTCGCTCTGTACGATTTTTAAAAATTTATAGAGGTTTCTATTATTCTCTTTAGATCTCGGAATTAAAGTTAATAAAACTGCCTACTAAACTCATTTTCAAGCCTCCTCTTTGTCACTATTCCCTTTTGCTCATCCTTAATTTTTCTTGTGCCCTTCCAATTCGGATTAGGAAAGGTGCTTAACCAATTTTTAAAAGCAAAAATCTCAAATCTAATTTAGCTATTTTTATTCTTTCTATCCTCATTCACATCTAATTCTGGTTGAATGACTTTTAGAATTCCCTGTCGCAATTTTGCTCTTTTCTATCCTTCATGGTATGAATTTCAAAATCCTTTTGGACCGCTATCCTCAAAACAATTTTCTGAATTTGGGCTAAGAGTTGAAACATAAGTTTGTTTGTTTTTTTCCATAAAGTTTATTGATTTTTTAAAGAACCAATAAATTTCCATATTTATTATAGTGAAGATAAAAATAAAAGATTTTATCACTGAATTGATTGCAAAATTTGGCAATCAAACCAAAACTTTTGACTGCCTTCATAAATGAACTCTTCCTATTATTGATTCTTTGCCGACAAATTTATTAAACAATAATTGTGTATTATTATGATGATATTTTTCTCTGGTCATACAAATGAGAAGTGATAATTTAATTCTTCAACTTTATTTCATTGTGAAAAAATTGAAAAGGAAAAACATTCGATGTTTGGATAATCAGATTAGCAACGAAAGGTTCTCTGATAAGGATGTAATCACTTCAACAATATTTTATTAAAAACCTAAGGATTTTTATTCAAGAGAGTTAGATGAGCTTTTATTTTGTTGGAAAAAGATCTCTAAAACGGATGAAAACTATTTTGTAAAATTATATTATTTAAACTGTTTTCATTTATCAATTCCACTTTATATTCCAAGAGATGTAAACATATATGCAATATATTGTACTCTTAACCTTTATTTTTGTTTCATGATATTTTAAAATCATCGCATTACGTTCATCTGCATATCTTGATCCGCATTCAGGTCGCAACCACTTTCTAGAGCTGCAAATTTTGCTTAACTGTACCTGTCTTTCAGACTGATGGTCACTAGAGGAACAAGGTATCTCTCGCTATTCCTGTCTTAACTTCACCCAATTTTCTTTCTTCTTCCGCTTGTGATTTTGTCCATGTGCTTCTAATCAGGGATAACCTCACTATAGGTAAAATGGGGTCTCGAACTCGATCAAAAGGAAGAAAAGCTGTTTTGTTAGTCAGACGTACAACCTTTGGAATATTTCGTGCAAAAATGAGTACTAGTTCAATATATAAACCTAAAAGCATTTTACTAGGTATAATATACAGGGTCAGCTAGGTACTCGAGAAAAAGGTTATAATTTGAGAAAAACAAAGATGTTTAAAAGAAAACCCATTATATTACCTTAAAAATTTGTACATACATTTTTACATACTTATAGTAAACGGTTGTCCAATAAAACTGCCTTCAGCCTCTCTAATGGTCTTGAGGCACCTTCAAAAGCGACAGCATACCTGCATCAGGTAGTTCCCATTCATGTTCGCCATAAATTCTTCGATTGCAGCATTTAGCGAATCTCTAGTACTATTGTTCCGCTTCTTGTCTCCCTCGCGATTGCCCTTAGATGTACTAGTGCATGGAGTTCAAATCTAGAGAACTACGAGGCCATAGATCAACCGGATCGCGCGGTTTTCGTGGGTCTTGTTGGACATGGGCTCCCTTCTCCTCATCACGTGGGACTTGCTCCTTATGACTTATTGCATCACATCTCTGATAGTGGACTCCGCCACTTGAAGAAAATTGGCAATGACCTACTGAGGTCATCAGTGATGGTGAATTACCGCTGGACAAAGTCAGACCTCCTGAAATCTGACTTCTGAGAATGATTCTTTCTTATGACCACGAATGACACGTCCTCAAATTAGCTTCTTTCTGACCTTGAACACGAAGGCTTTAGTCATATACATGAAGGTGGCATGTTGGTGTTGAAAAAGTGAGATGGAGTTCTGGGCATTTATGGCTGAATAAAGTTCTTAAATTCTTGGATGTCGAAAGTTTTCTCAAATGCCTGACCATAATATTTTCAAAATCCATCGTAAATTAAAGTCATTTTACCTCTATAGAACACTATTTCGATTTAATTATGATCAAATATTGTAACTTTTGAGTAAATTCGGCCTAATCAACGTCATACTGGAATTGGGAAGAGCTTAAAATAAGAAAATGACTAGAGTTCGAATAAAATAAATAGTTAAAAATGCAGTCGGTCGTCAACCCATTTTACTATAAAAGTTGGAAAAACATACAAGGGGAAATAAAAGGGTGCATTACAAGATCGATTAAAATTGAAGTTTAGCAAAGAAAACGAGAATTAGCTAAGGGAGAGTGTTTCATCAGAAAATGATATAGCATCAATACGTCTCTTCTCACCTTTTCTTCAAAGAAAGAAATATAAATCCATTACTAGGTAGTGATCTGCACAGGTTTTAGAGGATTCCTAAATTTCCATTTGGCCTAACCTCTTTGGCTAAACTATAAATATATTCAGGCCAACTACAGGTCTCCTGATCCTTCTGCGACCCATTTTTTGGAAATAAATTATGCATTAAAAATAATTTCACTGCTATGCAAAATATTTGAATAAAAGAACCCACTCTATTTTGACATTAGAGATACTTATTTCTTTTACTTAATTTTACCTACTTACAAAAGATTTCTGCACAAAATACGGATATTAAAATCCCATTATTGGCGATTGACATCCAAGTTCAGTTTGATTCTTTTTTATTAAAATATTTATAAAAACAAACCAAATGCAACATTTTTTGTCCGTTTACACCATTTGTTCAAATTTGATAACTATGCAAGCTGTTTAGCTACTACTATATGCGAAATATGTCGACAAGGAGATATTAATAACAAAATAAAAATTCAGTAAAATATCATATGTTTATAGATGGATCGTGAGAGCATCCAAAAATTCCAGTTGTGATCTATCATTCCTATTTTGTAAAATAAACCATAATATCTATTTCATCTATCAATAAGCGATACTTCATCAAGGAAGAGAATAAAAAAGGTATTTATCCGGGCTGAACCATTCTTGCAAACTTGAGGAATCTCCATCTTGTGAAGACAAGATCAGGTGACCAAGATAAAGATTTCTCATTTCACATGAGAAGATTAAATTCGGTTTAGATGAACCGAGCTTTTCTCTTGTGACGCTTAACTCACATAGAGGCACTCATACATTCACCCATATACACATATGATATAATAGTCTATGTACAGAAATGTAGATACGAACGTGAGTATTTTCTGTTTGTTATTACGTCTGAAGTACCGTTTTCGATACTTGTTATTTTGGTTTCTGTTTTGGATTTTGAAACAATGCCAGTTTAATTGTTACTTACGATTGAGACACCATGGAGTTTTGAGTAGCAAAATGACTTTATTTAACCTGGTTTTACCTTTCTAACATTACACTGAATAAGTTTTATACTTCAGATGATAATTTTGCAGCAGGCCTGGAAAGGGTAGTTGATTTATTACCTCGACTGAACACCGCCATTTGCCTCATTTCCTTCAGAGGAAGCGTCTTGCTGTAGTCAGATGATGAGGTGAAGGTGTTCAGCTGCGGAAGACGAGGAGGTTCTGATGAAGAATGCCGAACTAAAGGTGAAGGAGTAGAAGATAGGGTGGTTGGTATGGAAGGAGGAGGGGGGCACGTTGCGGGTATGAGCGAGGATGGTAATAGTGGGGAAACGGTGGATTGACGACTCAGCTGAGACTGATGTTGGGTATTTTGTTGTTTAGGCGACTGCTCGCTCTCTGGACTTTCATGGTCTTGTTCACTGCGGTGAGAATGCTGTAAAGTATGATGGAAACCAGTCTGGGAGTGATGGCGATGATGAGGCTGTAAAGTTTGGTACTGAGTATGATGTGAAGTCGGTTGTGCAAGTGATTGAGATTGTATGCCTGCTGTCGAGGACGCTGTTGCAGAGGGGGAAGAGAAAGAATGTACTGCCTTAACCTTTGAAACAGCAATGCTGACTGGGATTGTTAACGGGGTCTCAATGATTACTTGAGACGTCGTCCCTTTGTAGTCTTCATGCGAAGAAACACAACCGGTTTGGGACTGATTATCAGTCGCTAACACTTTTTTAACGTGCTTGCGATGAGTGTTTTGATGTTTGTAGTGATATTGCACTTTGCTCTGATCATTTTGAACCTTTTGAAGGGTTGTTTGATCACTCTTCGGTTCTTGACTGTGAGGGCAGTGAAAACTTTGTTGTTGATAATGTTGCATTGGCTGATATTGCTGTTGCACGATGCTTAGTATGTCCTCGTCGGAGTTTGCTTCTGATACACAGGTATCTAGGGGTTGATGCGTTTGTTGTGTCTGTTGTAGTTGGTGATGGTATTCTTGCCTCGCAGCAGCGCCGCCTTCAATGGAAGATCGCGTGAGATCAACAAGTGATGGCGATCTGTCAATGATTTGCCCATGGGTGCAACCCCTCCCACCAGGACAGGTTCGTCTAGAGTCACTTGTCAAGTATGTTCTCAGTGTATCGGATGTACACGAGCGTCCACCGAGACAGCCTTCACTTCGACAGCGCAGTAGGGGTCTTTGGAGGGTGTCTTCACACAAATGTGAAAGATGGGGCTTGTGGCGGGATACGTGAGCGTGAGCAGTCAACAACGCCGCCAGTAAAGCCCCGATTCCTGCACTTCCTGCAGCTCCCAAAGACCAGCCATACCAGTAGGCGTACATTCCAACCCAAGAGGTTTTGCGTCCGAGTGATGTTCCGAACTCTTCTGATATGACGGAGATGAACCAGACTACACCTACACCCACACTAAGACCTGTAAAGAAGGTAAATATATATTAGTAAAGTAGACCGTTTTATATATTTTACCTGATATCCATAGGAATGATTACATATATCCCTGTTAAGATACCAAGACATGCGTGATATATTGATAAAATCTGTTCCCTATCCATTTATTTACGGCGCGTAGTTCCTAAAAACATTTAAAAGATTGTTATGATGATAACTGTTTGAAAAAAAAAAATTAACCCTCTCCCTCTCTCCGACCCCGTAAGGGGCGCGGCGATTTGCCATCCTGGCCGCCGTGCTGACGGGATCCAGCCCCCCGTCCGGCCCCAGCTTAGCCTCTCTTCCTTCCTTCAGATAGCCCGATTTCTCCCCTACCTCGTCGCTTTTCATACAACCTCTCCCACAACTTTCACTGGTCAGCCTCTAATTTCACAGGGTAGAATGCTGACCTTCTTCTCAAGCCAACCACTCCGGATGGGGGCTGAGGGGGGAGGGGACATTGTTCCCTAACCCCTCAGCTCCGGTTTGGGATGGGGGTTTTTAAACAACCTGCTTCATCCCCACCCATACCTTCCTCACACCCCTTTTCCTCTCGTCTTCAAAATCTATCCGTTTTACGCCATGTTCAAGGTGGAGCCGTTATGCCGAAGGACTGCCAGGCCACCAGGCGGGAGGGGTGGTCCCAAATGGCGACGCCTGGCTCTGCCGGGCCTGTAAGCACCTCTTGCAGTGCGGGCTACTGCAAGAGCTGGTGAGCGATTGCGTCCCGTAAAACAAAGAGGGTCACCATGCCCAATGATGAAAAAAAAACCATCTCCCCTTAATTCCCCCTATAACAACAACGGAGCCGCCCTCGTGCAGCTCCACAGAAAAGATGGAGGTCCCCCCCCCTGTGCTTGCGCAGGGGACCCTCCATACCTCTTTAACCGGAGAGGAGGCTTACTCCTCTCCTACGCCTACGGGTGTAGGGGACTCCCCCTCATCCCCTTCTCTGGAGGTGCTTTCGGGCACCTCCCTATCTCCAGCGGCAGTCCCTCCTATGCTTTCTAAGGGGACTGCCAAGAAAGCCAGCAGGCAGCCCATTGCCGACCGCCCCTCGTACAAGCGGCTCGGTAGGGCAAACCCCCTTAGGGGGGAGAGGGAAGCCAGGCCCCTTCGGTCGCTTACCTCAAAAGACCTGCTGGCAAAAATATTAAACCTTGCCGGGGTCAAGGCCTGTGCCTCCCCACTAAAGACTTATGACGCTGCCAAGGGGACCTGCGATGTCCTGGGAGGGGATGGCCAACTGGAGGCCGCTCCTGTGATAGACATGGTCCTTGAGGAAAACCAGCCTCAGACGGTAGGGCCTTCCATGGGGAGGAATCCGGGCTTGGCGCCAAGCACCGAACCCGAATCGGCCCCTATGCAAGGTCCTCATCAAACGGCTGTGGATTCTCAGGCAGGACAAGGAGGGGAGGGATCTCCTCCGGATGAATCCCCTGCGCCCCCTGGGACCTTCTCCATTTCGAAGAAGGACCTGGCTGAGGCCGGTCCATCTGGCCTGGGGGCTTCTACCGGCGGGGGTGAGAAGCGGGTTCATTCCCTGCCCTCCTCTCCTAAAAAGAAGAAAAAGACAAGAAAGACGAAAAAGACTCGGGGCTCCTCTCCATCCGCGGGGGCTGCGGGGACGGATGGGTCTGCTGCCACTTTGGTAGGCGACCAAGCCAAGATCGGCACATCCGGCCCCTCTACCCCCTCGTGTGCGGAGCTCCTGACCAAGACTAGGACGAAGAATGCACAGGGCGGAGCCTCGATGACATCGGGGCCCCTCATTCAGAGGTTACCTGGCGTTTTCGAGCCCGCTGGCTTCAAACGCTTCCTCGTTATTCGCTCCACTGATGGCACCATGTTGTCTAAGGGCAACATGATCCATCAGAGGAGAGGATTAGCTAGTGCAATTGGTAGAGAGCCGAAGGTGACCCGTTTCTCGGACGGCAGCCTTCTGGCGAATGCAGTGAATCCCCCTGAGGCGGCCAAGATAAGTGCTCTTCGGACACTTCATGGCACCCCGGTGAGTGTGACGCCTCACTCTACCATGAACTTTGTGAAAGGAGTAGTTTATGCGAGGGAACTCGTTGACTACTCCATTGAGGACATCACCCTAGAGCTGGCCGACCATGGGCGGTCAAGGTCGAACGTGTGATGAGAAAACAGGGAGGGGCTTCGAGACCCACCCCTACACTCTTCGTCACGTTCGACTGTGACAAGCTCCCTGAGTCGGTGCGTGCCGGTTGGTACCGCTACCGCGTGAAGGCATTTGTGCCCCTGCCGCGGCGGTGCTATTACTGTCACCGCTTCGGCCATACGAATCGCTCATGTAGACGTGCAAAGTCGGGGTCACCCGAAGTCTGTGTAAATTGCTCCAAGGTTACACACGATAAGTCCAAATCGTGTGTGGCCAAGTGTGTCAATTGCGGAGAGCCGCACCCTGCTTCTTCGAAGCAATGTGGTGCATATCTCCTGGAGAAAAAAATCCTGGCCGTTCAGGCCCAGGATAGACTCTCATTCCGCGAGGCTAAGGACTTGGTCCTGGCGCGCCCAGCTCTGCCTGGGACGCCATATGCCTCAGTAGTTCGAAAGGCACCCTCTGCTCCTGGCCCATCCAGGCCAACGAGCACGGTTGTTTCCGCGCCCATTCGGAGCCCTTCTGCGGGCTCTACTACACCCGGGCGCTCCCCTGGTAGAGCTGGCGGCAAAAAGGGTTCACACCCAGCCCCGGCTAAAGCCAGGGCTCCCCTCTCGTCCCCCAGCGTGACCGTTTCCCGTAAGGCGAAACGGCCACGCGCCTCCACAGAGTCGTTAGACTCACAGGAGGCAACACCCCTGAAGATGGTCGCTAGGCCATCTTCGGGGGTTCCTAAAGCTGTCCCCCGAAAGGAGGTCAGCAACAAAGGAGCTTCGGCTCCTTCGCCCACGCCACGAGGTGGAGCGAGTGGCTCGGAGACGGTGGTTCCTCGAAAAGAGCGCCCCCCGCCTCCGAAGCCGCAGCGCCCGCCTAAGGTTTCGAGGCGGAGGGAGGAAAAGACTCGCATGGCGAGGTCAACCTCCCCCAATAAGTCCTCGAAGGCGACAGCGCCTCCAGCGCTTTGTCCGGCCAACAGCGCCTGGGGTTCTGCCCCCGGGAAGCGTACGGCCATTCCCGTGAGGGTCTTCAATTCGAGGAGGGCCCCCACGTCTCCTTCGAGCTAGGCCTGGAGGGCATATTCCTTCAATGGAATTGCCGTGGACTCCGGGCCAACTAGGAGGAGCTGCGGAGGCTCGCCTCGTCCCGTTCCCCGTTAGCTATTTTTTTGCCGGAGACCATGCTAGGCGCGTGCCCACTGCCTGCCCTCCCGGGGTATAAGGGTCTTGCAACCCCACCACCGCGGGACGGCCGGGCTGGGGGATGCGCGGTTTACACCCGGCATGATGTCTCCGTTCTTCCTTTCTCTTTAGATACCTCCTTTCAGGCAGTGGCTGTGCAGCTACACCTGGATAGGAGGTATACTATCATTTCTGCGTACATTCCACCGTCAGCTGACTTCGACGCGGGGGACTTCCGCCGCGTCGTGGCACGGTTGCCGAGGCCCTATCTCTTGCTTGGAGATCTGAACGGCAGGCATCCTCTCTGGGGAGATTACACCATAAATCCCAGGGGACAAGTCCTTGCTGATCCGATCGAAGAGCTTGAGATGGGTGTCCTAAACGTGGATGAGTTTACGCATCACTGTCCGAGAACCGCTTCATTTTCTTGCCTTGACCTATCTTTGTGCTCTTCGGATGCACAGCTTGATTTTGATTGGGGGGTGGTCGATGACCTCCATGGTTGTGATCACTTTCCCATTCAAATATCATTTTCAGGGCAACTGCCGCCTGAGAGACCACCTCGGTAGTGCTTGGCGCGGGCGCGGTGGCCTGCATTTCAGGAAATGACTGAATTCTCTATCTCAGTCGAGGAGTTTAGGTCGGTAGATGAGGCCGTTGAGTTCTTCTCCGGCAACCTTATCGCCGTGGGCCTGACTACTATTCCTAGGACGTCTGGCTGTTTTGCACGCCGACCACTCCCATGGTGGTCGGCCGAGTGTGAGACGGCCCTCAAACAGAAGCGTTATGCCTACATGCGCTATAAGCGACGCCCGAACGATTTCACTGTCGCTGAATTTCGTCGGGCTAGGGCTAGGTTCCGGTATATTTCGAAGCACGCCCGCCGCTCTTCTTGGCGGGCATACGTGTCTTCACTTAACGGGAAGACCCCTTTAGCTGAGGTGAGGAAGCGAGTCAAAAGGATTTGGCGCAAGTTCTCGCAGGACCCCCCTCCCGTTCTCCAGGAGAATAGGACCGCAATCTCGGACCTCGCGTCCGTGGCGGAATCTTTAGCGACCGCTTTCTCTGCATTCTCTAGCCGTGATGCTGCTCCGCCAGCATTCAATGCACGTCGTGATGTCGCGGAAGGCCGCCGGCTGGACTTTACCTCCAGAGGCGGAGAACCCTTCAACGACAAGTTTACTGTGAGTGAGTTGCGTTCCGCTCTAGCTTCGTGCGCGGACACAGCCCATGGTCCGGACGATGTCCCGTACGCCATGCTTCGACACCTGGGTGAGCGAGGCATGGCCTTTCTGTTAGATCTGTTCAACAGGATCTGGGTGGAAGGTCTTCTCCCAGACTCCTGGCGAATCGCTACTGTGCTCGCCTTTCGCAAGCCGGGGAGAGATCACTCTACTCCGACCGGTTTCCGCCCAATCTCTCTAACCTCTTGCGTGTGCAAGTTGATGGAGAAATTGGTAAATGTTAGATTAGCCTATTTCCTGGACAGTGGAGGCCATCTGTCTTCAGCACAGTGAGGCTTCCGTAAGTTTCACTCCACGTCGGATGCTCTGCTCCGACTGGAAAATGCCGTCTGCGAGGCTTTCCTTCGTAGACAGCACTACGCCACGGTCTTTTTTGATCTGGAGAAGGCCTATGATACCGCATGGCGATACGGTATCATGGAGACTCTCCACACGATGGGGGCGAGGAGACGCCTCCCAATGTTTATATCTGAATTTTTGCGAGATCGTCGATTCCGCGTACGGGTGGGGGGAGCCCTCTCTGCCCCAAAGAAGCAGGAAGAGGGTGTCCCGCTTGGAAGTGTCCTTAGTGTCACACTCTTTGCCCTGAGCATCAA
Organism: Ceratothoa steindachneri; assembly: GCA_963969495.1. Classification (NCBI taxonomy): domain Eukaryota; kingdom Metazoa; phylum Arthropoda; class Malacostraca; order Isopoda; family Cymothoidae; genus Ceratothoa; species Ceratothoa steindachneri. The sequence continues at coordinate 114,593,946 of OZ018332.1, forward strand.
CGGCATCACCTCGGTGCTGCCAGAAGATGTTCTCGCTACGCTCTACGTGGACGACCTTTCGATCTCTTTTGGCGCGGCCCAGATGCCAACTCTGGAGCGTCGACTCCAACAGGCATTGAACCGCGTCTCTCGCTATGCCGAAGCGCACAGGTTTCGGTTTTCTTTGGCCAAGACTAAGGTGGTGCACTTCTGCCGCCATCCACGGCTTCACCCTGACCCAGATTTGTTTCTTAATGGGGAACGCCTGGATGTGGTTGAGTCGCACCGTTTCCTTGGTCTTGTATTCGACCCACGCCTCACCTGGGAGGCTCATATTCGCAGCCTTAGGGTCTCTTGTACCCGCGCCATGGACATTCTCCGTTCCGTGACGTTCAGCGCTTGGGGCGCTGATAGGGCTACCGCCTTACTTTTTTATCGATCCTTTGTTCGCTCGAAGCTCGACTACGGATGCGAGTTTTATGCATCCGCAGCCGAGCGTTTATTGCGGAAGGTGGATTCAATCCACCACACCGGCCTTTGCCTTGCGACCGGTGCCTTCCGCACTTCCCCCTTGAGAGCCTGTTGGTCTATGCTGGGGAGATGCCACTCGCCTGTACGCGCGAGCCCGGCGCCTCCCTCAGTCGCCAACAGCTCTCACTGCATCCGCAGCTGATCTCGATGGTGCCTATGCCGCCGAGAGACGCCAGTCATACCCTAAGCCCTTTGGGTTTAGGGCCAGGAAACTCCTTTGAGAGGTAGATATAGCTCTCGGGCCGGTGGCGCCCCTGGTTTTGCCCAGGACGCCACCCTGGAGGGTATCACATTTGGCTATTTGTCGCCATGCCTCTGCTCCCAAAGCTTTTACTGCGCCGGGAGTATTGCGTTCGACCTTTTTGGAGCACACATCGTTTCACGCTGGTACCGTGCCAGTGTATAGGGATGGCTCCAAGTCCCAAGAGGGGGTCGGCTTCCACGCCGTATCCCCTCTGTTTGAAGTCAGCGGGGCTCTACCAGGCGCTGCGTCTGTCTTCACGGCCGAGCTGGTGGCAATACACCACTCGGTACGGGAGATTACGCGACGTGCCCGGTTCGGAGACCGGATTGTGATCTATAGCGACTCACAAAGCGCCCTGAGTGCTCTCGGGGCATTGGAATCTCCGCATCCCCTGGTTCGCGATATCCGTGACGCCACGGTTTTGGCGAGCCGGGCAGATGTCGAGATTATCTTCTGCTAGGTTCCTGGACATGTAGGAATTGCGGGGAATGAGCGCGCCGATGAGGGCGCCAAAGAGTCCGCGAGGACTCTGCGACCGGACCAGCGTTTCGCTCTTCCTCACACCGACTACATGGCAGGAATACGGGCAGCTCTTCGGACTGCTTGGCAAAGAAGATGGGAGACGGTCGAAGGGAACTTCAAGTTGCGTGCCATTGCGCCGCGACTGTTCCCATGGACCTATCCCCCAATGCCGCGGCGGCTTCAGGTTGCTTTCTGTCGTCTCCGAATCGGACACACTCGTGTGACGCATCGCTATCTGATGGAGCGCTCGCCTGCGCCCTATTGTAACGACTGCGTCGTCCATCAGACTGTTCGGCACATTCTTGTCGAATGTCCCCGTCTGGGTCATCTTCGCGCACGACACCTGTCCTGGTACCGGGATGGGCGGGGTCGCTACCGCCTGTCCCTTGTTCTCGGGACGAGTGCGTGTACTTTGACTGGTGGACTTATTGACTTTTTGGGGGAGGCCGGCCTTCTCCCTTTTATTTAACCCGATTTAATTGTTGTTGTTGTTTTTGTAATTGTTTTGTTATTGCTTTGTTATTGTTATTGTTATTTCTTTTTATTGTTTTCTGTTTAATTTTTTAAAGTAGCCTAAATTAGGCTGTTTGTTTACGGCAACTTATGCCTTAGTCGGCAGTTGCCAGATAGCCCCTTAATTAAAAAAAAAAAAAAATCCCTCTCTCCGACGGATATGTTAGATTAAAGCCCTTGAAATGCTGGAACTTGTGCGCCGCAATCAATTCTAGAGTTGTAACAGACGGCAATCGTGTTTAATGTGAGATCCCTACCAGAGGATACAGTGCAAAGGCAGATTCAGAGCGACCAGTCTAAGTCCCATCTCCAAAGTATCTTAGCAAAACAAACGCAAAGTGGAACAGGTGAGGCTGGTTCCGGAGATTGGGTTATAAATTGCCCTAATTAGATGTCTTATTCCGGACCTAACACTAATGGCAGAGAGGCAGGGGGAGCACCTTCATTGGCAAATTTGCCATTTAACTCAAGGAAGGCACCACCTTAAAAGTATGATATATGGCCCCAACTGCCATTCTTTATTGTACTATTGCATGCAGAATATGGTGGTTATTCCTACCGACAAGGGATATAATATCTCGGGTAACAGAAAATTAACTATTATAAAATCACTGGAAACGTGATCTCGACCGTGAACATCGATGCCCACTCCCAAAGTCCTTAATGCACTTTGGTGAGGAGAGTCACCATGGGCCACAAATTCGTCTAAAGGGTAGGCAAAGTGGTGATCACAAATCCTGGTCTCCTAAAATTTTAGTGCCCACACTCTTTCTCCAAACATCTTTTGGAATATGTTTGACTCACAGTATTTTGGTTAATCCATACATTCCACCCCTAGCTGTTGCTAGAATGGTAATTACTCGTAGTTCTGAAGCATGCCTCGGCCTGTGACCAGAGGATGCCTCTCAGCCACGACTTTTGTTTCTCCTCCCACATTGCCCTTGTCCAGCCGATCCACATTGCTTAAATTACTCTGATGCGGCACCCTACACCCTCATGGAACCGTACACTCTACAAACTTAAAACCTGATTAAAATCTGTCTACAGTCTGCCTGTGTCACAGAACGAGAGGTGTACGACTAAGTGCACCTTCAAATAATATCCTCACAAGCCATACACACTGACATGTTTATGGAGGCGCAGATGAATCCTACCGAGTTACATTGAGCCTTAGAATCACAGTTGCGATAAATCCTTCGAGCAAACGTCCCCCATCCCTCCGGCTACTTTACCTTACTCCTTGGCTTCTGACCTAATCGAACATGGCATAAGAGCCATCCTAGTTCAATCCATTATTCCATGCCATCCTGTCCCTAATTTCACCCATGTTCATACCATGAATGTTTGATAATATCTCATTTCGCAATCACCCTCACAATTCTTTTTGCGCATTACTCCATTTGGGGAACTTCAATAGTATGGACCCCTGCTGGGAAGTAACTCAGTTGAACTAACTTCCGCTTCTTTTCCTTAATGTTCTAAGCTATCTTCTCATTTCTAAACTCAGCCTCAGCCACTTACGTTTTTCTTTTTACAGGAACGTCCACGTGTATCGTCATTTCTCTCGTCACAGACGAAGCCGATGGATTTATCTTGGTTAATATCCCAGTTTCATTTGGCAGTGATGATTCAAAATGTTCTACTGTACCTCAATTTTACCCCTTTTGTATAAATGTTGCAAGGAAGAACGGACTAGCTCCACTACGAGCACGGCCTTTCCAGCACCGCACACCCCACTCATGCTCTTCGAGGGCAGAGAAGGACGATATTTGGCGATTGTTTAGTAGGGCAAAGGTCGCCGTAATCATATCCCAGCCTACTACAAGGATATATATAAAATAATATGTAAAGAAGATTTAACAAAGATAAAAGAGTAAGGCTAAAAAAAAGCAACAAAAACGAAAACAGCAAAGAAAAAACACATGGAAGCGCGCTTCAAATAAAGTGGAGGAGGCCAGCTCGTCCAAAAAGTCGTATAGTCCTCAAGTCCGTGTGCATAAACCAGTCTCTAGTACAAGGGACAAGCGTTAGCGAGCCCGCTCGAACGAGTATAGTGACGGGTCTTCCGGTTAAGTAAAGCCACGTATGCCCGCCAGGAAGAGACGCGGGCGTCCTTCGAAACATACTGAAACCTGGCCCTAGCTCGACGAAATTCACTGACAGTGAAATCATTCGGGTGGCACTTATAGCGCATGTAGGCATAACACTTCTATTTGATGGCTTAAGATCACCCAGGCTGGGACATTTAACAAGAATGTGCCGAACATGATGGGGGACAACGCAGTCGTCGCAATAAGGCGCAGGTGAGGGCTCCATAAAATGGTGGTGCGTCCGCGCAAGTGTCCAATTCGGAGACGAGAGAAAGCAACCTGAAGCCGTTGCAGCATTGAAGGGTAGGTCCATGGGAACTGTCACCGTGCATGTAACTTTAAGTTTCTTTCGACTGTCTCTCACCTTCTTTGCCAAGCCGGCCTCATTAGTTCCCTCATTCCTCGCAATTCCTACAGGCCAGGAACCCAGCAGAAGATAATCTCGACATCCGCCCGGTCGACTATAACCGTGGCCTCGCAGATTTCGCAATCTAGGGGATGCAGTGTATTGCAAACACTTCGCCGTAAAGACAGACTCAGGGACTGGCAGAGCCACGCTGACTTGGAACAGAGGGGATAAGGCATGGAAACTGAGCCCCTCTTGGTACTTGGAGCCATTAGTATACAATGGCACGGTTCCAGCGAGACACGAGGTGTGCTCCAAAAAGGCTGAACACACTACTCCCGGGACTGTAACAAGCTTTGGGAGCAGAGGCGTAGCGAGAAATAGTCAAGGGTGATACCCTCCAGGGTGGGGTCCTAGCAAAACGAGGAGAACCACCTCCCCGGGGGCTATACTAACCTCTCTCTCTCTCTCTAAGAAAGTAGAGGGAGAAGTGACGCCCCCTTGTCGCTGGAAGAGAGCTTGTTTGTACATTTGACTTTTCGAGCTATGTCGGCGGGCGTACCTCTTCCGGGTACCCCTGATAGGGCTTCCCTTGTCAAATTGGTCTGAAACGAGGATCCAGCCTAAGTGCGTCATTCCTTTCTTTTTCTACTCTATCCTTCTCCTTTCTACTTTTATCCTATCTCTCACACTTATACAAAAAGAAAAAAACAACGAAAAAAGAAGCCTACTCATATCATGCCACTCTTTCCCTTTTTTCCCTCTATCTACATATAAGGACCTGGAAGCTACCTCATGCGTCAGAAGAGAGGCCTTGGAACCTCTATAAATAACGCCAATCGACGCTTACTGGTTGCGAGAGACTAGGACTAGAGGTGTCCTAGGCGTTGGGGCACGATGAATGGGATGAGGGTATTGCCCCGTTAACTACTTCCCTGGCTCGTAATTATTGACCTTTCCCAGTGCCTGTTGACGGGTGCCTCTGGTAGCATCGGTCCGAGGTGACGGCCCTTTGTTTCTCAGGTTGGTTGTTAGGCCAATAAAAAGCCTTGGGTCGAGCCTCTTGGTGTGGCGGGATATCTATTTAAAGCTACTCCGCAATTCTGGTCGTCGTGAAGGGAACTAGTAGGAGTTTAGTAAGGGGCGTGCTCCGTTGTTCACCTGGTGAGAAATCGATGGCCCCTTCGGGGACCATCAGTGCTGCTTGGTTGGGAGCCACGGCACGCCGAGGTTTGACGACTTGGTCGGACGAACAGCAGCACATGGAGCGTGCCTTCTGAAAGATCCGAAACCCCTCGCGATGGATAGGTGGGAGTGACTCACGCAGGGAGAACTCACCAACCACCCTTTTTTATCATTGATTGGTCACGAGTTTTCAGAGAGAGAGAAAGCGCTCAAAATGAAAGGCAAAAAAGGACCCGTTCGTATAAAACACAACTGTGCAATATGCCAGTTGGAAAAGTGGTGGGTGGACTTTCCGGAGGGCTGCTACTCAAAATGCAGCCCTGAAATTATCTGCACTACTTGCATATTGACGCAAGAGGTAGAGAGATTAAAAGACCTCTATAAAGCCTCAGAGGAGAGAGCTAAAATCCTTGAAAGAAAGTTGGAGAAACTCGAAGCCCTTAACGCAGCTCAGATTCGATGCGTAGAAGAGGCGCCGCCCACTGACGTGTCGGAATCCCCTGGTACCCAAGTGGACATTCAGGCATCATCTGAGGCTAAGCTAGCTGAGGCGAGATAAAAAGAAGAAAGGAAAAACGAAGAAAAAAGGAAAAGAATAAAGTTTAAACAAAAGTAGAAATAAAAATAGAAGTAAAACAGATAAACAAGAAGAAAAAAAAGATAAGAATGTGGAGAGTAAAAAAGAAAAGGGGAGGCCTCTTCCACAAGGGAAGACCCCGTCTTCAGAGACCAAGTGTCCGAAGGTCACCCTCATTGGTGACTCGCAAATACGGGATCTGCAGCCGCTGCTAGCGGCCCGCCTTCGCACTAGCGTGAAGGTAAGCTGCCTGTCAGAACGGGGTAACCACAACATCAGAGTAGAGGCAGAGAAAGCTCAGAATTCTGAGAATTCAGTTGTTGCTCTGATAGTGAGCGGCAACGACCTCTACCTCAGAGGGGGTAAGGTTGGCCTCAGTGGTAAGACCATCCAAACGGTGATGGGAGCCGTGGATGACATAAGGCTTAAAACCTGCAAACGTGTGGTGGTTGGGATGCTTCCGAGAAGAGGTACATCCCGAACCGCTCACGAGAGAAACGTCGCAGTTAACAGAAGGTTGGCGGATCTCTGCACGGCAGAAGGAGTCTTCTTCGTGGACCTCTATCGTACCTTTATCGGGAGAGACGACCTCTACCAAAGGGACGGGGTGCATCTTTCCTTTGAAGGGAAGGCCTTTCTCGCCAACCTAATTCAAGATGTCGTGGAACGCACCCAAAGGAGCGTTCGAAACAGAGTGAAAGCGGACGTGCGCCAGCACGCCCATGTCACTCCTGGAACGACCTTCTCGGAGGTCGTCAAAAAGGGTGTGACCACGAAAACGGAAGAACGTATGGAGTCCTACACTAGGGGACTCCCTCAAAGTTCTTCTGTTCAATGCGAGGTCAATAAGGAATAAGTTTCTTCAGCTCAGTGGCCTCGTAGCAACAGAGGAACCTGAGATGGTGGCCATAACGGAGTCGTGGATAAAAACCTCAAGCCGAGATTTTGAAGGTGAATTCACGATTTCAGGTTACCAGCTCTGTCTGAAAGATAGCCCAGACAGAGAGGGTGGCGGTGTGATGTTGTATGTCAAGAATACTCTCAACTCAACGGATTGCAACATCGTATCCGACCATGAACTACTTGGTGTTGACCTAGAGATAGGTCCTGCCAAATACAGGACCCTGGTGCTTTATAGACCTGCCCAACTCATTTAAAAAGACAGAGATCTGTACCAGCAACTAGAAGAACTTGTCGAAGACAGAGTTTGTATCGTAATGGGTGATTTGAACACACAAGTTGACTGGGAAACCAGAGAACCCTGTGGCAAGAACGCACTACTCCTGGAGTTCGCGAACAACGAGTTCCTCACTCAATGGGTGAGAAAGCCAACGAGAGGAAACAATATCCTCGACTTGGTTTTCACCTCTGAGGATGACATCGTTGAGGACCTCTCTGTTGGCGAAGAGCTCGGTGGCAGTGACCACCGACTAATTAGATTTGTAGTCAAAGTCCTGAAGGCAGGGCCTGCAACTAGCTAATCGCGGAAGCTTGATTTGAAAAGAGCAGACTTTGCAGGTCTTTGTGCTGGACTGACTGACGCGAGGATAAAAGTGTGCGATGTTGTTGAAAACTAGTGGAACAGTTTCAAAACCACATTCATGAGTCTTCAATCGCGTTTCATCCCTCTGAAATGTCCCCGTCGGTCTTTTGTTCAACCAAAGTGGTTTAATCGAGAAATCGGCCAACTGCTTAGGAAGAAGAGAACTGTGTACCAGCAATCGAAGATCTCGGGTGACTTTGACGAATACCGGAGGCTAGCCAGGAGAGTGAAGTCCAGCATAGGGGCGGCTGAGCGGTCTGAGGAACTCCGAGTGGCGAGACTCTGTAAAGAGAATCCCAGCCGTAAACCAATCCGTCAAAAGATTGGCCCTTTTATAAATGAGGAGGGGGCATTAAAGCACTTAGATGCAGAAAATGCTAACCTCCTCAACGACTACTTCTCTTCAGTGTTTACTAAAGAGTGTGGTTCCATCCCCCAGCAAATGGATTCCTACTCGGGGGAAAAGCTTGAGGATATAGACTTCACCGAAGGGGAAATAAAAAAGAAGATCAGTGACCTAATGATGAATAAGTCACATGGCCCGGATGGGTTTCTACCTAAGGTGTTAAAAGAAATGCGCGATCAAGTTTCACGACACCTGATTGCAATCTTCAACATGTCAATCCGGACCGAATGCGTTCCTAGAGACTGGCGTGAAGCGGAGGTGACTCATTTCTTCAAGATAGGAGACCGAAGCCAACCGTCAAACTACCGACCTATCAGTCTGACTTCGATAGTCGGCAAACTCATGGAGAGCATGATGGTGGACAAAATGACGTCGTATTTAGAGTCAAACCTGCAACTGAGGAGTTCCCAGCACGGCTTCTGAAGGCAACGGTCATGGCTGAAAAACCTTGTGAAATTCTTTCACTTCGTGTTCAGTGAGCACGATTGGGACAAAGCGGTGGATGTGGTGTACTTAGACTTTCAAAAAGCCTTTGATAAGGTACCACACCGCCGCCTTCTCCGGAAAGGGCAAGCGCTGGGCATAGACGGAACAGTAGCCGGCTGGATCGAGAACTGGCTAAGCGGCAGACGGCAACGGGTAGGGGTGAATGAATAGGCTTCTAAGTTTTTGCCCGTTACTAGCGGGGTACCTCAAGGTTCTGTCATGGGACCACTACTATTCATCATCTACGTCAACGAAATGCACGGTGACATGGTTGCCAAGATTTCCAAATTTGCCGACGATACCAAGCTTTGTATGAACGTTGCAAAGGATGGAAATACTGCCCGCTGCAGGAAGATCTTGGGTAGATTGGGGAGTGGTCGGACACGTGGCAAATGCCTTTCAACGTGAACAAATGCAAAGTGATGCATATCGGCCACAGAAACCCCCAATCTCAGTATATCTTTAAGGGCACTGCTCTTGAATCGAGTGACACTGAGAATAACTTGGGGGTAACTATCATTAGCGCCCCAGATATTGAACGTCACGGAGCGAAGGATATCCATGGCGCGGTTACAAGAGACCCTAAGGCTGCGAATATGAGCCTCTCAGGTGAGGCGTTGGTCAAATACAAGACTAAGGAAACGGTGCGAGACCATCAGTTCTAGGGAAACCCCATTTAAAAACAATTCCGGGTCTAGGTGGAGCCTTTTTGACGACAGAAGTGCACCAACTTAGTCTTTGTCAAGGAAAATCAAAGCTTGTGCTCTTTGGCATAGAGAGGGACTCGTTTTAATGACTGTTGGATTGAACGCTCCTAGGTTGGAATCTGGGCCGCGCCAAAAGAGATCTTTTGGCAGCACCGAAGTGATGCGATTGATGGTCAGGGCAAAGAGTGTGACACTGAGGACACTTTCCTGTGGGATAAACTTTTTATGCTCCAACGGGCCGGAAAGGGCTACCCTCACCACTACGTGGAATCGATGATCTCACAAAAACTCAGATATATAGATTGGGAGGCGTCCCATCTACCTATCGTATGGAGAGTGTTCATGATACCATATGATCATGTGGTATCATAGCCCTTTTCCTGATCGAAAAACACCGAGGCGTATTCCTGTCTGCGAAGGAAGGCCTCGCAAACGGCATTTTACACTCGGAGCAGAGCATCCGATGTGAAGTGGAACTTGCGGAAGCATCACTATACATAAGACAGATGGTCTACGCTGTTCAGAAAAAAAGGCTAATTTAACATTTACCAATTTCTTCATCAACTTGCACACGCAAAGGGTAGGATAGATGGGGCGGAACCTGGCCATGGTAGAGAGATATGTCCCCGATCTGCGAAAAACGAGCAAAGTAGCGATTGGCCTGGAGTCTGGGACGATAGCCTCTACCCAGGTCCCTTTGAAATAATGTAGCAGAAAGTCCATGCCTTGCTCACGCAGGTGTCGAAGCATGGCGGAAAGAACATCTTTCGAACTAGGGACTGTGTGCTCGCATGAAGTGAGAGTGGAACGCAACTCGCTCACAGTAGTCGTTGAAGAGTTCTCCGCCTCTGAAGGTAAAGTCAATTCGGCAGCCTTTCGCGATATCACGACGCGCATTAAATCCTGGCGTAGCAGCATCCTAACTAGATAATGCAGAGAAAGCGGTCGCGAAGGATTCCACCACGGACGCGGGGGTCTGTGAGACAGGTCCGATTCTCTTGGAGAACAAAAAAGGGGTCCTGCGAGAACTTGCCTCGAATCATTTTGACTTGCTTCCACACCTCTCCAAGACGGGTCTTCCCGTTAAGTGAAGAAAACGTATGCCAGCCGGAAAGAGCGGCGTGCGTGCTTAGAAATATACCGGAACTTAGCCAGAGCCCGACGAAATTCACTGACAGTCGGCATGAAAAACGGCCAGACGCTCTCGGTATAGTAGTTAAGTTCAGGGTGATGAATTAGCTGGAGACCTCAACGGCCTATTCTATCGACCTAAACTCCTCAACTGAGATAAAGAAATCAGTCATTTCCTAAAATTCTGGACCACTACGCTCGCAACTAGAACCACCGGGGCGCCGCTCTCAGGCGGTAGCGGCCCAGAAAATGGTATTTGAATGGGAAAGTGATCATAAACATGGATGTCATCGACTACCCCCTCCCCCCAAAAAATCAGGCTGTGCGTTCGAAGAGCACAAAGATAGATCGAGAAAGGAAAATGAAGCGGTTCTTGGGTAGTGATACGTAAACTCATCCATATTTATGAAACCTATCTCCAGCTTGTCTACGAGCTCGGCTAGGACCTGACCCATGGGATTGATCGAGTAATCTCCCCAAAAGGGATGTCTACTGTTCAGATCTCTGAGCAAAGGAAATAATCTCGTCAATCGTGCCACAACCCGTCGTAACTCCCCCGCGTCTTAGAATGCTGACGGAAGAATGTACGCAGAAATAACAGTATAGCTCCTATCCAGGTGCAGCTGCATAGCTACTGCCTGAGAGGAGGTAATAATAGCTAAGAGAAGGAGGGAGACATCATGCCGGGTGTAAATAGCTCATCCTTTTGCCCGGTCCCCATCCCGTAGTGGTGGGTAGTGTCACAAAACCCTTATACCCCGGTAGGGTGGGCAGAAGGCACGCGCCCAGCATGGTCTCCTGCAGTTTCTTTGAAAGAATATGCCCTTCATGACTAGCTCGGAGGAGATGCAGGGGAATGGCCATACCTTTTCCAGAGGCAGAACTCAGGCTGCTGTTGTCCGAACAATGAACTGAAGGTGCCTTCTCCTTCGTGGATTTATCGGAGAGGTTTAACCAGCCATGCGACTATTTTCCTCCCTTTGCCTTGGAACCTTAGGCAGGCGAGGCGGCTTTGGAGGGGGGAGGTAGCTCCTCTGGAGGAACCACCGCCATTGAGTCAACCAACCTAGGAATCGGTGTGGGCGTAGGCCCAAAACTTCTTTAGTGCTGTCCTCCTTTTGGCGGCAGCTTTAGAAACCCCGGAAGATGGCCTTAAGATCAACTTCAGGGGTGTTGCCTCCTGTGAGTTTAACGACTTGGTGGAGGCACGCGGCCGTCTCGCCTCACGGAAACGGTCACGCTGGGGAAAGGAGGGGGAGCCCTGGTTTTAGTCGGGGCTTGGTATGAACCCTTTATTTTCCAGCTCTACCAAGGGAGCGCCGGGGGTGGGTAGAGCTCCCAGAAATTTTACGAATAGGCGCGCAACTGACCGTTCTCGTAAGCTTGGAAGGGCCAGGAACAGAGGGCGTATTTTTTAACATTGAGGCATTAGGAGGTCGCAGGCCGCACTGGATGCGGCATGACCAGGTCCTTAGCCTCACGAAATGAAATACGATCCCGCGCCTGAACAGCCATGATTTCCTTCTCAGGGAGATGGGCACCACATTGCTTCAAAGAAGCAGGGTGCGACTCCCCGCAATTTTCACACTTGGACAGACAGGATTTTGATTTATCGTGTGCGGCCTTGGGGAAACTTACACAGAGTTTGGGTTACCCAGACTTTGCACGGAGACAGGAGTAATTTGTATGGCCGAAGTGGAGTCAGTATTTTCACCTCCGCAGCATTGGCAGGAATGCCTTCACGCGGTAACGATACCAACCGACACGCACTGACTCAGGGAGCTTGTCACGGTAGAACATGACGGAGAATGTAGAGAAGGGTATCGAGGCCCCTCCCAATTTTCTCATCACACGTTCGAACTTGGCCACTCCATGTGGTCAGCCAGCTCTAAGGTGATAAGGTGATGTCATCTATGAAGTAGTCTCCGAGGTCCCTCGCATAAACCACTCATGGTGGAGTGCGGCATCACACTCACCGATGTGCCATCAATTGTCCGGAGGGCATTAATCGTGGCCATCTCGGAGAGATTCGACGCATTCGCCGGAAAGCACCTGTCCGAGAAACGGGTCACCTTCGGCTCTCTACCAATCACGCAAGCTAGAACTCTCCACCGATGGATCATGTTGCCCTCAGCCAACATGCTGCTGTTATTGGAACGAATAACGAGGACGCGTTTGAAACCAGCGAGCTCGAAAACCACAGGTAACTTCTGAATGAGGCGCCCCGGCGTAATCGAGGCTTCGCTTGGCACACTTTCACTTTTGGTCTTAGTCTTGGACTCCCCACCCGGGGAACATCTGGGCTGGACGTGCTGATCTTCGCTTGGTCACTTACAGAAACTGCGGCAGACCCATCCGTCCCCGCGGCTCCCGCGGAAGGATAGGAGCCCCGAGTCTTTTTGTATTTTTTCTATTTTTTTTTCATTTTTAGGAGAGGAGGGTGGGGAATGAACCCGTTTCTCCACCCCCCCTGCCGGTAGGAGGACCTAGGCCAGATGGACCAGCCTCTGCAAGACCCTTCTCTGAAATGGAGAAGTTGTTGGCTGTCATAGGCGTACCAGCCGGGGTAGAAGATCCATTCCCTGCCTTTGGATCATCGGGAGTTCGAGCCGTCTTAGAAGAAGCTTGCACAGGGTCGAGTTGAGTTCTTTGTTTGGCACCGAGCCCGGGTTCGACCCCATAGAAGATCCTACCGCCCAAGGGCGACTTCAGATAATGCGGTGAAGGAGAGTTCCCTGTACCCGAAGGCATAGGAAAGGAGTAGGCCTTCTCTCGGGTCAAAGAGTTAGAGAGGGTCCCCTGCAAAAACACAGGGGGAAGGATCTCCTTTGATGCTATGGAGCTACCCAAGGGCGGCTCCGGCGATGGTAGAGGGCAAGGTAAACGGGAAGTATTAGAGTCTTCATATATGGACATGGTTACCTTATTATTATCACGGGGCGCAAACGCTCATCACCCCACAGAGTAGCCCGCTCTGTGAGGAGTAAATACTGGGCCGGCAGAGCCAGCTGCCGCCCAATGGCCAGGCAGCTATTCGATATGGCGGCTCCACCTTAGGCTAGGCAAAAAATTTATAGATAGTAAAAGGAGAGATGAGGGTTGAGGGGGCATTTTTTCTTACCCTCAGCCCCGATCCGGGCTGGTTGGGTAAGAGGAAGCTGGTCAGCGTCTACCCTGTGCAATTTGAGGCCGGCAAGAGAAAGTTGTGGAAGAGGTTGTAGGGAAAGTGAAGAAGTAGGGAGAGACAACAAGGTGTCAGAAAAAAAGAGAAGAGGGTAAGCTGGGGCTGCACAGGGAACTGAGCCCCGTCAGCACGGTGGGTAGGAAAGCAAATTACCGTGCCCCTTACGGGGTTAGGGGTCGCAAATATTACTGTATCTCTCTACGGAACACGAATCGGAAATGAACCGGAGAATGCATTACTCAAGCATTGCTTTAGACAGACACACTCTGATAATCTTAGAGGACCTATGTTTTCGGCATCTTATATCCTCCTCCCCTCTGATATAGGTCAGTGAGATAGCGGAAATAATAACTCGGTTTTGCCCACTAATCCTTAAAAACTCACTTTTATCGTACGTAGGGAGAGAAAGAGAGAGAGAAAAAGAAAGAAGAGAGAGAGGGAGAGAGAGGTTAACGAAAGATTAGCAGAAGGCAATTATTTTCTATCTAAATGTCGTCACCAGATTGCCAGCCTACACCTTCTTTCTTCCTACGAAGGATGATGACCTCAACTGACTGTATACAAGAGCCAAGCTCAAACAGCCACTATCCTTAATCTAAACTCCTGCCCCTAGACCCGAAAGAATCTCTTATGCAATGCTCCAACACATGCACATTTTTGCACTCTAATTTCTCATGGTGCTTTCCAACCTAATGCGGATATTTGGATGCATTCCTCTCGGTCTGGCAAGGATCAGTCGTTGTTTCTATCCACAAACCAGATTGCTTGCATTTGCACATCTCGTCATACTGTCCCATTGAAAAAACTTGCTGTTCACGCAAGGCTATGGAAAGGATATGAGTCTTTCTCCTAACCTTTTATGCGGAATCCACTTCGTTATTCCTTAACTGCCAAGATGAATTTTTCCAATTCAGCTATGATGTTCTCTACTCTCCCCTCTTGTCATAAATTCACGTTAGCTATCTTCTTTCTCATGTCTAAGTCTTACACTGCCTGTTGAGTTGATAATTTCTCTTTAGTAGATGATACTTGCAAAGGCATATAGTCATCTAGTCGGAAAGTACTTATTTACAGATGGCGTTTCTCACACAACTCACTAGCTGCCGTTGTAGTAGAGATGGTATCTGGCACACATCCTCCTTTATCGAGACGGTGATCCCCTTCTCATAAAATAAACTCCTTTCGCCTCCTACACATCTGATCATCGTACTTACGAAACATTACGGCATACGAGAGGCTCACATGATCATCCATCGCATTTTCCCTGCAGAATACGTGATATACACGAATTCTAGCAACACGATTCTAGCACTATCTGAGTACTCTTCCCCTTCTAACGCAAAAAATACGCTTGCCTTTATAAGAGCTTTCGTTGACAAATCCACCAGATTGTAATGCAACTGCACAGGTGTGCCTTGTCTAGCAGCTTTCGTTCATCGAAAGCCCTATCCACTTGAAAATTATTTTAACTTTGTAATAGCTTATCAATCGGCAATCCTTATCACTAACAAAATCTCCACCAATTAAAATACCCTACAGGATACTGGATCTCCTCTTTCCATTGTTTTAGGCATAAATGGTGCTGATCCAGTCCCACCTCTGATATACATATGAACTAACACATGGCAACCTGATGCGACGCACCTCCGCGTTGCCTGCATTATCTGGCGCATGTCTGAGAAATTACATTTGAATTATTGTGAACAAATGGTCGACCTACCATGGTGACGCTATATGAAGGATCTTTTAAGCTCACTACGTATGGAGAAATATACCTAGCTACCATCTCGTGATAACCAACAAAGAGAGAACGCCACCTTCAATTGGTTAACTTACGAGGGAATTATTATTAGTACTAACCGTGCTACCATGACGTAAAAAAATTGCGATACGTAAGTAGTAATAGTAGCAATTATTAATATTTATTATTTTTGATTATGAATTCCAAACAATTGTGAACTAATGGAATTTCCGATCTTCATTCCTTAAATTGGAATCCAATTTCTTCGGGACGCGAATTTGCCAAAGTTAAAGAAACTGCTCATTATGTATATTGGACGTTTATGTAAAGGGTCATTCCTTAAGTAATGCGGCATTTTTTCTCATCTTTAATACTAATATAATTTCCACCAGTTTCTGTCTGATCTTCATCTCTCTACCAACTTTTCAATACCATGTTTGTAAAATTCGTTCGTTTCACTCTGATTAAAAAGGTTCTTTAAGGTTGGTTCGAGCTCTTTTGTTGTTGACATCTTCAATTTTTCCAGGATATTCGCTAAACTAAATAGAGAGTAGTCTCATAGAGCCAATTCAGGTGATTATAGAAAATGACTCATTAATTCCCAATCGAAATTATTAAGCTTGACTATGGAATCTCTTGAGATATGAGGGTGCGCTTTGTTTTGATGAAAGAACGAATACGGCGACTAATGCCCAAGTAGGCAGGCGCCAGATGAGCTCTTAAAATTTTAAGAAAAAAGAAAATGATGAAAGAACACCCTTTTTCTATTGGTTAATGCTGACCTTTTTTCTCAGTGCTGCCCCTAAACGGTTTAAATGTGTAGAGTAAATATCTCTGTCAATACTTTGATTTGGGTTAAAAAGTTCAAAATGGATTATGCCATTCATATCTTACGAAGCTCACGAGAAAATATTTCTTGGATCCGGTTTCAGTTGGGGTATTGGTTATCTCTCAGGACTACTCAATCGTCTATAACTTTCAATATAATTGTACATAACCCACTATTCGTATCCTGTAACAATGACATTGTTTTAGTTTTATGTTTCCCATGTGTTTGATATTATTATTATATAATAATAATAATAATAATAATAAATTTCTTATAATGCGCTCTTCAAGGCCGGAGGCCTTCATAGAGCGCACGTTCGACTGTGGGCTAAGATCAGGTGGGTGAGTAGGCAATCCTGAACAGATGCGTTTTCAGGAGTCGCTTGAAGGTGGTAAGTGAGGCAGCAGATCTGATTTTGGCTGGAAGAGCATTCCAAAGCTTGGGGGCACAGACTGAGAAGTAGCGGTCGCCCATTGAGCAGAGGGACGAGCGACGAATGGCTGAGAAGACTTTCGACCAACCTGTACAGAGCCTCAAAGCGAGGGAAGATCTTTAAAATCACTCTGGCGAGAATTTCCTTGTTGCTTTTTGCTTTATAAAAAAATAGTGTAATAAATAATTGAAAAGCTTGATTAAAAAAGAACCTATCATGAGTTTAACCTAAGCTTCTTTATTATCCTTTGAATTTTGGGGTCTTATAAAAACATCAATAAAATTCAATCATTTTGATTGCATTATTCAAACATGTGATTTAAAGGCAATCTCTTCATTCCATAAATATTCATTTCAGTATAATATTGCTAACTTTTATTTCATTGCCAAATGAACTTGATCAATCACATTTTCCATCAGTTTTAATTAAGTTAATATTTTTCTACATTTGTTTCATGCAATTAGTCATGTCTTATTAAACGTTAAATTATGTATATTTGTAGAAGTGGGGTGCGGTTTGATGGTAAGTGAAGTGGTGGAGTCTGGCGTGGCAGGTATCGAGGGCTTGTAGGTAGTAGGCCTACTTTTGTCTTCCAGTCGAATTTGTTCTGACTCCCAAAGTTTCACAAAGGGAATTCGCTTTTAGTAGGCTGGGTTCCAAAAGGTGCCTTGGTAAGCACAGGTTTAAGGAAAAGAACTCGAAAGGAAAGTGGCGATAAGTAGGCTTTATTTTTAACTTAGGCCTACCTAAAATGTGAACAAGCGGAACAGTTCGAGTCGAACGTGGCTTTGCTTAAGTTTTCCGTTTATGTGCGATAGCTGAGTCTAAGAAGGCAGGACGTAAGGATGAGGGAACGGATTCGTGAACATAATAATAACAAAAGAGCAAGTAAGCTATACTGACAGACGACTTAACTGATTCACTTTTTATCTTAGTCTTTCCTTTCTCTCTGTGTTTAATGTATATAGGCCTCTCGTTTCCAAAGGGCGTGGCCTCTTTTCACTTGACCTGGGCGAGGGGCGGAACTAAAGATCAGAAATATGTTCGTCAGTTCTGTTGTTGACCGTTGGGCGGAGTTACAGGAGGTATGTGCGTCTAATGAAACTACAATTTTTTTCCAAGCTGGGCCTACATCCTGTATCAGAAAGAACGGTTTTCATTTCACAGTTCCTCAAAAATTTTAACCGGTTAAAGCATATACCATACTGGATTTGTTCAGTTTGTCCCTGTTATCTATTATTGAGATCGTTTTCGTCTGGCAGCCGTTTCCTAGCGTGGGTATGTTTGTGTGACTGCGTGGGAGCTCTGGTTGTCCTTTCTGTTTTGCTCAAGTCATACTTTTCTTAATTTATATACAATTACGATCTAAAATTTCTCTCTATTTTACATTGGTTCACTATTTATTATATGGCATATTATCTCATTAATTAATACGTGTGCCCAATTTCTGGATTTCATAGATATACCGGCCGCCCATATATGTGGTTCTTCGTTGAACTACCCTATCCTGCAATTTGGGTGCCACAGGCCTACTCTCCTTGCAATTCGGGTGTCAGATATTTATATATATCCACCGAAAAGTGGAGGGATACTGGGTATGAGGGACGAAGGGTAAGGATAAGCTCATAAACTTGCGGGGGGGGGGGAGTGGTAGTTTAAGGCTCAGGCGAGCACGGTGCTTTCCGCACTGATTCAAAACGTTTCTGCGGGTGCCGCTCTCCCACATCCCGAGCTGGCGGCCCAAAGTGCTCACACCCAGCTTAGGCTAAAACGAGGGGGAGTCCCCCTTTCCCCATCTTGACCGTTCCCATAAGGCGAAGAAGCCGTGTGCAACCACCGAGCCGTTAGCCTAACAGGAGGCAACCTCCCTAAAGGTGGTCATGGGGCCGTCATACGGGCTTCATATGGTTGCCCTCCGAAACGAGTACAGCATCAAAAGAGCTTTGACTCATTCGCCCACACGCAAAGATGTACTGACTGGCTTGGAGACGCGGGACCTTCCTAAAGAGGAACCTGCGCCTCCGAAGATGACAGCACCTTCAGTGCCGTATTCGGCCAGCAGAACCTAGAGTTTTGCCTCCGGAAAATCTAAAGTCATTCCTGCGAGCGTCTTTTCTTCGAAGAGGGCTTATGCGTCTCCTCTGGATTGCATATTTTTTTAAGGAAATTGCCGTGGACTACGAGCCAACATGGAGGAGCTGTGGAGACTCGTCTCCTCCCGTTGCCCCTTACCTTTTTTTTTGCAGAATAACATGCTCGACCCGTGCTCAGTGGCCACCATCCCGGACTATAAGGGTTTTGCGACCACACGACCACGGGATGAGGGCTGAGCAGGAGGAAGCTTGATTTACACCTGTCATGATATTTCTGTTCATCTTTCTGCTATAAATCCCTTCCCTCAGGCAGTTGCAGTGCAGCTACATACATCTGGATAGGAGGTATACTGTAATTTTCGCGTTCATTCCACCTGCAGCCGACTTCAACGCGGGGAATTTCCCTCCGAGATTTAAAAAGGTAGACTTCCCCTGTGTGGGGAATACACAATCATACCCATGGGTCAGGTCGTGAGGGCACGATCCTTGATTCCTTGGCACGGATCAAGAGCGTCTCTTAGGTGTGGCGGATGCAGTGTGAACTGATATTCTTTTTATGCAGCCGCAAAATTTCATTCGTTTGGAAACTATGAAACATCATTTACTGACAATCAACATTGGGAAAATGAAATGTTTTAAATGTTCTCATATCTGAGGTAAAAATACTTTCATCTTTTTATATTATGCCAAGTTATTTGTGTAATTTACCATAAAATCCTGATTTTTTCCCCGCATGGAAGTTCTTGCCTGCGATCTTTGTGTGAACTATTTCCATGCGGTTGATAATATCGCCTTCCTGATTAAAATTTGTTATCTTAAATTTTCCTGCCAGGTTTTTATTTATTCATTATTTTCCGTCGTCTTTCCGCAACAACATTATTTCTCTAGAGAGTAAAAATGCTCTCATTGGTAATAATAATTTTTTCTCTTTCTTCAATTAAAAACAAGTCAGATTTTCAGTTTGCTCCATTTATTGATTTTCCCCAGACCAAAACTGAAACAATTTTATTGGACGTTAGAAAGGTGGAGACAACCATTATTATAACTCGTTCTAGGAGACATTGGGCTCAAGCGAACAAATTTTGGTGAAAAATTCATCACAACTGAAGGAAAAATCTCAATTTTGTTGAGAGATTCCAATAACCGAAGGAAAAAATCCCATTTAAAGTTAATTTTCATTTTTACCTGACGAAAATTTAATATCGACTTCTTTAAATATGAGCAACAATATTCTAGTAGGTTGTTCTAAAGAGGAAATCCTCCTTTCATTTATATTGAGTTGAGGAATAAGTTCTTGCGGTTTTATCAAATTTATTCATTACCATTAACAATTTTAGAAAAACTTCATTTTTAATTGATAGCAATATGCAATTTAATCAATAATGTATTCTCTGTTGTTATTTACGACTTCTTCCCAACGTTCAACTAGTTTTTCGATGCTCTTGCAATAAAATTTCACATCAGTATTGAACGAAACGCCGCGCAAATTGTTGGAGAGCGATCGGAACAGATGGAAATCCGATGGAGCCAAGTCTGGCGAATATAGATGATGCGGCAGGAGTTCTAAATTAAGCGTTTGGATGGCGTATTTTGCCATATTGGCAATGTGAGGACGAGCAGTGTCATGTTGCAGAAGGACTCCATAACGTCGATGAGGTCGCTTTTCACGAATAGCTTCGGCGAGTCGATACATTTGTTGAACGTAGAGTTCTGCATTGACAATCTCTTTGTTCGCAAGGAGATCATAAAGAATGATGCCTTCACAATCCCACCACACACACAGCATCGTCTTTCGTGGATGAAGTCCTTGCTTTAATCGCGGAAGTGTTTTTTTATTGGGGCTAAGCCATTGTTTTCGATGGTTCAAGTTGACATAAACACACCACTTTTCGTCACCAGTGATGATGTGGTGAAGAAATCTGTCTTTATATCCACGAGTAGCCTTGTGACGAGCAAGCAAACCTTCGGCAATCGTGGAAAGTTGAAGTTTGTTGCTTTCGCTCAAAGCGTGCGGAACCCATGCACCGAGTTTTTAAACTTTCCCCATCGAATGAAGGTGATTCACTACAGTTTTCTGATCACACGCCAATTATACAGTCAATTCTCTAGTCGATTGACGAGGATTTTCATAAGGAAGGTCGTTCAATCGATCTTCATCCAACTTAATGGGGCGACCAGAACGTTCTTCATCATTAAGATTGAAAAGACCGTTTTTGAAACGTGAAAACCACCACTTAGCTGTCCGTTTCTGATAAAGCATTTTCTCCGTACACAGCACAAATATCGCGACGAGCTTTGGCTGCGTTTGCATTGTTCCCGTCTTGATTGAAAATGAATAACAACAAGTGTCGAACAGGCGCCTTTCTTTCAACTTGACATTCCATTTTGAGGGTACAGAACAAAAATTAAATTAACACAACTTTTAAATAAAGCGCAATGACTTATTATTCAACTTCAAGACGTAGCTTAAGCAAAAGCCTAATAGTCTACACTGTTGAGACGTAGCCTAAGCTTTGCAAATTTTGCTCTCATTATTTATTATTGTTTCTTAATATGTGAACAAATCACGTCAACAAAACTTAAATCAACACAACATTAAAAAAAACGTAAGAACTTATTCCTCAACCTAATATATGAACTATTACCAAATTTTCCAATTATTTTAGTATTTTAGGATAAATTTATTCTATTCTTTTATCATTATGGGAAACTCAGAAAGTACAGGGTAAGGAGGGGTAATAAATGCAAATATATCCGCACAGGAAAGATGATAAAAGAATTACAATTCTCTCTACTTTTATTCAATTTGAGAAGGAATTGAATAGCAGTTAGAATTAGCTTTTCATCTTTCCTGTGGGAAATATTTGCATTATTTAGCATTTCTTTCTCTAAGTAGGTTTTGATTTAGTTCATAGAACAATAAATTAGAAGGTAATTTCTAAATTAAATTTAGCAAGGCGCTAAAGCCCTTTGAGGAGAGGCATTTACTTTGTAGAACTCCGCTCTTTGTAAGAACTTGTACCTGAAGTAATAAAATACCAATCGCTGAACCTCCAATTTAGGGTTCTGGAGGTTTGTTATTGAATTATTTTCATCTTTATTCCCTTTCAAAATATTTGACCATTTTTATTTATCCATCATCATCCTTCACTTGTTCGCTTGAACGCAGTGGAAATTTCCCTCGTTAGTTATATCGGTTTTTCGAGAGAAAAAAAAACTTACCACTCGATTCATATTTATCTATTGATTAACATAATTACATAACATTTGTCTCCATTTCGTAGGGTCGCCTAATACCCTCTTTCACCTAAAGTTGGGTCTTGCCAGGAGAGAATGTGGGGAGAAAAAGTAGAGGCAAAAAAGGCACGTCAGCAGAAAAGGTAGAGAAAGAAAAAGGCACCAAAAGGGAAGCAAAAACAAACGCAATCATTGCTAATTTCTGGGGTCGTACTTAAAGTCCCTTGAAACAAATTCGTACAGAACAATGTCTTGGTTCAGTTTTGCTAAGCGAAGCCCACCGTCTGATGCCTAACTCAGTGGTGTCCAATCCTTCTGCCATGAGTTGGCCAAAATCAAAACTGATAAGAATTAATTATATATTCTGGGCACCCTCTATCATCTGTGAGGCTTAAATAGCTCTTTGTTGGACGATACCTTAGGAATAGGTGTAACACTCCTTGCTAATAATTCGTTCACTTTCATCTCTTTTCCACATCTACCCTTATGCAGTGAGAAAGTATCCTTGGGTGCTGTCAATTTTCTAAGTATAAAAATAAACCTTTTTTTCTATAATAGGACGTAATAAAAATTCACACTCATATCATTTCTTTCTTCGTTTGCATAAAAATCTAGTAAATAACAAAGGGAAATGAAATTGATTTATCTACAAGATATTTCAATATGTCTGGCATTTGTCGAACTATAAAAATAGAGCGACGTAATCCAATCAACAAAGTGCTGTTGCGAATAATATTTATGGCCTTCGATTTCGGGGGTCTGGGGCAGTTTCTGCAACGCGTGATCCATACGCATCCAGCTGGTCCTTACCATTGTAGTAGTTGGCAATGGAAAGGGACATTGCGGCTATTCCTCGATTATTCACAAAATCGTGTAAATTGTGTACAGTTTATTGATGCCAAATGTAAAGTATGAACAATTCAATTGAAATAATATTTACAGGGAAATTTGAAGAAATTTAAGAATTGGCCTATTAAATGACTTTTCCACACACCTTATAGTTTCGCTTTCATGAATTTCCAGCATTTATACCATTGCTTGACCGAAATTTTATATTCCCTAACATGCAAATTTAGATTAATTAACAATTAATTTCAGATTACGAAACTTCATTAATTTTCAATTGCCTCTCTAGTTTTGATAAAATTGATATTATATGAATGTATTGGAATTTTAAGCTTAACTTTAAACAATTCTCGAAATATTCCATTACACTCCAAATCCTTTATCATAGTTCATCAGAAAAGTAATGTCCGTAAGTTTTATAATCATTATATGAGAAGGCTACGAATTGACCAAACCTACCTTCAAGGAAACAAAAAAGGCGCAAGAAGTAGCCAGGAATTATTCAAAGCGGGTCACGCAAAATATTTGGGGGCAAAATATTTTTTGAAGGCGGAGATGCAAAAAAGGAAAAGGTCAGCTCTTCAATATTAATCTCACGTTGCAAACGTTTGTACGAACTAAACTCTATGCCAATGCATCTCTTTAAATTTGTCGCATTCCATTGCCCTATAAAGACACGTTTGCTACTTTCTATTCCTTCGCGTGTCTGCGCGAGTATTTCTAAGAGGAATACATTATAAGAGCTGTATATCGAGAGACGATCAGGAAGATAGCCTTGATGGGTGGTCCAGAGGTGAAAAGAGACAGATTTAGTGAGAAATATGTAAAAAATATTGTAGCTTGTTTTTTTACTGCGAAATAAGTTATATGACGAGATGTCGCTCTATTTTCCATCGCGGCCTTGAGTATTGCATATAAATGAGGCGCTTCTGTTCCTTTTATGGAATAGAAGACAATGGAAGGAAATTTTCAGTAAACTTAAATGAAAATAACAAAATGAAAGGAGCATCAAAGTAGTAACCGGAATTTTAGTTATTCCAGAAAAGTATATCCACGACTAAAATAACAAGTATTTATTCCCTGATCGTCCATACTTGCAGCAGTTAAGGTAAAATGAATAGATGTTTAGAATGACATCCTACAATGGATCAGTCTTCTAACCGTTTCTCGAAGGGTTCACTGCTTTTATGCCAATCAGAGACGGAGAATTGCGTGTCCTCCGTTCAAATCAAAACCTTAATCATAGGTCTAAAAGACTGCTATGATTTGGGCCAAACAGCACTCAGGGAAAGTAGAATGTCATTTTCCCAATCAAGTGTTCCAAATAGTCGACCTTTGTTGGTAATGGACCTTCTACGTACACATTTTTATTCTCCACAGCGGAGCTCACGCTAACTACGGCGTTGGACTTCTGGCGTGGGGGTATTGGGTTCAATCCTAGCGAGATCGGACAGAATCGTCAGCAAACGTCGAGGTCTAGCTACTGGTTGGGAAAATAGTTATATTTGTATTATTGCAAAAAAAATAATAACAAACTGATAACAGTTGGAAAAAACAATTCACTAAAACTCAAATTTGAACAACATGATTTAAGTTAAAATTAAGGGAAGAACAAATATCTAATTCTCTTTAAGGGAAGGTTGGTGGAAGACAATTGAAATCAACGATGCTTTGGGGCATTCAGGAGCTTTTTACAAGCCAATGATAATTTCATTCTTCTTCACAACAATTTCGTCCAAATTTCGATAAAATTAAATTTTATTACAATTTAAGAAGTATCGATGCAAAGATGATACCTCGACCTGTGATCTGATGTTACTCAAATGGCGGCTCATTTTAAACTGTTCTTTTCTTGATAATTGTTTATCTTGGTGAGATAAGGATTGAAAATTTATGATAATTTTTATGTTAATTCGCATTTTCTACAAAATTTTGGAATACTCCTCCTTTATTTAATTATACGATGTCAGGGGAGAGGACAAATGAATTTTAGCTACATGTTTATTCCGCTTTGAAATTCTGAATTCTTTATCGTTCCCATTTTACGTTTTGCTTAATACCGGTGTGTCCAAAGTTTCAGGAGGAACAGCGCACCCTTTGGACCCTAGCGCTATTTCTCGGGTCATCCTTCGTACCTCTTTCAAATATCGCACTATCTTTATCATGCTTCCTAACGAGGAAGGTGCAGCGATGGAAACCTGGCGCAACGGATCCTGGCGGAATTTTCTGCTCCTTTATTAACCTCCTATTATAGCTCCTCTGGTTATGTATATTCCACTCATTTTTGTTTATAATTTCAATACTCTATCAACCTATTCATAACTTTCTGATGAAGTGGTTCTCGTTGAATTCCATTTTCTAAAAAATAAAATCACTTGAATCAGTTTACTTCCATTATCAAATAGAAGGACTGAGGTCACGACCAGTGAGATCTAAGAACGTGACTGGTATGTGTCCACACCTTTTGATTCTTTCCTGGTCTTAATATTGAAATGACTACCAACTCCTATATCTATTTTAGTGCCTCTAATATGACCATATCAAAGATGATAGAGCACTTCCTTCCCCCAGGATTAAATTTTAAATCCCGTCTGCACCCTTCAATCGAGATCCTGCTTGCAACTACACAGTCTAAACCGTCCTTATATAACTTGAGGGCATATATTTAAGTGTATGATACAAAAAATCCTATCATTCACGTTATGGTTTTGATAAAATGTGTGATTAAAGGAAGCAAGGAAGACGGATAAGAGAGGCCTCGAAGTGAGATAAAACTGCAAATAGGCTGCGAACGCGGCAAATTTTCATCCAAATGTAAAAAAAGCGAGAAAGTTTTGCCCCACTTTAGCGCCATTTTATGTGAACCAAAATGAATATTAATAACTTTGGGTCTACGAGCTGAAAATACGGAATCTTTCTTGTCCAGTTTTTGACTGAACCCATTTTTGAGAGCGTTCAAATTATGAACTGGCGCTGTAAGTACACCACTCTTTAATATAAAACAAAGATGGCTCCAAATTAAATTATATATATTCCGACCCATTTTCATAACTAATTCAATATAATCAGCTAAATCGCTCACACAGGTGAGTCCAACAGAAGCGAAAGTCAGGCTTAGCAATTTTCTACCACTACACAAGTTTACAAACCCACTCAAGTAATGCCTGCAAATACAAAGCAGAAAAATCCATAGGTATATGTCCTTCATTCCTGGTATTGTATATATTCTAATAATTATTTAATGTTCCATTAATTCTGTTCTTGCATCATTTATCATGTTTCATCAGAATTTCTTCCAGAGATACAACTACCTTCTGACACCCGAATATTTCCCCCATATTTCAAACGACAAGTATCTTTACTCTTATTCATCTTGCAAGTGGACTTGCCTTCATTACAGAACGAGATATGGCTTGGGAGAGTTGCATTGCGTCCATGTCTACAGTACTAAAATTTAGTAAAGACAAAAACTTTATAGGTTTTAAAACCTCACGCGAAGAAACCGCGAAGCTCTTTGAGGAAATGCTAAATAAAAAATACATTATAGGATTTAAGATAGTGAGAGATGAGTGAAGCTTCGACTGTGAAAATGTGCATAAAGTCTAAATGTGTGCGTGAGAGTGGTGTGGCGCCTGATATTTGGGGAAAATCGTGTTTGCTAAGTGAGGAAGTTGTGAAAAGGGCAATAGCTATTAAACATGGAAGTGACGAAAGGCCTACGTCATGGTTATCACAACCTTAGAAGTCCTTAGGAGGAACATTCCACGACCAATCAGGCGTTTAATGACGAAATATCTTATCCACCTTGGAACCAGACGTTTGATGTCATTCCCGTGTTTGGTAGGAATGGTTTCCAAGTAATCATGTTTCTCTGGTGACAATAGGACAATCCTATGAGTAGAAAAGGAATTTATTTTGAATGTGTATTTATAAAGAGTTGAGGTGTTGGATATTAATTTCAATATGTTAATTTCGAAGAGTTTTATGGAAGAGATTTATTAATGTAAAGGTATAAAGATAAATCAGAGACGTAAAAGACATTTTTCCTAATCTCTACGTCATGCAAATGAGACAACAAAGTTCAAGCTGTTATCTTTCATCAAAGTAGATGATATATACCATTATACAGTTTTTACAAAAACACTTCAACACCATACACAGTGAGAGGGAACTTAGGAATTTAAGTACAGGCAATTTTCAAACTTTTACTTCTAAATTAATATCTTTGAAGTCTTGGAATAATTCTACTTTCCCAGATTTTAAATTGACCCTATGAGAATTTTACTATAATTTCTCATTATAATATTATTCCTTACTTGACATTTGTTCCTCATATTTCTAGTGTCTTGGTTCATTGAGTATAATGTCATTATAAGGAAATAAAAAGAGGAAGACCGAAATAGAATGAAATGAGAGATATAGTGGAAAGAATTATGAATATCATGTTTTTGACTCGCAAACAAAAATAATTTATCGCGAGAAAAACAGGATGAATTGTAATATTTAGAAGAAATGTGAACCAATGAGAATTTTCATTTCGACTATAATTAGAAATAAAATTTTCACTTGTCACATCCTTTTTATTTCTTGAAAGATAATTATTCTGTATCCTTCGCCCCCTTTTTACCTATTAAAATCTCACTTAAATCCAATTTCCTATCTCATACTCAAATTACTTCCCATTTCACCATTTATATATGCCCCTAAATTCTACCAAGGTTTCGTTTCCTTGTGTAAGTCATTGATTTCAATCCAATTTTATATGATTATCGCCTCTCTTTCACGATATTATTTTCTATTTTTACTTCTCTGTAATTTGATATTTTTAAGATTAAACCAGATTTTTTTAATATTAAATTCAAGCTTTTGAACTTTATCCGTTCATAGTCTCCTAAGCGACAGTTGATTATACTGTAAAACATATTTTAGTCTTAAGAGAAAATAACATAGTTCTAATTTTCATTGTATTATGAAGTTGAATCTGCTGAATTTGAATTTGATAAAAAAAAATTTCCCATCACGTAACATTTTCTTGTAAATTTCTAATGAAATAATTATTCAATTAATACCAATTTACACGATACCATAAATGTATTTCGTTCCCAAAGTCAGATTAAATGTGTCCATTGGAATTAATTGATGAATATATAATGAATCAGCATGTTTGTTACGATTATATAATGTATTGACGTACATTTTAGTATTTACCTCTTCGTTTGTAAGACATCTCAGGTGTATCACGATTCAAGTTCCAGCAGAAGTCAGCCAGCATATCCGGACTCCATTTCGCCTTATAGCTGTCTTCCATTGACGCTATATTTTGATGGAACCTCTCTCCATGTTCATCACTCACATCTCCTAGATTCTCTGAGAAGAAAGACAGATGAGAATGAAGAATGTGTATCCTCAATGACGTATTTCATCCGACATCTTAGTAGCACTTGATTAGGCTCTCCACTATACGGTCTTGCTGGTGCTTTCCCAGAATTTATTTGAATGCATGCCAGACCGATAGCTTAGTTTCATCCATTGTCACCTCGAAGTCCTTATTAGATATATGTTGACAAATCTGAGGGCTAGGAATATGCATTCTTTAATATTGGCATCACTTATTTCATGTAAGATCGCTTTGAAGGACTAGAAACATGGCTTGTTATGTTGCAGTGTTTTGGTAAATTCTTCATTAGGCTTAGTTTTATATGCCTTGGTGGCAAAATGATTTTCTCCTTCTTAACTAGTGGCTCACGAATTACATTATGGCATCCAGGCGTCATAGTTTCCCCGAGGTAACCATTCTGAGCGTACATAATGTTCTGTTCTGGCCCTACTGTTCCACTTGAAAAGGAAGCACATAAACTTGGTGTATCCAGTTAGTAGCCCATTTAGTAGGTATACTATTTTCAAGTCAGCACAAATTAGCCAGTCATGCTCCTTATAACCTATGAGGTCAAGAATAAAACTAAGCTTCTCATATGTTTCTCTTAAAATGACTGTGTGAGCAACTGGAACTGAAAGCATGGTGTTCCCAATGTGCATCAGAACCACTTTTATGCTGTAAATGGATGCATCTATGAATAACCTCCCCTCATTTGGTTCATAGGTCAGCTCAAAGGCATTGAATAGGCCCCTGATGTTATTACAACAGTTCAAGTTGTTTTAAAAAGTGAAAAATTACTGTTGATCTGCAGAACGCTTTCTAAATATTGTAATTCAAGCATGTTCATCCAACAGGTTCCATTGTTGCAGAACTGAGGTCAGAAGTTCACTCCGTTGCTTAGTAAGTGTTAAATCACAAACTAGATCATTGAGTTCCGGTTGGGTAATGAGGTGTGGTTTCTTGTTAGATTCAAGCTGTGCCACATATGGTGTTCTTGAGATTCTGAATCGTCTGAGTTGTTCGCTTGAACGCTTGGTAGTTCAGAGGACGGCTGGAGTACAGGAATCAGTGGCGTGCGGTGACTTTTGAAGATGAGGAAGCAATTCAAGTTTTACGAAAATAGATATGCTAATTGAAGTAAATATATCGTTCATTAAAATTAACTATAAAATTGTAAGCTACTCACTTTCTTTAAATGTTAATTTTATTCTTCTATCTTGTTCATTAAATAAATCGATGACTTCTTTGTATAAACCCTTTGTTTTTATTTCTTTAAGTAGATTTTTTGGATGACAGATCTAGTGTTGGTGTAGGCCTACCTGTTTTAATAATAGTTTCTCTTTCATTATAAGTCATCGCACTGAACTTCCTTTTTAATACGTAGAACATATTATGGATTTTGTTGTTTGTAATTGATACATCTCTTGAAAATATATTAAAGATCAGGAAAGAAACACATGGAATCCCCACATTCAATATATGCTAAGAAGAAGTATTACTCTTCACCACACCTCAAACAGCTCAGGATTATAAAATAAGACTGACACATCCAAACGATTTCTTCAGAAACAGCTTGTGGGCAGTCGATATTAAACATAAGCAGCGTGGATCTACTGCTAATTGCTAATTACAATGAACTGGTAGATACAGCGGTGGATTTCTGACGTCGAGGTGCGGTCCCAATCCCAGCGATCACGAACATAAAACTTCAGCGTATGTGAAGAATTTGCTGTCTATTGGGAGTAAGTACTAATCCTTTTTCTGGCAGGGGTATCAAGGTCTTAATCACCTCATCAGTATATATCCAATCACAGCATAACCTATTCACGCTCTCTTCTATCCCGGAGCCCCACCAATGGGGTACTCATATCTACATACCCCTGACACAGAACGTCGTGCCTCATCCCCCTTGGGCCAAGCAGGAACCTACGATCTCTGGTTGTAAATAAACAACACTGCCAGAACAACTCTAGCTCTTAGCGAAGACCGATCTCTGGTGCTATCGGACTCACTTCCATTGTCATTCCGATGTTTGCGAATTTCACGATCCTGTCCAGGGTAACTCGTCTACGATAGATGGATGCCATAAATTAATAGTAACTGAGAAACCGGGACATAATTAGAAACGTTTAAATAAAGGCCAAAATAGGTCTTGGGGGTTTTTGTTCCTAAACCCCAAATCTGGTCGAATGAGCGATTTTAGGGTCTCTTTATGCGACCGCCAAAAAAGGCTTAGCAGCCCAAATTATTGACAAGTCCATCTCGTAAGCTACTTAAAAGGGTGTAGTGGTTAGTTGCCTGATAGAGTCCCCCGTAAGGAGCGTGGCGATTTGCCATCCTGGCCGCTGCGCTGACGGCACTCAGCACTCCGTCCGACCCCAGCTTAGCCTCTTCTTCTTCCTTCAAAACACTTGTTTCCTCGCTTTTTATACAACCTCTCCCACAACTTTCAATGGTCAGCCTCTAATTTCACAGGGTAGATGCTGACCTTTCTCTCAGCCAACCGATCCGCATCGGAGCTGAGGGGGTGAAGGACAATGTTCCCTAACCCCTGAGCTCCGGTCTGGGGTGGCTGGTTTTTAACAACCTGCTTCATCCCCACCCATACCTTCCTCACATCCCTTTTCCTCTCCTGTTCACAATCTATATATTTTACGCCCGTGTCTAAGGTGGAGCCGCCATGCCGATAGACTGCCAGGCCACCAGGCGGGAGGGGTGGTCCCAAATGGTGTAGCCTGGCTCTGCCGGGCTTGTAAGCACCTCTCGCAGTGCAAGCTACTGCGAGAGGTGTGCGCGATTGCATCCCGTGTAAAAAAGAGGGTCACCATGCCCAATGATAAAGATAAAAAAAAAAACTCAACCCACAACTTCCCCTGAAACATCGACGGAGCCGCCCTCGGGCAGCTCCAGCAAAAGAATGGAGGTCCCCCTCCCTGTGCTTGCACAAGGGACCCTCCATAGTTCTCTAACCGGAGAGGAGGCTTACTCCTCTCCTTCGCCTACGGGTGCAGGGGACTCCCCCTCACCCCCTTCTCTGGAGGTGCTTTCGGGCACCTCCCTTTTCCCAGCGGCAGTCCCCTCTTTTCTTTCCAAGGGGACTGCCAAGAAAGCCAGCAGGCAGCCCTTAGCCAGCCGCTCTCCATTAGGAGGGAGAGGACAGCCAGGCCCCTTCGGTCGCTTCCCTCAAAAGACCTGCTGGCAAGAATATTAAACCTTGCCGGGGTTAAGGCCTGTGCCTCCCCACAAAAGACTCTTGACGCTGCCAAGGGGACCTGCGATGTCCTGAGAGGAGATGGCCAACTGAAGGCCCCTCCTGTGATAGACATGGTCCTTAAGGAGACCCAGCTTCAGACGGTAAGGCCTTCCAGGGGGGGGGAATCCGGGCTCGGCGCCAAGCACCGAATCCGAATCCACCCCTATGCAGGGTCCTCCTCAAACGGCTGAGGGCTCCGAGGCAGTACAAGGAGGAGAGGGATCTCCTCCGACAGGTGCCCCTACAACTACCAGGATCTTCTCCATTTCGGAGAGGGACCTGGCTGAGGCCGGCCCATCTGGCATGGGGGCTTCTGCTGGCGGAGGTGAGAAGCGGGTTCATTCCCCGCCCTCCTCTCCAAGAAAGAAAAAGACTAAAAAGACTAAAAAGACGAAGAAGACTCGGGGCTCCTCTCCATCCGCGGAGGCTGCGGGGACGGATGGGTCTGCTGCCACTCTGGCAAGCGACCAAGCCAAGATCTGCACATCCGCCCCCTCTGCCCCCCGGTTGCGGAGCCCCTGACTAAGACTAATTCCAAGAGTGCACAGGGCGGAGCCTCAATGACATCGGGGCCCCTCATTCAGAGGTTACCTGGCGTTTTCGAGCGAGCTGGCTTCAAAAGCTTCCTCGTTATTCGCTCCACTGATGGCACCATGTTGGCCAAGGGCAACATGATCCATCAGAGGAAAGGATTTGCTAGTGCAATTGGTAGAGAGCCGAAGGTGACCCGTTTCTCGGACGGCAGCCTTCTTGCGAATGCGGCGAATCCCGCTGAGGCGGCCAAGATAAGTGCTCTTCGGACACTTCATGGCACCCCGGTGAGTGTGACGCCACACTCTACCATGAACTTTGTGAAAGGAGTAGTTTATGCGAGGGAACTCGTTGACTTCTCCATTGAGAACATCACCCTAGAGCTGGCCGACCATGGGGCGGTCAAGGTCGAACGTGTGATGAGGAAACAGGGAGGGGCCTCGAGACCCACCCCTACACTCTTCGTCACGTTCGACTGTGACAAGCTCCCTGAGTCGGTGCGTGCCGGTTGGTACCGCTACCGCGTGAAGGAATTCGTTCCACTGCCGCGGCGGAGCTATTACTGTCACCGCTTCGGCCATACGAATCGCTCATGTAGACGAGCAAAGTCGGGGTCACCCAAAGTCTGTATAAATTGCTCCAAGGTCGCACACGATATGTCCAAATCGTGTGTGGCCAAGTGTGTCAATTGCGGAGAGCCGCACCCTGCTTCTTCGAAGCAATGTGGTGCATATCTCCTGGAGAAATAAATCCTGGCTGATCAGGCCCAGGATAGACTCTCATTCCGCGAGGCTAAGGACTTGGTCCTGGCGCGTTCGGCTTTGCCTGGGATGTCATATGCCTGAGTAGTTAGAAAGGCACCCTCTGCTCCTGGCCCATCCAGGCCAACGAGCACGGTTGTTTCCGCGCCCATTTGGAGCCCTTCTATGGGTTCTAACTAACCCGGGCTCTCCCTTAGTAAAGCTAGCGGCAAAAAGGGTTCATACCCAGCCCCGGCTAAAACCAGGGCTCCCCCCTCTTCCCCCAGCGTGACCGTTTCCCGTAAGGCGAAACGGCCACGCGCCTCCACCGAGTCGTTAGACTCACAGGAGGCAACACCCCTGAAGATGGTCGCTAGGCCATCTTCGGATGTTCCAAAAAGCTGCCCCCCGAAAGGAGGACAGCAACAAAGGAGCTTCGGCTCCTTCACCCACGCCCCGAGGTGGAGCGAGTGGCTCGGAGACAGTGGTTTCTCGAAAAGGGCCCCCCGCCTCCGAAGCCGCAACGCCCACCTAAGGTTTCGAGGCGGAGGGAAGAAAATACTCGCATGGCGAGCCCAACCTTCCCAATAAGTCCTCGAAGGCGAAAGCGTCTTCAGCGCTTTGTCCGGCCAAAAGCTCCCGGGGTTCTTCCCCCGGGAAGCGTACGGCCATTACCGTGTGGGTCTTCAGTTTGAGGAGGGCCCCCGCGTCTCCTCCGAGCTAGGCCTGAAAGTCATATTCCTTCAATGGAATTGCCATGGACTCCGGGCCAACTGAGAGGAGCTGTGGAGGCTCGTCTCGTCCCATTTCCCGTTAGCTATCTTTTTGCAGGAGACCATGCTAGGCGCGGGCCCCCTGCCTGCCCTCCCGGGGTATAAGGGTCTTGCGACCCCACCCCTGCGGGATGGCTGGGCTGGGGCATGGCTGGCATGATGTCTCCGTTCTTCCTTCCTCTTTAAATACCTCCTTCCAGGCAGTGGCTGTGCAGCTGCACCTGGATAAGAGGTATACTATCATTTCTGCGTACATTCCACCGTCAGCTGACTTCGACGCGGGGGACTTCCGCCGCGTCGTGGCACAGTTGCCGAGGCCCTATCTCTTGCTTGGAGATCTTAACGGCAGGCATCCTCTCTGGGGAAATTACTCCATAAATCCCAGGGGACAAGTCCTTGCCGATCTTGTCGAAGAGCTTGAGATGGGTGTCCTAAACGTGGATGACTGCCCGAGAACCGCTTCATTTTCTTGCCTTGACCTATCTTTGTGCTCTTCGGATGCCCAGCCTGATTTTGATTGGAAGGGGGTCGATGACCTCCATGGTAGTGATCACTTTCATATTCAAATATCATTTTCAGGGCACCTGCCGCCTGAGAGACCACCTCGGTGGTGCTTGGCGCAGGCGCGGTGGCCTGCATTTTAGGAAATGACTGAATTCTCTATCTCAGTCGAGGAGTTTAGGCCGGTAGATGAGGCCGTTGAGTTCTTCTCCGGCAACCTCATCGCCCCGGGCCTGACTACTATTCCTAGGACGTCTGGCCGTTTTGCACGCCGACCACTTCTATGGTGGTCGGCCGAGTGTGAGACAGCCCTCAAACAGAAGCGTTATGCCTACATGCGATATAAACGCCGCCCGAACGATTTCACTGTCGCTGAATTTCGTCGGGCTAAGGCTAGGTTCCGGTATATTTTGAAGCACGCGCGCCGCTCTTCTTGGCGTGCATACGTGTCTTCACTTAACGGGAAGACCCCTTTCGCTGAGGTGTGGAAGCGAGTAAAAAGGATTCGGTATCATGGAGACTCTCCACACGATGGGGGCGAGGGGACGCCTTCCAATGTTTATATCTGAATTTTTGCGAGATCGTCGATTCCGCGTACGAGTGGGGGGAGCCCTCTCCGGCCCAAAGGAGCAGTGTCACACTCTTTGCCCTGAGCATCAACGGCATTACCTCGGTGCTGCCGAAAGATGTTCTCACTACGCTCTACGTGGAAGACCTTTCGATCTTCTTTGGCACGGCCCAGATGCTATCTCTGGAGCGTCGACTCTAACAGGCATTGAACCGCGTCTCTCGCTATGCCGAAGCGCACAGGTTTCGGTTTTCTTTGGCGAAGACTAAGGTGGTGCACTTCTGCCGCAATCCACGGCTTCCTTCCGACCCAGATTTGCTTCTTAATGGGGTGCGCCTGGATGTGGTTGAGTCGCACCGTTTCCTTGGTCTTGTATTCGACCCACGCCTCACCTGGGAGGCTCATATTCGCAGCCTTAGGGTCTCTTGTACCCGCGCCATGGACATTCTCCGTTCCGTGACGTTTAGCGCTTGATGCGCTGATAGGGCTACTGCCTTACTTTTTTATCGATCCTTTTTTCACTCGAAGCTCGACTACGGATGCGAGTTTTATGCATCCGCAGCCGAGCGTTTATTGCGGAAGGTGGAATCGATCCACCATACCGGCCTTCGCCTTGTGACCGATGCCTTTCGCACTTCCCCCATTGAGAGCCCTTTGGTCGATGCTGGGGAGATGCCACTCGCTCTGCGCCGCGTGCAGTGCATCACTCGCCTGTACGCGCGAGCCCGGCGCCTCCCTCAGTCACCAACAGCTCTCACTGCATCCGCAGCTGATCACGATGGTGCCTATGCCGCCGAGAGACGCCAGTCATACCCTAAACCCTTTGGGTTTAGATCCAGGAAACACCTTCGAGAGGTAGATATAGCTCTCGGGCTGGTGGCGCCACTGGTTTTGCACAAGACGCCTCCCTGGAGAGAACCACATTTGGCTATTTGTCGCTACGCCTCTGCTCCTAAAGCTTATACCGCGCCGGGAGTATTGCGTTCGACCTTTTTGGAGCACACATCGTGTCACGCTGGAACTGTGCCAGTGTATACGGATGGCTTCAAGTCCCAAGAGGGTGTCAGCTTCCACGCCGTATCCCCTCTGTTTGAAGTCAGCGGGGCTCTACCAGGCGCTGCGTCTGTCTCCACGGCCGAGCTGGTGGCAATACACCACTCGGTACGGGAGATTATAGCGACTCACAAAGCGCCCTGAGTGCTCTCGTGGCATTGGAATCTCCACATCCCCTGGTTCGTGATATCCCTGACGCCACGGTTTTGGCGAGCCGGGCGGATGTCGAGATTATCTTCTGCTGGGTTCCTGGACATGTAGGAATTGCGGGGAATGAGCGCGCCGATGAGGGCGCCAAAGAGTCCGCGAGGACTCTGCGACCGGACCAGCGTTTCGCTCTTCCTCACACCGACTACATGGCAGGAATACGGGCAGCTCTTCGGACTGCTTGGCAAAGAAGATGGGAGACGGTCGAAGGGAACTTAAAGTTGCATGCCATTGCGCCGCGACTGTTCCCATGGACCTATCCCCCAATGCCGCGGCGGCTTCAGGTTGCTTTCTGTAGTCTCCGAATCGGACACACTCGTGTGACGAATCGCTAATGAGATGGAGAGCTCGCCTGCGCCCTATTGCAACGACTGCGTCGTCCCCAAGACTGTTCGGCACATTCTTGTCGAATGTCTTAGTCTGGGTGATCTTCGCGCACGATACCTGTCCCGGTACCGGGATGGGCGGGGTCGCTACCGCCTGTCCCTTGTACTCGGGACAGATTCGTGCACATTGACTTGTGGACTTGTTGACTTTTGGGGGGAGGCCAGGCTTCTCCCCTTTATTTACAGTTCTTTTTTTTGTTATTGTTTTGTTTGTAGGTTACACTCTCCTGCACTGGGGTGAGGGGGACCTCCCCCCGCTGCCGGAGATTGCTTCCTGATTGTTAAGTTTTTCCAATTTATATCATTGTTAAGTTTTCATATTTTTATTTTAAAGTAGTCTAGTTCTAGGCTATCGTTCTTTTCGGCGACTTATGCCCAAGTGGGTAGTTGCCAGATGGGCTCCATAAAATTAAAAAAAAAAGAAAAGCTTGATAGAGTCTCGATTCGGGTTGCCTTCCCGGTGAATGTCACTCGCCGTAGATACCTGTGTTTCGAATCCTACCTTAATCAGTAGGTCTCTGCTGCCCCTAGCGGCATATCATGCAGCCGGTAGTTTAAATATTATGGAGTAGGGCATCCTCCCTCCTTAAACATCTCAGTCACACTCCTGTCCGGTGTACAGGAGTGCTAACCAAGGACACGAGATATGCGGAAGCAAAGCTGCCTCTCGTGGCACTCGAATAGGAACTGCTCACGAACCTCCCCCTTATCTAGGTCACTCGGCCAAAAGCTGTCTTATCCTCTCAGATATCAAGACATCTTGATAGAAAGACTAAGTAAAGCGTTCTATCAGGTGAAGCTCCAAGACAAGCTCGATTCGGATGCAACACAAAATAAACTGATACCGTCAAGGAATTGGAGGAGGGAAACTAGGTCCACGTGAAAATTCGGGGTGAAATAGCATTCAGTTTTAAATTCCCCTTCTCCGTCTCCTTTGCCATGCACCTCGAAGGACTGTCCTGATTATTGTCTGGTCACTAAGTCTGTGCAAAGTTCCAACATGGAGACCTTCAAATGGTTCAAGGAAATGGTATTCATTATACCACCAGTTCAGTCATGGCCTAACTCATATCACCAGGACCAAAGTTTCAAAAGCCCTATCGTAATTGGTATGGAGAACTTGTAAGGGGAATTAAGCCAATTAACTTAATGAAAATCTCATAAGTTAAGGCAACTTACCTGGTACGACACTAAATATATCAATACTAATATTCTTTGCCTAAACTCAAGAAAACCTTTTAGGCTCAATTCTTTTCATATACCGTAAAAACAATCCTCACCTCTTTTTATCTATTTTTTTTATATAAGAAATTTGTTTCAGGAACTTCACGATATATAATGATTGTTTTCTATTCTTAGATTTATTGAGTAAAAAGTATAAGGTGAGAAAAAATGGTAAGGCTTAGAAATTGCTTTGATAAAAGCTTCAAGTGTAAGAAAAAACAATGTCTAAATTTAGTCGCGTACGACTCTGCAATCTCACTATGTCGATCAGTCCCCGTTTTGCATTTGTTTGTTTTTGTAATAGAATTGTAACTATTTGGCTGATTCTAACGAAATTTGAAACCCTTGTTGTTTTCATTCTCTTTCGAATGATATAATTGCCAAAGTCCTTCCATGGTTAGCACAGGAATTATTTTGTTTTGGCAATAAAATAATAAATATTGAGACGATTCTAACGAAATTAGAAACACTTACGTTGTTTTACATTTTCTTTAGAATGATATAATTGCCAAGGTCATATCAAGGTTATTCTAAGAATTATTGAAAGTTGAGAGCACGCGACTTTTTGTTCAACAAACCTTTTTTTCAAACTCAAAATAAACTCTTATAAATAACTTTAATAAAAGCTTTTAATTAAAAAAACAGCCCTGTGCTCTAATTTATAACTCTATATTTTAAGAACGGGATTTTTTGAAGGGGTTAAAAGATAATAAATATATTTTCTCCCAGTTCGGTTGTGACCTCGGTATATTTTAACTTTTAATCCAAATTCATTTGTAGAGTTCCTTTAAACTTTGACAAAACGAAATGGGGAAGTTCAGAATTAAATATGCGTATCAAATGTCTTAGAATTTTTTAAAACAATAAGAATTACGAATCGTGAAATTCAGAAAAATTTTTAAAATTTAGGCATGGCTGCTATTTTTTTGTATACTCGAAAATTTTATCGGTTATTTCTAAAATAGATTTTAAATTTTAATCTTTATCAGGAGGAAGTAGGTATTGACCCCTAAAAACGAATAAACCAAAATGAAATTATTAGAGCAAATTTGAATGGAGAAAAAAAAGAAAACTCGAGGATCATTTTTTTTCGGTATTTATAAAGAATTCCAATAAAAGTTTTTTTGTCCTTTAGGCCAAGAAAATAAATATCTATTTTAAAAATAGATAGACCAAGAGTAAATTATTAGCAAATATGTATTAGAAACTTTTTAAAAATGTTTATACCAATAAGCTGTTGCCAAAGCCAGAAAGGCTGTAGACCACAGACCGAAGGTCTGCCTGTGAAGCGCAAGCTCCTACTGTAACGAGGAATGGCGAAACCACTCTTCTTTTTTTTGATCGCTAAATAAAATCTTAGAAAGAACTTGGATTAAAGCATTTAATATACCAAAAAACATCACTTTTCTCCTAATTATTTACTCTTGGACTGTTTTTCAGATCCATCCTAATCTTTTAATCTTAAAGCAAGAAAAAAAACATCGGAATTCGTTTAAAATACGGAAAAAGAATCCTCATAGCTCATTTTTCCCATCTAAATTTTATTCAATAGTTTCATTTTGCTTTACTGGTTTTTAAGGGAAGGGAGCTATTCCTTCCTGCTAAAGATTAAAATGGAAAATATATTTTTAAAGATTTGGAATATACGAAAAAAAATGAATAGCCATATCTAATTTTAATAAATATTCTGAACTTCACGATTTGTAATTTGCTTTTTTTAAATTCCCCGAAATTCGATAATCATTTTTAAGTTTTCTAAACTTCATTTGCTCGTGCTTAATTTCTATATACAAACAAAGTGGAAATAAATATTAATTACCCTGGGGAACAATGTATTTGGTGAATTAACAAAAGTACATTTTCCTACATAATTCGAGCATACTGAATTCAAATCTGAAATCAGATTATCTCTAAATGCTACAGATTTTTCGTAATATCAATAACTAAT
Source organism: Ceratothoa steindachneri (assembly GCA_963969495.1). Taxonomy (NCBI): domain Eukaryota; kingdom Metazoa; phylum Arthropoda; class Malacostraca; order Isopoda; family Cymothoidae; genus Ceratothoa; species Ceratothoa steindachneri. The sequence continues at coordinate 114,633,130 of OZ018332.1, forward strand.
ATTATACAATAATTTTCATTTTATCACGTCTATCATCATGCCCTGAAGTAATTTTGAATCATCCTTTTGCGTTATTTATAGTAAAGCACGTTTTTTGCACAAAACTTTATTGCATATGAGAAGAAACTTGAATTACACATTAGGATTACAAATACTGTAATCAAATAGATGCTAATTGATTAATGACCGCACATCAGGCTGGAGGACCTCTTCTTGATTTCAATCGGGCAAAAGTTTGCGTTTGTAACTCTTTCTCTTGTCAGTCTTCTCTGGCTGATCTCTTCTAATCGTCCAGCAGTAGTCTACCATCATGTGTCTATCCCAGTCACCTTGGTAGTCTTCTTCCATCGTCGTCAAATCCTGATGAAAGCGTTCCCCTTGTTCGTCTCTCACGGCTCCCAGATTATCTGGGAATCGGTCGAGGTGACTATTTAGGAAATGCAGCTTTAGACTTAGGTTTAATCCTAGTTCTCGATATGCTAAAAGCATATTAGTAACCAGATCCTCGTAGGCATGCACTATTTTGTTTCCCAAGAAGTTACGAACAATGGCAGAAATGAGAGCCAGGCTGCCCTCTCTTTTTTATTCATGGTGTTCACGAATCTAGAATCACTCAAAAGTGTTCTGATTTGGGGACCATCAAATACTCCTGCTTTTAGTTTTTTCGTATGACAAAGCAGGAAACGCCGATACCATGTACTGAAAACAATCATTGTCAGTGCTTAACGCTTTAACATACTGCTTCATCAACCCCAGTTTGAGATGAAGTGGAGGGAAAACGATCTTCTCTAGACTTACGATTGGCTCATTAACAATGTTTGGCATTCCTGCTTCCAAAGTTTCCTGAACTGGCCAATCTTTTGCGACTAGTATTTGTCACGAGCTTGACTGTTCCGCATACAGATATAGCATGGAAACTTTGTATATCCCTTCTGCTGGCCAAGGAGGAAGTTGACCATCTTAAGGTCTACACATATGATCCAATTGTGTTCATAGTACTTAAGTAAATCCATGATCATTCTTATGTCATCGTGAGTTTCTCGCAGATGAACAGAGTGACCGGGATAAACTGCACCAAAGTCATTGCCATTATGCAAAAGGACTCACTTGAGGCTACGCTTGCAGCTATCCAAAAACAGTCTCCACTCAGCAGGGCTATAGGTGCCAAGTACCAACTCGGTAAACAGACCAGGAACATCGTGGCAGTATACAAATTGTTTGTCCTCAGAGAAATACTTAACAAATGTACTTTCCCTTGTTCGGTAATATGATACCTGTACCGACCTGTCAAGCATATGTCTTCTACTCAACCTGAAGGCTAAAAGTTATGCAGCTTTCTTGGAGAGCGCCAAATCACGTATCAAGTCATTCAAATTCTCTTGATCCAAATAGTGAGGAGGTAATGACTGTTCAACATCTGATAATGAATCTACAGACACTGAATCCATTCCGTGGACGTTCATATCAGGTACATCATTTTCATCCTCGTAGGAAGCATATCCACTGAAAATCGGAACTGGTAAAGACTCAGAATGAGGTACTGGCCGGATCGTGGATGGAATGTTGGGGTAGTCGATCTTGTGCCGATTTTTCTTGCCAATCCCTTTAGTATTCACCAGACAGAAATAACAGTCCGATACATGATCCTTTGGCTCTCACCACACCATGGAGATTCCAAAAGGAAGATAATTTCTCTTTCCTTTCGTCCACTCACGAAGATGTTCCGCACAACTATAGCAAGCAGCATGTGGGGCTCAGTTCTTATCTTGATAGCCAAGAGGATTATCAAAATATGTCTTATAAGTGCGGATCACAAAGTTTGATATATTGCGCCTTTGACAAACTAGCATGTAACAGCCACATATGTAGCAGAAGGTGTTTGGATCATTAACGCAATTTCCTCTTGACGAAGCCATCACTCTAACATGAGACTTGAAAAATAAACAATAATGTCAATATTTTGCACAAACACACTTATTACTATCTTACTACAATGTACTGTGAAGTATTTACTTTCTACCAGCACCCTCTCTGTCCCTCCGGATTTCAGTTTTCAGGGAAACGAGAAAATAGAATTAACAGAATAACTATAGCATGTAGGTAAAAATGGATTATATATTTGAAATCAGCATGAAAAAAATGAATTAAAATTAGCATGTAAATCTAAGTCACCAGAAAATGTGATTAAAATTGTTCCCGTGTTATTATTCCACCCATCAAAAAAATCCCCTTTAGAAAATTTATTGTTAGCGATAATATTGATCACATTTATTTAAAAATAACTTTTACAGATATTTAGTTAATCTAACATATAACGGTATGCACCACAACGGCATTTGTTTACACGTTTTAGGCAAATCCAGGCACTCCCAATTTGCTGATTGTGATGGAATTCTGAAACGAACCTGACACCATGATTGACGGTTTTATGTTTGATCTTATATCTCGAAATGTGTCAGCTTTTATTGTAGACCCGGCTTAAAGGCAAGCCTTAATATATTCTAAATTTGGCGATTTCGTGATGCCCCAGCATAGAGAAAATTCCGCTAAATAAATACCTACTTTTGTTGAAAAAGAATATACTCTCGTTATAGTTTAATTCTTATTATTACTAAACGAACAACTAATATAAAATCAAATTATTTCAAAGGAATAATTTTAACTAATGTAATTGAATAAGTATCTAACATAAAAACTTTAAAAATAAAAAAAATTCAAAAGAAAAAAAGTACATATCTGATATTAGTTTAAAAACTACACTAGTGGCGAAAGATTTACAAAAACAGATCGGATAACGTGCACCAAACCCAAAAGATCTCCCAAACCTAACTCTGAGATATTCTTTCAATAATTTAAACAAATGAACGTAATGTTTAAAACTCAATTTGAGAAAAGTGCGCCTCGTTCGGCAAACAACATTTCTTAGCTAATACTGAGGCTTAAAACAAATGCCTCTTCGACTCAGTTTCTTATCAAAAACTTTTATACGACGAATAATTTGGGTCAAAGTTTTGAAGACTGAAGATGACCTTTATTTTATGGATATCAAAGCGAGAGTAAACATAAATATGTTCGAACGGGTTACAAGGTTTTGGCGGCTTGCGGCGCGTTTTCTTTGGCAAAAAGGGGCCTAGTTTTTTTAAAATACCTTTTGTCGTAATATTCTTGCGATTTTGAGGGTAACTATATATATAAATTGACTCATATATGATACACCAAAAAACCTTTTCTTTGCATATATTTAATTAGATTCGATTTTAAATCAAATAATACCCTTTGAAAAGTTTTGGATTCCGACCTGTTTTTTACGCGACCTTGTAAACTTCCCTTGATCGGGCATTTGCTATATTTCCTTGTTGAGTATTTTTCCTCTTTCCCACACCTATGTGTGTAATTTTTTCGGAAGGCTGTGAAATGAGTCCGCGTGAAACCAATCTTTTTAAGTTGTGGATTAATTAGCATCCTTGGTCCGTCCATACTTGACCCACAAATGTTACTACATCAATGCAACTCCCTTTCAAAACTTCAAGGGAGAAGTTTTATTATAGCTTAAAATTCGAGGTCTCAATCATCCCCAAATAATTCGTCTTTGACCCTCCCCACTTTCTTTTTTTTTGTCACTCCATCCGTATATCTCTTCCAATTTCACCTCAAATCCACCCAAATTAGACAAAAAATCGCTTTTTTATTTCTTTCTTTGAAAACCCCCAGTTATTTTTCCTTTTTTTTTTTAATCATTCTACTCGTCCCGGTGAAATTAACCACTCGAAGTTTCTCGTTGCGATTTCTCCCTCTAAACTTATGTGGAAGAAGTTATCTTGCTCATTTTGGCCCTGAATCCGTGATGAGAAAAATTGTCGAAAAAAGAAATTATTGTTTGAACAATCGAAAATACGTAAACACACACAGGTCCATGTATACGTGCACATATAATCGCCCATACAACTACGGTATAACAATTGAAAGAAGAGGAAGCGATAATTTGGAAAAATAAATAAGCGGTAGACTTCTGCGTCTAGAACCATATCAGCGATTTTTAGTTTAACGAGGCCAATATATTCAAGTTAACAAAAGGAATTGAAATGATGGATGAATGTATCTAAAAGGTTATAATTGAGATTAAAATAGCTTGTATAATAGTATAACTATAATAAATTACTTGCGGTGAAATTTCACTAAGAATATTGGAAGTAGGTGAATCAATACAAGACTGATCAGAGTGGTACATTCACATAGATCTACGGTTAAAAACTACCTCTGGATATTTGTTCTGGCATAACTACCATTTGCAACTTAGCTACCTAAATTCCATCAACCGCCACGGAGTAATTAGGTGATAATAAATATAAAAACTAGTTATTAAATTAAAAAATATTGGGTTACAAGAAATTGATACTTTTGAATACTTTTATAAAGAGAGTAGTTTAAATTATTTCAAATTTTCTGTAAGCTCTTGTAATACGAGACGCTAGCAGCGTCCCAGAATAAACACCAATCTAAGTTTTAACATCTCACTTCCTCGTAAACCTCCATGGTGACCATTTGAGTCTAGAGGGACCTCAACTTAACTCTCTAAATTTTATATCCCCAAAATAACACAAAATATTATTAGGATTCTAACGTTTCCCTGTATCAGAAGAGAAATAAGGGGTTCAAAACTCAAATATTATTACAGTAAAGCATGTATACATTAAGGTATGGCTTGAGGTAAAGTTGAATTAATTTAAGTTGGTTTGTTAAAATCACTTTAAATATAATATAAATAAGCAAAAACATAAGATTCTAGCGTCGATTACGTTACAAGAATGTATATAATGTAGATTGCTTCTCAGATTTAAACATACGCTTAGAGAATCTGATATTGCTCTCCTGATACCAATAACTACACAAAACAATTTCGTTGGAGTGACTGGAGGGGTATCTGCTCTACCTATGGGAGTTAGCCATCCTGCAATAGAAATGACGAAATTCCAAGTGCCAGCTTTACAAATGTTTACAATTCAGAAAATTTAGATTTAAATGTTTGATTGCCCCTTTTAACAACTCCTCCAAGACCATTTTACAACTTCTTATCTATATCCTAACTTCCACTAAACAGTCAGATTTCCTTACATTACCTACCTACATTGTTATTGGCTTAAGATTTTACTCATGGACCAGTCCTTGCATTTGCGTAAGAGTTAAAATGTAAGCCAAAATATATTTCCGCCAAAAAATATTTTCTTCGAACAAATACAGCCTCTAATACATGTATTGCAAGCGCCACTAATCGCACAAATTCCAAATATATATGAGCTTAAACTCCAATGATCCTTGAACAAAACTGAGACTAGAACTGTTCTTTATCTTTTTAAAAACAGTAATTTTAATGGATGTTGACACTTCCTTTGAATCTTCCATGGTGTAACGAAGGGAAAAGCTAAAAAAGGAGACTTCTTCCACAATATTTCGACTACAAGCCTAGGCCAGTCGATATAGCTCATGCTAATATCTTTCACTTTTTTACCCACCATAAAAATTTTGGCCTCTTGGTAAAGTGCTGAAAAATAAATGTCGAAATTATCTCTCTCTTTGTGACGCTGTATAAAGACCAATGTGGTAATATTTAAGCCTTTTATTACGCACAAGTAATGCTCTGTACTCTTTTAAGGGTAGCAATTTAAAAAGATACAGATGTGTATGGAAAGGTTTTTAATATTCGTAAATATCAGGTCTTTTTAAATTAACCCTTCAAGGGATTTCACCTTGCCTCTAAATTCATCTAGATTCATTTAAGGCCCTTGGGGACTCTATACCCTGACAGGACACTCGGGAAGTGCTCCTGACCAATTCCGAGCATAATTTCTTATAACATTAAACACCAAAATGTAAAGTTTGGGAAAACTACAAATTAGATAAAAGATCCTGAAGTAGGACACAACTAACGAAAGAATAAGGAATAAAATAGACCCCGTAGTTTGACACAAAACTTAGGAGGACGAATCGTACTTTAAAGACGCAGAGGAACTGGAAGTACGATTCAGGGAGCACTAGAGAAAAGTCTTCTTCATAAGACCTGAAGACAAAGAAGACTTCAACCTCGAGTTTCAAAGCCAGGTGTTTGACGAGCTGAATGCAGTAATTAAGGGGAAATATCCATGCCTACACGTCTTCCAGAGAAGAGAGAAGACAAGAGAAGGTAAACCAATCAATACGCAGAAATTCGCCGATACCATCAAAAATCTTTAAAGAAAAGGCTCGAGGTTGGTCAGCAATCAATAAGCACAATATATCTTTGTGGGGGAATTCCACGTAGAATTTCTTTTCCAGCACGGAAGTGACGTCCATGCGTAAAAGAAAATTCTAGAATTTGGTTAGGCTTAAATTGGTAAGCCTCGAACCGCGTTCACCCCGGACCACCTTTTCGTGAGTTAGAATCTCCTGGGCGTGAAGGTTCGAGTCTATTCGAGAGTAGCGTTGGCCAAACACCCCATGTTTCTCCCACCTCTGCGGAGGGAGCCTCGGATATATAGGGCTCGTCTTCCAGGTGGAAGAGACAGAGTTGAGGAGTCCCGCCAGGATCCAAGAAGCATTCCCCCTAGTTCCAAGTCAGGTGCTTAACAACAAAGCAAAGTGACGGCTGAACTTTTCGTGTCGTTGGAATTAGCCCAGCCAGTGAGATATTTCCATTTGACGATCGCCAGCGATTGACTTTTCTCACTTCACTCATCAACTCCTGTAGAAGCCCTCCTCACTCACTCCTCGTCTTCGTGTGGCCGCAATACTCTTCCCTGGACCGGACGTTTCTCATAATTGGAGAACTGTCATCTCGTCACCTCCCTGCTCAGAAGCTCCAAGTGCGCTCGCCCTCACGTTTATTGCCTTCAGAAGACATCCGTGAAACCTTACCCTGACGTCTCACCCGGAATCCTCCGTAAGCCAACCCCTCCCGGCCTTCAGCAACCCATTTGAGTTAATCCTCCCCATTGGAATAGTCTCCTTCTGTAACGCATTAATTTCTAACTTCAGAGTCTGATGCATAACTCTGCAATTCCCCCCTCATTTACCAATTTAATTTTGGCCATTTATTCTCTTATTTTATGTAAATAAAATTATATTTTTGTACATGCCTCTTTAAATAACCTTGAGCTATGCCATTGCCCAAATTTTACCTGACCTTCTTATGCACTCTATTCTCGCTGCTCCGCGCGTCGAAAGTCTTGGCGTACCGCCCCTTTGTCGGTCCACCTTTAGGTTATTAGTCCCTCCCCCATACATATAATATGGTATTGATATAATATAATGTCACACCACGACAATCTTATTTTCCAACGTGGGTACTGCACGGAATAGAGAACGTCATGAGCACTGCCTTGAACATCGGCTACTTTCCCGATCCATTCAACCTTGCAAAGGTTATATTAATTCATAATTGAAGCAAACCTCTTGGCTGGCTCCTGAATTACAGGCATTTATCCCTCCTGGATTTCGTTAGTAAGATCTTAGAAAAGATCATTGCTAACAGGCTGACAATGCATCTAACAAGAGCGAAGCGCCAAGCTACCACTAGTACGGTATCCAAAATTGTAGGGTAACCGACACCGCGGTTGCTCTCCTAACAGAAAAGTTAGCCAAATCCAGGGCAGAAGGGAAGTACGTCGAGGTGGTCCACAAAGAAGTACAAAACACCTTTAAAAAAACTTGGCTGAAAGGACTGCATTACAAGATTGTTAACCTTCAGCTAATCTCAATCATCAAAACGATCTTCTGCGACCACGTTGGAGATATAGGGACACAGGGGACCGGAATTCAGCCTTAAAACTTGAGTGCTGCAAGTCAGCTCTCTTAGTCCTCTACTGTATACTATCTTTATAGTCGACTATCTATCACCAGGCAAAGATGATGTGATGTATCTGTAGTTCTCAGAAAGCCACGCAGATTGTGACCGAACACGAACAAAAACGCAACAGTGCAGGCAAGAGAGACGGCAGTGGAGATCGAAAACATAAACTTCTTCGAGCGGAAATGGAAGATAAGGATGAATACTCACAGGTTCACGATTATCCGCATTAACCGCAACAAACTATCAAATATTTATGTGGAAGATCGAGGCTACCATTATTCCACGGATGGCACAGTACTCAGGCTCAGTACTTCCACCAATTGGTATAAACAACAATTAAATAGGCGGATTTTCGCGGCGAATAAAGAGCTTGTTAAGGTTTCCCGCTTCAACAAACTGAGCAGGAATAAGCTTTGAAATCTAGAACTTTGCTACGTTAGATCCAATTCGATATACCTGGCAGTGGTCACCCGGGCCACTGGCCTCATCGGTTTAAGGAAAATGCGGAGGGTCCAAAACAAAGCCATTTTTATCAGAAATCACACATGAAGAGGGAAACTAATCCTACAGGGTTACAATATGAGGCACGATTGAAACCTAGAAACACACTGATACAATCACACGCGAAGAAGACTTGGAAAATAATTTTAAGATGAAGTACTACCAGGACTGAACCAAAACCGAGTACATAGACTAGACTAGACTTAAACATCAAAACATGAGAGGAATGAAATATCCGAGGGGCAGGATAAACGCTGCCGATAATATTTTACAAATCTACTCGTTAAAAAAATCTATTTGCGTAAAAATAGTTCAGTATTGAACTAATATTAAATGCTTGAACGACTTTTAATACTATATATATATATATATATATATATATATATATATATATATATATATATATATATATATATATATATATATATATATATATAATGAATAACTCACAAAGTAGCACGCGAGGTTCGCAATGAATGGAATGTCCCGAAAGAAAAATGAAAAGGTGCTTCCAAATACTTTCGAACTTTATTCAGTCCATTCTCAAAGATAACTACAAGAGAAAATAATATAATAAGGTAATATATAAGCTAGTAAAAGATAAAGGACCTCCTCTAAGACAAGAAATCACCAATGAGGAAGTAGGAGAGGGATGGGTGAATTTACAGGAAGGTTTAGCAATAACAGGTAGCGGGGTCAAACCGAGAGGCAAGAAAGAGTCAAGAACAGAGCCAAAAGGGTAAAACGATTAACGGATAAAGCGATAGTCTAAAGAGGAAGATTAGGAGAGACACGTGAAGTAAATTGAAACGAAGGGAGAGGGACAAGAAGAGATGAAGAGAAATAAAATAATGTTAATACAAAATCAATGCAATAATTAAATTGACAAATCGGATTCCCATTAAAATAAAAATTGCCAAAAAAAATTAGGAACATAAGTCAAAGCTAATTTCTTTAAGAATTAGTTTTTTCATAACAACATTAATTTCAAAAAGGCCAAGGGAAATGTTAAAGTTATTAAATTGTCTTATACATGAACATTTGACAAGGTTTCTTTTAATTGAGTCATTTGAGCGAAAGATAAATTTTGCTAAATTCCAATTAATTAAGTGGTTATTTTTTCTGACATATGCCCCCAAAACGCACTACTATTTACAGCTCTCCTAACATTGTATTTATGCTGATTAATACAGACAGATAATTGCTTTCCTGTCTGTCTAAAATATTTCCTTGGATAAACAGAACATTCGACGGAATAGACTCCCCCAATATTATTACAATTATTGTGAACTAGAATGTTTTTTATTTTATTAAATTTCATACACTTTGATGGTGATACCTTTGTATTCATAACGCATACAACCTTCATACATTAATTCCTGCCCTCAAAGGTGAGTTCTCGGTAATTCTACAAGCCTATCTGAATAGTCTGTTGCTATTTTGCAAAGCACTAGTTTGGGAGCTAGTAGCACTTAAAAATAGTATTTTTAAGTGCTGCTGTGACGTCATAATCCTCATGAAAATGATTTAATTGCACCGATTCAAGAAATAAAAATTACCATCGATAATGCAAATTTAACTAAGATATAGAAGGTTAACCCAACGTGGGTTTAACGAAAATTATTGACAACGATTTAACAACAATTCCCTGGCACTAAGAAAATGATTAAGATCGCGTGTTCCGGTTCTTATAATGGAGCATTAACATCGTTCTTGCTAAATGGCGTAAAACCGTTCATTATCATTAGTGTAAGCCAATATTTATTGATCTAAAAAATTAATGGAATGGTTAACGGCTGTGCTTTGACAAAAAATCAATTAAATCTCAGAAACGACGAGAATATTCATGGAAGAACACAAGTACAGTTATTTCCCACCTATCTCAGAGAGCAGATATTTTACACTATTGGTTATCTTACGACCTACACAGGATTAGTCTTCTTGTTTGTTTCTTTCCGGCGGAAAAATAGAAAATAAAAATTCAATAAAAATACCCACCTCCCAAATTAACCTAGCATAAAAATGTAAACTAAAAAGAACTAACCTACCTGAATTATATCTAACCTATTTCTTGTGGTTCAAAACAAGCTATCGATGACAAGATGGCTGCCAATATATATTTCGTCATAACACCTTAATTAAAAATTTGCTCGCTTTACGTTGCGAAATTGCTATAATGCATTTGCATATTTGTTCAAAATAGCGATATTTATAACAAAGCACCTTCGTTTGCGTTAGATTTGATAATCAGTATTTTTTCCGAGTTCTCTAATATCTATCTCTGGCTTACTGCAAACAGATTATCATTGAATATTATTTAAACCACTTATATTATATTTTTCCTTAATAAGTTTTCTATCCAGCTACTTATCCTAATCGATAACCAAACTATTAACCGAACGTATTTTCTAAATTCCTTGGTCTTCACTGATTATAGAAATATAAAAATATAAATACAGAAATACTCATCAAAAAACTTTCTCCGATTCTGCGATCTTTAAAACGAATTTTCGATCTTTTTCCCGTGAAGGCGAAATACACATTATGCAATTCAATTATTCTATCTAAAATCAACTTTGGGATTACTACTTTAGAGTTCAATTACCACAACCATTACGACTAAGCTACATAAATCTCTTGTTTTCTACCACCCACCCAGCAATCTAATTACAATATAATTACTCTCTTTAACTCTCTTAAATCTTATTACAACACGATAAGATTGTGTACATTTTTTAACAGTAATAAGTAGCCTTTTCTTAAAAAACTATTCATTATCCTTCTTCCCACACATCTTACGCAAACCATTTTTCTTCCCCTCGAAATCTTAACCTTCCGAAATTTCTTAAATCTACACCTTAAGATTCTATTAAATATAGGTCTATTCGTATTTGGCAGGGTGTCTCACCATATCTCAAACAACTCGATTCCTTTAATACATTTAAAGTCTTTTAAAACAAAATGTTTTATTTGATCTAAATGTTAAGAAAAATGATATTAAAATTTAGCAATTTAATTATTCGTTGTTGTTTTTTATATTATTATTATCGTTATGCCGTATTTTGAAATATTTTTATATTACTGATTAATAATAAAAAAATATTTTTGCACCAATAATATTATGTTTACCGGGCAAAAATAATTATGTGATAACCTTATTTTTAATAAACTTATTTTATTTTATTATTTTACGTACATTTGTATTTATGTTTTACAGATTTTTATATATAAATTTTGATTATTCTTATAGAGAAAACATTGCTTTGTATAAATACGGTGTCTCTATTTTATAAGCCATTGTGAGTTTGAAAATGTTAAGATAACGATAGTACTAACTCCAATCAATCTTTCCTTTTTCTTACGTGGTATAAACAAATATATATATATCGGAATTTGTACGATGTTCTATATAAAAAGAGAGTCAGATATATACATACACTTGTTAACTTTCCGCAAACGCATATATGAAAATAAATTTTATATCTTGGAAATCGTTCCAAGGCTTTTTAGCAGACTCTATGATTCTATAGAACTTTCTCGCATACACGACGAAATCGAATTTTGTCTACAGGAAACGTCTTATTTTCAGGATAGAAAAAGTAAGGAAAATATCGAAGACATAAGACGGCGTGTTATTGGATTTTGAGATCGAGAGAACGAGTATGGAGAAATTTCCAATTGAATTAACATCCCACGAGAATCACTTAAAAGACAAACAAACACGCAAATACCATGGTACTGCAATAAATAAAACTATGCTAAGAAGTGGACTGATAAACGTATCATTGTAGAGAAGTTTACAGATGACCAATATCTTCGTAAAATTACGTTACTACAAGGCCCACTTTTGCAAAAGAGCGTGATATAATATCGCCGAGTGATGATGCCTTTAAGCTTCCTCTCCAAACTGTACATAGAAAAGAAAATACGAGTGATATGATTACTCATTATCGAATACTCTCGCTTTCAAATCATTGGGGTCAGCTTAATTATTCTTGGCAATCTATCTTCGCATCGTTTTCAGAATTTAAACGGAAAAAAACATTCGAAGGCTAGAATAGATTGGTTCAAGGAAACATCCCTTTAGCCAACTAACAGCGCACGCGAAACCTTTGCTCAGCCCATAAGAAATAATTAATGACAATAATAAATTTGTATATCTCAATCAAGGCAGATGCCCTCAATATTGAAAGAATGAGAGTTAAGATTGAAAGATTTTATGCATAATGATTTGGTAGGCATGAAGATTAAAGTAAAATAATGTGGTGTAGCCTTTTATAGAAAGCCTTCTTAACCCGAAATAACAAAGGCGCTATGGTGAATTTTTAAACCTCCGCAGACTCATTGGTAAAACGAGCATAAGTAGATTTAATTATAGAAAGTTGATTCAATTTCTTGAATTAAATAAAAAATACATTTAAGATTATAAAAGGAAGAAAATCTCTATGTTACAACCAAAAGCAACACACCTAGGAATATTTGAAGATGCATGTGGGAATGGGTAATCGAGTGCTAAACGGCATGTAGTGATGGAATTATGTAATAGGAAGGCTACTGGCACCAAAGTGCAGGACTCAATAGGCCCAGCAAAAACCTCCACGAAATGGACGCGTGGTGGTCTTATTAAATCCCGGCATACTCCACAAATATAAAATAATGTCTAAAATTGGAATAAGAAAATTAAAATGTATAGATTAATTTGCATCTATGAATTTGATTACAAAAAATAAGGAATGTCAGGATATTTGTTTTTGTATATGTATAGAAGTCAAGCGACCGTTGGAAGTGCGCGCGGGACACACAATGTACGAACGCGCGAAAGGTCAGAAACACCTGTGTCAATAAGACAACGCGTAAACAAACATTTTGCCTTTCACAATAGATTTATCAAAAGACGAAAGTCTACAAAGCACCAGGGTACATATACCCGTTAACCAAAAGGCATTGTATCACAAAGCTGCGACAAGCGTATTCTGTTATATTATTAAAACCTGGGATATAGAAGTAAGTCAACTTAAGCAGCTTTCCTTAGCTCCGTCTTTGGAGTGGAGAACAATGATTTTAGGCCACACCCTCTATAAAATAAGCATATATATATATATATATATATATATATATATATATATATATATAGTTGGAGCAGCTCAGTTAGAATGATTATTGTATTATTAAGATTATTAGATTACTGTCGTTAAGAATATTATCTCGTTCACGTTACCCTTTTTAAATTCACCAAGTCTTGTTGCTCCAGAATTTAATACTTCGCCTTGAATATATATAGACTGCTAATCACCCGTAAAGTAACTTCGTGACGTGCCGCTTGCCCCGTTAATAGGCCAATATTAGAATAAAGTATATTTTTGCAACGTACTGCTTTTCCTAGATTTACCATGAAACCTTCGGTAAGCCCAGCGCATAATAAGAACATAGTGAAGAAATCATCTTTGGAGTCAGATACCTAATTCACCTTCATAAGTTGGGATCCGGCTATAAATTGGTAATTCTCCTCCACCCCCCAATAGGCATACATAGATCCAGAGTGTCAGAGATGATTACAATTCCCCCTCCCTCTTTCCCCCTTAGAACCCAACGTCTACCTGTGGTGCCTGAGAAAGATGCACCTGCACACCCAGACGGCCCCAATGGAGCAGCGAGAATTTCGCGCGGTCGGATGGCCCGGGTTGGGTTCTCTTTCTCTGCCCGTCACATCGCCTTATCGGCGCCAGACCTAAGGCGTCAGAGACCTGCGCGCGAGGCTGTGATGCTCGCCGATAATTTCCTCCCCCCCTCGCGCGCCAAATCTAATGAGATCCCTGTCCACTTTGGGGAGGCCTCCAGCGACCCACTTCCGCTGAGGCAGTATAAATACTTCGGGAAAAGCTTTGAGAAATTAGTATCATACAGCCCCGTCTGGGTTAGCAGCTACGTACAGCCACGTACAGCCCCGTAAGACCTGCCCCGCCTCCCAATAGACACGGACAGGCATCTATCCCTCGGGTATCGACTTCGTTCTCATCTGGAGTACTCTCTCGTTCATTTCTCAGTGAGGTTAAAGAAGAAGTAATTTTGCAAGTAGAACTTTGCAGCGCCCCGCGTACTCGTCGTATCCAAAGCCTCCAATCAACTAGGCTTTACGTGAGTCTCCTCGTCATTTTTACTCTCTCCGCCTTTCCCTGAAAGCAATCACCGTACATCCTCTCTCGGACTCTCGTTACCATCGAGTGATTTGTACCCCACCCCCCGCTTTGGACTCCGGATCTCATCTATTTATTGTCATTTATTTACTTTTCTAATAATATTTTCTCTGTAAGTATTGATTATTTAGGCCAACCGCACTCGATTTTGATTATTTATTCATCGCACTAGGGCCTATATCCCAATTTATGGCGTGCTACCTCCTGTGGGGTCACCCTACGACATCTATATTATATTCTGTGTGGGGTCACCCTACGACAGAGAGACGACCACCACTGACGCAGCCCCATAACATTACTGAGCGGTCATCATGCTTAACTTTTGGCACTATAGACTTTCGATTCCACAGCTGCCCTGGCTTGCGGACTCTAACGTTGCCTGAGGTCAAGAACAACTAGAATGTGGTCTCGTCGGACCAGAAGACCCGTCCCCACTGACGCATGCTCCAGTGGCAGTGAGCACATGCCCAAACTAGTCGACGTCACTTCTACTGAAGGTTGATCAGAGTCTTCTGGCGGCCTTTACATGACTTCTGGCCGCCCTCAGCCCATTCATGTTGAAGCTGAACTCCGCTTTTCTCCGACTTTGAAGGTTAATGCTACTTAGAGACCTGTCGTCACGTTGCGTATGGACCTCTGTTAGTAAAAAAAAGGTGAGTCTTGGATGTTTCCACTTTCTTGGATCTTCATAAACACTTCTGCAACACCGTAATGTGATCCACCTACCCTCTAGACAATTTTTAGACAGCTGAGACCTTCCTCGTGCAGAGCCTATCAAACTTCTTTCCTCCATGGTATACTTACGTGTTTTTGCCGTCATCATATTATTATCAGATGTTTTCAACATGGAATATCATTTTAATCGATAAATATGATGTGTTAGATGAAGCTTCTACATTCTTTGCTTCGCTTATGTAATGAACACATGCATGCCAACCTACACAACATATGAATAGACATACCCAAGGAATAAGAAAAATTTCGTGTCCAAAGATTTTTGACCATGGCTTTACTATGCAGATGTCACACATAAAAAAGATGGTTTCAGCCCCGGAAAATTAAGCCAAACTCTCAACATGTGAAGACTACCAGAGAAATATGAAAACCTCTGCAGTGAAGCCTTAAGAATTATTCCCCAAATTTCCATAAACCAACGTCATCTATCCGGGAATTTTACTAACACCATTAAACTAATCCCAACTTTCACTTTTACACTACCGAGCAAAATAAGAGAACAATTTTCCATTATTATAATGTTTGGAAAAATATGATGATTAAGTAAATGAAATTCCATGGAAAATAAAGAATTGCATTTAATATATTTTATGAAGATTTCATATGATACAATCGTATATTGAAGAAATTATAGTACATAAACTAACAAAATAAAATTTTGACATGTGCAAAATAGGAGAATGATTTTTTCAGGAACATTCTAGAAGTTTTTTGAAATCATCTGGTAACCTTTTGTTCTTTAGATAAGAACAAAGTCAGTTGACCCCGTATAAGCACCGTCCGAGAAGAAAGAGCTATTAGGCGCTTCTTTACGAAGGATCACTCCAAGACTGCAACAGGAATTTCTCGAAAAATTAAGTCTAATAGTGGAAAAGATTTCAACCGTTTTACAGTGTCCCGTCGCCTCAATGCATCTATTTTAAAAACTCGTTCTCCAGTAATCAAACCAATCACCAGTAAGCAGAACCAGAGGGCGATACTCAAATATTTGGAAGCTTATGTTGTTTTGGAGGGATGCAAATCGGAATCGAATTAATTTTATCGCGAAAGTAAATTTAATTTAGATAGATCTGATTGCAAACGCTTTATTACAAAGGTTGCAGGTGAGAGACCTAACACTAAATGTGTTAAAATTCTGCCAAACATACAGGCGGCAGCGTCATGGTATATGATATGTTTTCATCTGAATGGTTTAGTCCTCTATTGCGAAATATTGGCCCATAAATGCAGACTTGATGTCTGCCTGAATGAGGTTGATCTTTGAGTCCTTTCCAATTCTTGAGCCTCTCCGGACTCTCTGGATGGTAATCCGGCTGATGTTGACCCGCTAAGCGATTTCGGACTTGTGGCTCGCGCACAAGAGAGCAGAGATCTTGATGTTTTTCTCTTCTATCTCGACACATCTGCACACAATCGTGGATGCAGACTTGTGAGATGTGGCATTGTCCCGTTGAAAAATCACATTCTAGGTATTACTGCATAGGTATCGGGCTGAGGGCAGAATGTGATCTCTCATGAGTGCTCTATATTTTTATGAATTCATGATGATATCATAAACGTTGAGGCGACCATCCCTTTTCCTTGATGGCTTCGAATCACTTTTGAAGGCCTTTATCACAGCAAAACGGTGGAACACTTGAGCTCGGCCTGAACGAGGTCTATCTTTGAGGTCTTTCTTATTTTTAGCCTCTCAGCGACTTTGTAGACGATCATCCTGCTGACACGTGTTGAAAAAGTAGAACTTTAAGTTTGTTTTACGGGCCCTTCTCTATCGCACACCTAATACCTTTCAAAATAATAAAAAATAGTGTAACAGAACTTTTTAAAAACTCGGTATACCTTCAGTCCGAGCATATCTGAACCAGCCAGCAGTATTAATGCAGGACACCGCGCGATGCCATAATACAATGTGAGTAAAATATCCTTTCAAGGAAAAAAATATCGATGTAATGAAGTGGCCTGTTCAGGGCCCGAACTTGAATCCAATTGATAACCTCTGGCCCCGGGCACCCTCCTTCTGAAAGGAGTACTCTAGCTTATTCATAATTTTTATCGCCCAGGGCAGGAATTTCGTGGCCAAGATGGCCATGTAATCGGCCGCAGTGAGCCTGTAATCTGCCGTCAAATACACCAGCGTCATCTTCATGCTATTTGAAGCCACGACGCCGAGCATCATCTTGGAGCCTGGGGTTCCTGTCGTGAACACGCAGCGGGCCTAAATAGACGTTCCGGACGAAGCTTACCACGCGGTCATTCTACATGTTTATGAACAAAACAATTGTTACTGGTTTTCTTCAGAAAAAAAATGAAAATTAAATTTCCAAGCCACTTAAAGTTGTTGAGATGTAGACGAGAGCGCCCACGATGTTGTTCTCTCATACGGTCTGTAGCAAGGGCTTTTCCATTTAACTTAAGATCTTGCCTCCCTCTTCCTTGACGGGTTTGCGCTCTATGGCCTCCAATCTGTTCTTCTTCTTATTTGCGAGTCCAGTTATTTTGAGCTTAGGATCACTTTCAAAATACTTTCTCTCAGCGAAACGGTTGACAACTTAAGCTCTGCCTGAACGTAGTCGATTTTTGAGGTCTTTCCCGTTCTTCAGCCTCTCCGCTATCCTGTGGACGGTCGTCCTTCTGACGTTGAGCCGCTACTTCTCATGGCCCGCACGCAGGAAAGAAAGATCTCGAACCTTTTCACTTGCATCTCGATACATTTGCACCCAATGGAAAAGACGTTTAAATGACACCAGCTTAAAAAGTAGAATTTTAAGCTTGTTTGAAAGAACTTTTTTCTATCACACAAGTAGACCTCTTGAAAGATAAAACCTAGTGTAACATAACTTTTGCAAAATCCAGTATTAGAAAACAAAGGCTTCAACACCTCATATTAGGTGTTTTAAGTTTCATCGTTGTGAAATCTCTCGTTGTTTATAGTGAGTTTATAGTGATTTTTCTCTTATTTTACACTTATTAATACTTTATTTTGTTAGCTTATTTATTATAATTTCTTGAATATATTATTCTATCATATAAAATCTTCATAAAATATATTAAATGCATGTATTTATGTACCATGGAATTTTCATTTACCGCCTCATCATATTTTTGAAGACATTTTAATAAACGAAAATCGTTCTCTCATCTTTCATTAGAACAAATTTAACTGAGAAACTAAATTCCCTTTTGCTCCTTTCCTTTCAAAAGCCAAAATCTTCACCGTAAATTCTCTCATTACCTTTCCATTAATTCCCTGAATTTTCCTCAAATTTAAGCTTCTGCCGCATTCACAGCGACTTCCTTGTTGGTCTCAAGCGCCAAACCCAGAAATAAGACCACACGAAAAAATTCTCGACCCTCCAAGGAGTTCAAATTCTGCGGAATAATTTCTTTCTTTTGTTTCGTTATGTGCGTTTTTTTATGCAGTCCTGTAGGCAACATGAGAAATAAATGTCTTTTCTCGTATGTAAGTTACTAAAAACGCCGTTTGTAGGTGTTAAATGGGTCTTCAAGAGTGACTTTTGTTCCTGTAACCGGAGGGAAAATCTGAAATCGAAAAAGGGTCGGGGGAAGAGATTATGTTTTTTAGATATTAGAAAAGGGGGAAAATCCGTGCAACTTTTATGATTGGAGAGGGTTTTTTTTTCTTTGTTTACATACGTAATTCGCTTAGCAGAATGCGCATGTAAGCGCGCACTTTATATCCGAACCATATCTTAAAGAAGAACATTGCTTAGTTTGAGACGAGGCATTGTTTCTAAGATTATAATAAGTTGCTACAGACTAGGACTCGTAGAACTCCTCAGAAGCAACCATTTTTAGGGAATATTTAACCTTTATGGTAGTCATCCAAACGGCTGTTTAAGAATTTTTACAGGCTTATTATAAGATACAGGCTCGAATTTAAAACTGGCTGAGAAGAATTTGGAGTTTGTTGAAGAGGCCAAAGAAGAGAATTTCATAATATTCAATTTATCGCCGCGTAACGGCCACTTTGCGTCAAAGCGGAGTGGAAAGAGGGATGAAGTAAAACATAAAATAATAATTTCAAAAATAAAAGTTGGAAAAGGACTTCCATAGCAAATTCCTCATTCATTAAGTTTGTGATTTGGAATTTTGGTGAAATGCAGACTTCCAGAAATAAATTCCTTCTTTGAGAACAGAGACGAAAGTGACATTTAATTAATGAAACTCTCTTTCGCACAGTGGATCAAACGCTGGATTCTCAAGCCTAGATACCGGGCTCGTGTATTGGCGAAAGCGGATCCCAAAGATTTATGCCTTCGCAAGGGGGTGCCGCAAAGGCAGTTGTGCGTCGAATCAGCCTCATGTGCAGAGACAGATCCTACCACGTACCTCACCCCATACAATCACAACACCGGTTTTGCTCCCATCGCCCCGGTTCTTTCGCGAACAAAGAAAATTAACCTTGCTTTTTGGCACCTAAGACAATGGTTCCCATAAACACACTACCCTGACGTGGAATGGTAATTCAGCCTTGGGCCATGGAGGAATCCCACGCTCGTTGGTTAGTGGTCTAGCTCAGTCCAACCGATCTTGAGCCTTCCTTTCTTACAAAAACCTGCTCCTGATGCCCACCATCACGCGAGTATTTGTCACTCTTATCTTTATGAAAATTTCATTATCTGTTTGGTAGACCCCGTGCAAGTGTAGGCCATGAATGGTCTTTTGCAGTCTCCTTCTTTTTTTATGTTCTTATATTCTTATATAAGGGCAGGGAGGCATAATTAGCTAACTAAGCTATTTTCTTCCTTTTGCAAATAAAATGAAATGGAAAGAAGAAATAAAGACACATGGAAAAATAAGGGAAAAGGAAAGGGAATATAAAAGAAAAAATACAGTCGCAAGAGAGGCTGACCGGGAAATAGAGAGGATTAAGTGGCCGACCCTCATCTTAGTGTGGAAACTAGGATCTTCGCCATTAGACAAGAGAGTCCTGAATTTCAACCTTGTGATCGCAATCCTCGAAGTCACGTCTTGAGCCAAAAGGTGCAAGAAGTCTATTCATTTTGCCTTAGAGTTTCAACAAGTATTTCTTTACTAAGATTTATACTAACCAACCCACACGATGTAATAATACAATATTTTATAGTTTGTGATAAAACATAGTGAGTAATTCTTTGAGATATTACTCTTCAATGTTATTTAATGTGATATTGGTATGTGTGAAACCCAACGATACGGGAAGGCTATCACTGAAACAAGTAACCATCACCTACTCTACCACAAAGTTAAATAAGATGAAAAGCATCATCGAGTTGAATGCCTGATACATAGAGAGCTTAAAGAAATGACTAGAGTTTAACGCTATATTGGAAAGAGTAGCTTACGTAAACCTAAGAGTTTCCAAGAAGTACAACCTCAAAATACTTCAAGTGTATGAACCGACATCTGCCAGTACGCAGGCGGAATTAGATTTATTCTATGATGAAATGAGGACAAATCTTAACAAAAACAAAGGCCATGGTAAACTTCAGGAGTTTAAACTGTTAAAACAAAGACTAATAGCTGATAATCTAGAAGATTTTCAAACTATGCTTTAAAAAAATAATAATTTAGGCAAAAGAGGCAACCGATAAAGAATCTTGGAAAAATAAAATTCACGATAAATCAACCAACAACAAAAAAATGAAATTGGTAAAGATCAAGATATTCAACGCAGAATCACTCGAGGTTAGAAAGCATTTGGAAAGGCAAGCATCCTCTTCAAAGGCAAATGCCCATGTGCCTGAAAAGAAAAGTATTCAACCACTACATAATCCCAACTCTGACCAAGGGAGCACAAAATTGGAACCTCTACATAAAACTCAAATTAAAACTTTGTGAGAGGACGATCTTGAATGTTTACCTTGCCCCCTTCCCCTTCGTCGGGTAGAGGCACGTGACATTAAATAGGATTTCAAAAAACCAAGGCAGTAAAGAAATTCTCGCGCAGTAACAGCCAGCCACTGTCGACAGCTCTGTTTGCTCACGCAAGACCGATCCCCTGCTGAAAAGCCTTCACCGAGAACCTCATGCCCCGCGGACATACTAATCCACCGCAGACACGAGTCTACAGCTAATACTCCATGCCTTGAGGTGAGGGTCGCCGCCTAAACGAACGTCTTATCAAGGTCTTATCTCGTCTGGTAGACGAGGAATGGCGCCACAACATTCACATGGGGACTGCCATGCCATGGAAGCCTTATAGTGGGCAAGCCAACAGACTATTTATTCTGAGGTCTCCCATTACTCGAGAGAGAGTAACGCCCACTGTCCGTGAGGACACATCCTCTCGTCTCGAGTAGAACCTCAGAGTTAGAAGGTATTGTCGGCTAGACTAATTGCCGTGAACTTTAACCACAGTCAATATTAAAATCCGTGAAGCGGCATTTCCTCGGTGAATTGCGCGACCCACTCATCTCATCTCGTTTTTAAGATTACTTCACTTCCTCGTTCACGATTACTTTTTTCCCGCACTCAAGAGCGTCTTGCTTCGAGTTCAAGAATATTTCCACCCACCTTTAGTCTCTTCAGTCATTGAGTCATTATTTCCTTGAGCCCGAAATTATTTTTCAATTATCCTTATGTTTATATTTTTATCTTTATTTTGTTATTGAACCTTTATTTTAGGTTTTAATCTTTTAATAACTTTAAATGAAACTTGGCATTTAAAGAACTCTCCGGCCAACGAATACGCATTCGCAAAGATTTAATCGCTTTAAACTTCCCGAACCCAAGGAGGACTCACTGTCCCACCTATTTAGCTCTGCGCAGCCGGTTACCCATAGGCCGTCGGCCACGTAAATGTCATTGCCTTTACAGCTGCTAAGGTATACACTTACGATACCAAGACAAACCTAGAACTAGAGAAAGAGACTCTGAACACAATATGACGAGTATAACTTGGCGTTACAGAAAATCAGCCGTTTTGATTTGGATTTTATTTTAACCAGTAATGATAATCTGGAGAAAGTGTACATGCTTGCGAATCATTGGACAGTACTGATCACGATATATTCTCTTTGCTATAAATATTTCTCAAATTATCAAATACAATTCCCCATTAATTCCCAATTTTAACTTTTAATTTGGATCTCTTCTACTCTTGGTAGAAGCATGGAAATTTGATTTTCCTCTTATCATTTCAACGTTTAACTGTGCACCTTTTATTACTAAAGCACGTAAACTGGTAGGAAATGTTCAAAACTGGTAATGCAAACGAAATGAGTGCAACATTACACCAAGTAATTTCGAGTATAAGCAATGAGGTTTTTATTATAAACACTGAGGTTTCACTAGATTTAGACTTGCGTGCTGGATAAATATAGCATATCTACAGCTACTAAAAATTACTAAAAGGTACTAACTTCAGCATCGGAACGTGACCTTAGGGGATTTTTAGATATTTTAATAATTATTATAAACTGATCAGATATTTGCTCGTTCTCCAGGATGACCGTGAAAGTCTCTAAGGGATGGACCGAAGTAAATAGTGAAGGCACTAAATGAACATTTTGGAAATATCTTTACTCTCTAGACATTATAAATTTACCTATAATCACAGATGTAATTTATTTTGATGAAGACGCTACTTTTTTCAAATATTCATTAATTTTCAACGCGTTTCAAATTTTGTAGCACCCGAAGAAGCTAAAAAAAATCTATAGGTTGGTCCGAAAGTCTTGTCACTCTCTTTAAATATTGTTTAAATTTTCTGCTTCAGATGACCGAAAGTCTTTTCTCTCCCTGTTAGTATTGTTTCAGTTTTCTATTTCAAATGGCTGACATGAGCTCGTACAGTGTGAAAGAGAAGCTGATTGCAAGTGTATGAGCACCTAATCGTGTGCATTTTGGCAAGAGCATGTAAATAATAATATTATATTGTTTATCTATTGAAAGTGAATAAACTAAAACCAGTACATGTGTTTGATATTATTATATTGTTCCTCTATTGTTCTTATTACTTTTTGGTAGGGGGTGACAAGAGTTTCGGACCACCCTATAAGTTACATAGTGGTGTCAGGTCTTACTTGAAACATTCGCTTCATTTTAGTCTCCTAATTTTGAAAAGATACCTTAACCAGAGAACGCAATCATCGTGAATATAGCATTTGCTATCTTTATTGGAGACACCTGGTTTTTATTTAAAATTTAATTTTGTAGGTTAGAGGCTAAATATTGAATCATAGGAATTTAAATTCATATTAATAAGATGAACGCAATACATATATGCTTTTCTTAAAATTCCCTTCAACATATGAGCAGTGATTTAGTCTTTATATAGTATTTAGATCCAACCCAACTTTTCTCAGATTTTTCAATAATACTTATTTTGGTTTTTTATATTTAAAATCATTCGGGTCATAGTTTTATTTTTTGTTATTGTAAATATTGGAGTAAGTAATAAAGTAAAAAGGGAAGTGATTGGAACTAAGATACCAGAACTCTTTTTAGTAGTATACCCTAGTTGGTTCTTACACATTTAGGTAGGGTAGGGCTTAGTAGGAGGCGAATAAAATTATAGAATTTTTTATTTATTATTGCTCTTGGTTCATAAAATTTTGACACCCCTTGTGTTGAATCTCAGAGGGCCGTTGCCCTTTAGTTGACCGCACCTTTCATAACGAGAGAGAATCTCTTATTTCTCTCTTTTCCCATTAGAGGGTCCTGGTGTGCCATTAATAAAATATGTGGAGCTTCGATTTCTCTTTCTCTTCTTTATTCGTTGCTTTGTTTTTCTATCCTTTCTTTTCATTTTCATCTACTTTACTGGTTTGTAACATATATAGGTCGCATTATTCCCCTTGTTTCTGAGGGAAAAGTGAAAATATGCTCTACCGAAAAATTTAGCCTGCCTCTCTCATGTAGAAAGTCATTAACTTTCGCCTCTCTTATGTCTCTCGTCAGAAACTTGCTTTGAAAATTGACGTCTAGACTCCTCCATCTGGGAAGATAGATTTGGATATAATGTTTTTTGGTTTATACGGAGCCAAGAAACACACACAGAGAGAGAGAGAGAGAGAGAGAGAGAGAGAGAGAGAGAGAGAGAGAGAGAGAGAGATAGAGTCATCTTTGGTTTAACTTTAATACTATCTGCATTCAAGAGCTTAGTAAAGTAAATATAATTCTTGATAAAGGCACAACGTTTAGATTTTAGATTTAGAGGTAGCATCCACACATTTCCCTCTTTTCAGTTAAAACCCTACAGACTGATATAGAATCAATGAGGCAAGAGATATCGTAACTGGATAACTTAACTGCGCCAGTGCAGATTATTTAATATATATATATATATATATATATATATATATATATATATATATATATATATATATATATAGAGAGAGAGAGAGAGAGAGAGAGAGAGAGAGAGAGAGAGAGAATGAGAGAGAGAGAGAGAGTAAGAGACAGACAGATAATGGGGTGAGTAATTTCTCATCTATCTTATAATATATAAACCCTCTTTTAAGCAATTATATTATGTAATTCTATACAAATTATGAGATTTTACAATAGCATTAGATGTATTAATACTTCTGATCAGAACTTCATTAGCTCTGTGCTGTGGATGTAAGATTTTAAAATTTATTTCTTATTCAAACGGTTTCGAATTAAAGGAGCTTCCTCGTCGCTATTGATTTTTGTTTCTTAGTGGCTCTGTCTATTTTTTTGTTTTCCTTCTGTTCGTTTGCCATATTATTCATTGACCTCTGAATGTATGATCCATCGAAGGGATTATGCAATCACCCCACAAAATTTTATCCTATAGCAATTAGTCGGTTGTAGTTAGTCTGCATATGATAATGAAAGGCTAAGAATATATTTAAATGATTAAATATTTAGGTTTTTAAAGAAAATCTTAATGAAAACTTAGGAAGAAGGCATGAAATGTCTGATTTATGAAAAATAAATATATAGTTATTAAGGGATTGAAAATTGAAGCTTTTATCTTCTTAATCAACCGAGATCAAAGTAGTTTCAGAGTCAATCTCGCTTGAAGAGATTTCGAAAAAGAAAGATAAGTGATTAATGTTAAGCTTTACTGATGAATTATTGCTCTGTACCATTAATAAGCCGATTGAAGTTATAAATATCTATTTATCCTCTGAAATGGAAATTGATACAATTGTTAAACACTTTAGAAGTGTCGTTAACATTTGATGATCCATTTCTGCTTTTTTTCATTTTGGCATTATGTGCTCAAACTCCTCCCCTGCTCCAAAAATAAAGAGACTGAAATTAAATGATACTGCCTATATCTTACAGTGAGTTTTCTAGCAGATATATTAGGACTCCAGCAAGATGGCTGTAAGCTGATATATTTTATTTTCTATCATCCTAGCTACTTATCTGTTTTAGAGTGGTTAGAAATGCATTTATTAGGATCGTGTACAACAAAGTATATACGAAGTTATTTGTCGTAATAAATATCATCCTGAATTCTTTATGACTACTCTTTATCTCCCTATTTATTTCATTCTATCCCTACCAACGTAGACCTGACTTGTTTCAACAATGAGTTCTCTTTATATTTTCACCACGCGGCATTTAT
Source organism: Ceratothoa steindachneri (assembly GCA_963969495.1). Lineage (NCBI taxonomy): Eukaryota > Metazoa > Arthropoda > Malacostraca > Isopoda > Cymothoidae > Ceratothoa > Ceratothoa steindachneri. The sequence goes on from OZ018332.1 coordinate 114,658,931, forward strand.
TTATTTATTTTAAAAAGACTAAAACCACAAGGAACATCCTAGTCTAGATAGCAATTGCGAAGAATACCTGAATGGGTAAGGATCAGGAGGGTTCTCAAATTTCCTATCACTACTATACAGGCAACTCCAGAAGATTTATTTTTGCTACAATGATTCTTAATTATATTTATTTATTAAATATGCACTTTATTATAAAAAGGGGGTGTGGTTCTGGTGAAAAATGTTTAACGAAGTACGAGGATAATAAAGTTACATATGAGCTAAACACTGGAATCTATGAAATTATTAAGCTTATGCAAGGCACTAGACACTAAGCATACAAAGAGCGTAATTAAAAACTTGAGAAAACCTTAGAATAGAGTGCACAAACACATTAGAATTGTCGAATCCGGGATAGTTGACCTATTTTACTATCTTCAAATGCTTTATATATAGGAAAGTAGGGATAAGGATTAGGGGAAAGGGAGGGGAGAACAAAGAAAAGCATAGATTAGAAAACAGGTAAATTTGTGACGCTTTTCGATGCAAGGTTTGAACCGAGAGAATTTTGAATAACTGTTAAGGGCAAGAAAAAACAATCCTCTGAGCTTTATTTACCCCATGCCTTAATTTTAATAGATTTCCTGAAGTTTACGATATGTAATTATTTTTGTTTTATAAATTCAAAAACATTCGATAATAATATTTATTTTTTCTCATAAGTCTTAGAAAGAACTATGATAAAAGCTTTAAATATGCTTAGGTGACCCAAAGACTAAAATTCAAACTATTCGAAAAAAATGCATGCTTAAATATAGTGTTAGGATTACTTGAGTTAATTTGGAAAATTTTATATATAAGACAAAAAGTAAATTGAAATAATACAGTTAACATAAAATAGACTTGGAAAATGTGACAATGAATTCAACTCATTGACTCAATTACAAAAAAAAACGAGTGGTTACCAGTAAAATAGTGTAATTTTTAAAATCGACAGATGAAATTACCTTCCAAAGGACTGTTGTCATTTTTTGTTTACTTCTCCTCTGCTGTACAGTGTAAACATTAGATTAAACCAACAAACCCAAACACCATGAGCAAGACCTATGTAACACTAATACAGAAAACAACTCATAACCATGAAATAAAACCAACGCCCATAAACAACCTAACTTAACTTAGGAAACAGGCAAAATTCCTCAGAATTTCTAGTGTTCCTTCGACCGAGTCGCGCTTGAACCCGAGTGCTGCCAAGCATCCGGTTGGTCTTTCACTACAAAAAAGAAAAAATAGAAAAAAGAAAATTTGTGCAAGAGAACAGCAGATTTTCGCTGATCTTATAGTGAGTGTAACTTCGGCTGCTCCGGAAGACATTGCTCGTCTGTGTGGCGTAAGAAAGTAAAATATAGTGAGAGTGGGCAAAAAAAGCAAATAATGCCTACGAATCCTTACTAATTGTAAAGGAATGAAGGATCCGATAAAAGGAGATATGAAAATAGTAGTCATATGGAAAGAAGTAAATAGTGAAAACGGGTAAAGATGGTAAAAAAACAAACCTTGAACCATTAAAAAAGAATGTAGAAAGGGTAGTTGCCACTTCTTCAGGTGTTATAAAGTTTATTCCATCAAGATGGATCTGCAAACTCCGGTATAGGAGGTAATCAGATGCAGCAAGGTTTGAGGAAGAGGAAGTGTGTGGGCGTTTTTCACAGCCGAGGTCTTCCATTAACACAGATGTGATCTTTGCTGAATGGAGCCATACATTACCAAAATGGAACAGGACACGTTTGGGAACGATCAGAGAAGTTCTATTTCCTTCAAAACAAAGTTCAAACGTACTAAAAGGTCAAAATAGATATGTCCTGATCGTTTGTTTAAATGGTGGCAACTTAAACCGATCATACCAACAGAAGGCTATCAAACATACAACTTTATTTTAATGAAGGTCTTTTCTGAGTTATGTTTTAGCAAGTTTGTTACCACTAAACCCTTTCAAGCGTTCCTTTTCCATTCATCTATCATATCCATTTTCCATCTCTAGTCATTAATGCTTCTATTAATGAAAAGATGCTTCAAAGAAAATGCGAAGAAGTGCAGATTTCTCTACTTGCTTTGTAGTTGTCTATCAAATGGTAATGAAGGCATTTTCTAAGATCAGTTTTCATTCTATGGTGTGGTAGACGACGATGAACGGTTAAATGTTAGGTTTTCCCTTTGATTGGAAATTCTTCAACCGTTACAGCACAATTTTGATTGAGTCCAGACAACTAACTCTATTCACATCAGTTTTCGGACATTAATTATGGTATGATCTGATATTTTTGTTAATGTAAATAGTCTTAGTTAAGAAACACTAGTGTAGATTACTAGTATAAAGCATACTGAAAATAAGAGAAGCGTTCATCTTTGCTACTTAAGCCCCCAACAGCTGCTGTCTAATGAATACACGAATTCTACTTAATAGCTCTAATTTCTCTCGGTGATTCTCTCATACACAAATGAATTTATATGTCAGATTTATGAATTTGAGGCCTATTTGAATATAACCTCCTCAATAAGGCTCTGAGAGGTTCCCTAGCTTAAACTAGCGTGTTAAAACCTTCAAAGAGTCAATTTTATTCAACAAGGATTTAATTACGAAATCATAACTTTCACTTACTACTCATAAATATCTTTCTTCGTCCGTGGAAAGCAAGCAAATCCATTCCATTTAAAAAAATGTTCTAAATATTCTTGTATCTACATGCGCAATTTGATATTCCTCTTTTTCTTGTGAGGTATCTTCCTCTTAGACTGCTTCTACATGCTTTTATCACATTCATCAAACGTACAAAATCGCCAATACATTTTTAATAAATTGAAATAGAAAGTATATCTTGTCCACAAGAATATTCATCGTCTAAAAGCAATAGAAAAATAAATTCCTTAATGGTGCCAAATGAAACCAGACCTAAACAATATTTCAACCCAATGTAACACTAGACTTCTTTTTTGATTTCCTATAAATATTTTCTTTAAGTGTCCCTTTAACTCTTTCGGGAAGGAAATTTAGGCATCCTTGAAAAATATTACTCCTAATATCTACTCGATTCGGTAGAACTAAACTTATGGTGCGGATGTTCTTTTCCTACTTTATTGAACTTTGAAAATTGTATCATAATGCATGGATACTACTTCTGTCCTACACTTCCTAAAAAAAATAATTAAGAATATTATAGTATTTACGTCTTCAAACAGGTACAAGTTGCATAATAATATAGAATTCTATTGAAATATGTAATTTCTTTTGTAACTTTGCTCATGCTTCATCAACTAGTTAATGTCGGAATTAATGGAAGAGAAGAAAGGATAACACTATCAAATGCCACTAGGGGACAAGTAAAGTAAGCTAGTAAAGTACTACCAACCATCATTAGTCATTAGCAACTCTATTTCTGAGATATTGGGCAGTCATTTTACTCCCCCACCCCACAGTGATTACATAGCTGTGATCATGTCAGTCCTTCAGGATAAATGTTAAGGAAGATGAGGTATAGTACCCAGGAATTTGAAGTGGTATTCAGCCATGCACCGAACCTTAAGAGACACGATTTGGGCACTCGCCCAAGATGTGGTGCGATGTGATGGAGATCTCCTGAGAATCTTTCTTTGAGAAATATTTGATTACTCAAATTGCGCCACTTTTTGTTTTAAATACCTAGTATGAGGGAGCTTCTGGCGCATTACCGGGGAAACAGAGGTCATTATCCTCTTTCTTTAGTGCTTGAGTGTGTATTCTTATACGCCAGATTGGGTATCATAGGTTTCCTGGAAGATATTTGTTTACTATTAGAGCTTAACTGTCAACTCTGTTCAAGGCCATAACAGACTGCAATTAAAGATTAGCCTATCCTTAGGCTATATTAAATTAAAAATAAAGGACGAGAAAGAAAAAAAAATAACAACAGACCAAAAACCCACAAAAGAAAACAAAAACGCAAGTAATATTTAAAAAAGACGAAAAGCACGATCAGGTGCCGGAGTGAAGTCTGCCGTTCTCAGGCGCCGGAAAATGTGACCAACACAACAGTTATTATGGAAGAGGTCTGCCTCCTTCTGGAAGACATCTGCCTCCTTCCAAAATTTAAAAATGTCGCAATTTCCAGAGTACAAGGGACAAGCGGTAACCGAGTTAGGTACGATTCATCGCCGCTGACTCATCGCAGGCTAACAACTCATCGCCAGCCAACTCATCGTTAGTTATATTTTATATCATATAAAAAGTGCTTAAAGTATAAATAATCACAAATAGCGCGGAGATATTTTGATATTTATACTTTGAAAATGTTATTAGTATAGATAAGATATTATTCTTCAATATATATTTTAAGCACTTTTTCTATAAATATAAAATATTACTCTGGCGATTAGTTGGTCACGATGGATCACCCCATTCCCCGATAGCAACCCCACTCGTAAAGCTAATGAAGCAAGTAAAGCACGAGAAGATGCCCCAGAGCGGAATATTTGACTAGAACGCCGCGGACAGTTGGGGGGACCAAGCAGTCTCAGCAGTAAGATGGCGCTGTGTCCCATGAATATATCTTATTCGGAGATAACAGAGATACTACGCAAAATTAAGTTCCGTTCGACGGTCTACTGTCTCTTTTGCCAGAGAGGCCGAAGGGTTGAGCAGATTTCTACCATGTTCTCAGAATGGGGAAGGGCAAATCGGTGGTCCGGTCACCTAGTCCTTATAGACATTTTGGCGCCCTCATCAGCGGGCTCATTAGGTATCCAGCAGCAGAAACTCAAAGCGCTCTGTGTTTTCCTATAAATTGAAATTATTGCTCAGAACTGTGCACAGCGCACAATCTGAGATAGAGCCATCCAAGTGTACTGACAAGGCACCAGAGCAAAACGGCCTTGCTAAAAAATCGACCGGAGTACTCACGGTACTGTAAAAGCTTTGGAAGCAAATACGTTGCGACAAACATTCAGATATGCTATCCACCAAGATAGCGTCATACGCAGAACCAGTCAACACTGGCCCTGGAGATACATCGAGTTCTCCGAGGAGTTGCCTCGCCCTGAATACAAAATGCTTAAGGTATAATTGGACTTTCGTGACGGTGTAGACATCTTCACAATCGCCCACTGATGGAATGAGAACTGTTGGCGAATGAAGAAAACGCTTGACTCGTGCGTACATGCCGTGCTGCACTGTGTACGCCACAAAGCTAGTGGCATGACCCCAGCATCGATAGGACGATCTATATAGCGGATTCCTGTAGGACACCTTCCTCTTACCCTATTAGACCGGGGATCTCTTCCTCCCATCCGTACGCGAAAGCAACGATCTTTTAGAAAATCAGAGAAGAAAATTAGGAGGCCTCTCTTCGACCATTCGACCACGTGGTGTGGAGGCTTTCTATGATATCGTATCCACATGAAGTATCGTAGACCTTATCTAGATCAAAGAATACCATAGTGGAATGCCGCAAATAAAGGTATGCCTAACGAATAACATTTTACAGCCGTAGCAGAACATCCAATGTGGATCTGGATTTTAGGAAAATCCAATGTGGTGGACACATGGCTTCCGCTGTACAGAAAGTACGCTAATCTAACATGAACCAATTTTTACATCAACTTTCCCAAGCAGAACTTTATACAAATTTGGCAGAAGCACTCTGGGTAGAGCAACTTCCATACAGCGTGCAAAAAACAAGCACGGTAGCTATTCACGAGGAATCTAGGAGGATACACTCGATTCAGATCCTGTTAGATAAAGCTAATTAAAAAGCAATGCGTGGTTCACTCAGATTTCAAGGCCTGGGATACGGGATATCAACTGGATAGGGGGACTATCTTCCTACAAAGTGACAGCGGAGTAAAATTCACTTGGAATAAACAGATCGCTAAAGGGTTCTATTCTCTGGAAATTAAGTCCAGTCCCCAACTTTAGCAATCTCAAATGCTTTAAAGGCTGGTAGAACATTAGTCTGACTAGAGAATGCCAATGCAAAAAGTAGGTGCGAAGTCTTCCACCACGCACGCGAGGTCCGAGAGTGCGGTCCTGCGGTAATTGCTCGAATTCTTTGGAAGTGCTTCCGCACCACTACAAGAGTATGCTTCGGGTTAATTGAAGAGTCGTATGTCCGGCAAGTAGAGCGGCGCGTTTGCTTAGAAATAAAAGGGAACCAGGCTCTCGCTCGACGAAATTCAACAGGGTGAAATCATTCGGATGGCGTTTATAGCACACATATCTAGGTATATTGCTTATCTTTTATGTCTGGCCCGAACTCAGCCGATCACCAAGGAGGCGAAAAGCGTTGGATATGGCCAGACATTCTGTGAATAGTAGGCAACCCAAAGGTGATAAAGGTGCCCCAGAACACCTAAACGGTATTATCAAACGGCCTAAACTCCTCAAGTAAAATAGATAAATCTGTCATTTCCTGTAATGAAGACTACCACATTTTAGAAAATGACTGATGTGCATTCAGAAAGCACAAGGCTATTTCTTGACAGGAAAATGAAGGGGTTCTTGGACAATGATGTGTGAATCATTCATATTACGAACAAAGATATCAAGCTCTTCGACCAGTTAGGCAAAGATCGGGGCTCTTAGAGTGATCATCATTTATTTCTCTTGAGGGGGCGCCTGCCGTTCAGATCTCAGAGGAAGAGAAAGGACTTTGCAACTGCGCCGCGAGCCAGGCAAAGGTCTGCCGCATTGAGTTCAGCTAATGGCCGACATTCTTTCGTTTGGGGTTCAACATCCTCATACAAGATGAAGGTAGGCAATGAACACATGGCCAATATGGTCTCCTGAATCCAAATAGCTAAATGAAAGATACAAAAAACGATCTTTCGCAGCTCCTCTCAATTAGGTCACAGTTCATGGCAATTCCACTGAAGGAAAATGCTCTCCAGGCCTAGCACGAAAGTGGCTCGGGTGATCTCGTGAATTAGAAGACCCTCATGGGAATTGACTTAGCCTTTCTCGAGAGATAACTCCGCGAGCTTTTGAATGTATAATTCCCTTAAAGTGCTGTTACCTTCGAAGGCTTCGTGGAGTCGGTTTGGCTCATCGTACGAGCCTTCCTCTCCTCCCGCTTGGAGACTAGATGTTAATATATTTATGTATTATAATACGGGTTTCCCTCGTCTTTTGGAAGATTCCAACATTCTAAATCCTCCCGTCTACCTTGGACAGGAATTAGGGAGTTGAAGCTCACTCGTTGTGACCCTCCGTTCGAGGGACAGACTTAAGAAGCCTTGGGGATGGCCTCAAGACCACTTTACTAGGATTTGTATGCTTTGAGTCTAAGAGAATGCAGAGGCGCAAGGACGATTCGCTTTTGTCGAATGGGAGGGTTGTTTTAATCGGGATGGGGGGCGAGAGCCCCTTGTGCCGCCAACCTAACCATTGTGGGACATGAGAAACGCAGGGTGGCCCCCGTGTTTTTAGGCCTATAGGGGCCAGGAGTAGATGCTCCTTTTTTAACAGAGAAGCGTAGAAAGATCCAGGGGCAACAAGACCAGCCCCTAACCAGAAACCCAAGCAGTTGCCAGTTAAGTTTTAATCTGTCAATCTTCTGCAGTATGGAAGCGAAGACGAAGTTTCTTCAGCGCTTATTTCTACAACAGAATCTAACTCAACAACCTTTCACTCTTTCTCTGAACTTAAAAACCTTTGTGGATTTTACTCTCTTTTTGATCTTACTCATTTGCCACCCCAAAAAGTAGCACGTACGCCACCATCATCAACAGCAAGGTTTTAGTTCCATAGTAATTGTAGTCTATTTGCCTCCATTTATTTATATTTGTGGTTTATTGAGATTAATTGTGATTCGTCGTTGCTTCATCCCTCCCATTACTTTATCCCTCGTAACGGGGAGAGTTTAATTAATTCTATCTTAACTATCCTCCTTTTTAACTTATTTCTCACGTCTTATTTTTTTCTGAAGTTATATTTTGTGTATTTCTTGTAGAAAATACTCCCAACCCTGACATCTGAATTTTAGTGCTCTTTTCTTCTAGTCGGATAAGTTTGCTAGGTTAAACTAGGCAAAGTTTATCTAACCGAATGTACCATTATTCACCTAACTTAAATAAGCTTAAAAAATTCATCTTTCTTGTAGAAAAGCAACTCTAAATAAACAGGAAGAACGGGTGTAGGATCTACAAAGTTTCCTTTTTCGTCTATATATTATTAAAATCGTCGAGTACTGTAAATTCTTCTTCTTAGAGAGTAATCATACGTTCTCTCGTCGGTTCTTCCTTAAATGATTCTATTAATTTAACCCATTAACTTCTATCATCTTATAAATTTGTACAGTTTAAATAAACACAAATGATCGAGCATTATTTTATACTCATCTTCTCCTTGTCTTAAATTTTAGATACTCGAACTTTTCCTATTATTATTTTTCAAATATTCTCATACACAATAAATTAAATGCTATTTTAATTTTTTTAATTTTCTTAATTTATAAAAATTATAAGTAGTAAAAATAAGATGCTAATAAGTTAAGGGAAAAAAAAACTAGTATTCGCAAGAGTGACCTTTCCTTCAAAAGTATTAATTCAAAATATAGATACGATAGCGTCCTCAAAAAAAAAGATAATTCTCTCCCGTTTGCATATATTGTACCTCCGGTGCTTTTTAACCTGTCCAAATTGAGTTCAGAATAGCATTAATTTAATCACCCGAATTCTCTTTCATGAATCAATTTTGTTTTTCCACCTCGCTCGCGTGTAGGTTGTACACCAAACCAACACCATCACATGGGAGCAAGACTCCCAGAACACATATCAATCAAGATAGGTTCAGATATACAGGAGTCCCATTGATATATACATATATTTCCAGCAGTTATTTCTGTTCGCCATGGAATTACGCTTTTAAAAACGTCTAACCTACTATGTTGCATACAGAGATACGTACCTCGACATTGGCTCTCATCAAAACAATGCCAATGTAATAGTTTATTCACCGTAAAACAAATCAGAAGCTATAATGTCCTATTTGATTGAAAATATATCTCTATATAAGGAAGGTAAAGAAAGATAAGCAAGTTTTATATATTTAAAGGAACAATACACTTCCCCTTTGAAGCTCGAGAAGGAGCCAGCTAATACGATAGCACGCTGGCTACCAGTCGGTGCCTCTAGAGGAGACGGAATAGAGATAAAAACACCCATAATGTATATCTTCTGAAGGTAAGTGGGGGATTTTATAGGAAAATAGTGGTATAAATCTTCAAGCTTTGCTGACCTCACTTACGTGGCTCTATTTTGAACACTATGCCAAATATGGCTTTATTAAAATTTAACTGATTTGTACAACAGAAGGGTGGAAACTTGAGGTATAGCATCTATATTTTTTGCTATTCTTTTTAAATAATTCGAGGGCATCACTCCCCCCGAATGATTAGAAAAGAGAGGAAAGAAGGTGGTGAAAAAAGGGGGTAAAAATATACACTAGGTACGTATTCCAATTAGACAGCTTTGAGAACAAGGAGCTCACAAGGTACGCAATTCTTCTACACATTCCCCGTTCCAAAATACGAAAGTTCTAGGCATAATAGCTAAAGGTAAATAAGGAAGAAAAATATGAAGGGTCAAAGACCCTAGCCACTAAACTAAACACAGATCAACGCAGCGAAGGAAAGGATGGCCACACCCAAGACCAGGTTTAAATACCCATTGACTTATTTCGTGACTATGCACTATCTTCCATTAATTTTTTAACTTATTAAATCTTAAACTTTTGATATTTATGCGCAACTTCATTTGCAAAAACATTTTTTCAGGGCGTCTGGAAAGTTTACATTACCACTTGAAGAATTTATGACTTCAATTAATCGTTCCATTCGAATCGCTCATTCCCGAAGAGAAATTGTTCTCATTCTATATGTAAACAAAGTTCTAACTTTCCATTTCTTTTTACGAGACTGAGTAGCAGAGGCGCTCAAAGTGTATTGAACTTCTTTTTTCATTTTAGAATGATTGAATGCGAGAAAGACACAACGAGTCTTTTTTTTATTTACACGAAATATTATTTGAAATAATACAAATTTTCGGATAACTCTTTCACACGTCATCTTCGTACACACGCGTCTGCTTAAAATTTAAATTCTGCAAAGATATCAATTCTATAAAAAAAAAATCGACTTTTATAAGGATCCTTACTGAGCTTCTTGTAATATATATATATATATATATATATATATATATATATATATATATATATATACAGATAATCATTCTCATCCTACTGTTGGATTAAGAACTCACTCCACAAGTTCCGTTTAATTGCAGTCGATCACTCGAGCTTGTCACTTTACGAAATTTCATCTGCCAACCTTCTACGAGATGGTTTTATGGATATTTCAATGATAAAAAAGTCTAATCGATATTTCTTTCTTTCCATTTTCTGTCGTTTCCTTTGTCTTTCTTATCGCCAGTTTAGAATGTTCATTCATTTTACTGTTTCAGTCGCTCGTTATTGCGTTCTTATCATAGTTTTTCTTTTATTGGCTATGGGCGTTATCTCTAACATATATTGTTCCGTGTTTCGCCTATGTGTTATTTCCTTTTTCATGCGGCTATCAATGTCCTAAGTAAAGATATTAAATTTACCCTGACATTATTTGATCACTACTATTCACCCGATCTTCTTTATTTTATTCCTAGAAAAGTTCTTTTTTATTAAATACAAGACTCGCTGGTGACAATTTAGTACGAACATTTTAGGGGCTACATAAATACGTTACGCATATATTTGGCACCGCAATCATTTAGTGGATGTCTGCAATGCTATTTACACGATTGCTGATGATATGCGATATTGACCTCCGACATTTAGAAGCCTGAAAATTTTAAATTTCGTTGCAGAAAATTCTGCATTAATAACGGCACGGTCCTTTTCCTCCAATTATTTATACTAGTCTGACATTTAAAGTTTGCTGAAAAATATTCACTGACCCATTTATTCATTCCCATTTTTGCATTCAATATTTTTGAGTTATATCTCTTAAAAAATTATATAATCTTACGCTCTTTTTTACAACATCATATTTCTTAACCATTTCCTAATAATTTTTTCAATTTGAAATCCAACTCTATGTTGTGTCTAGTTGTATTTTTCCTTCTTGATAGGATAAGTGATAGTCAAGTTTCACTGAAACCAACCATATCCCACTTGGATGAAGATTAACATGTTAAAAGGTTGGCTATCCAAATTAAAAAGAAAACTTCTTCATTTATTGAAGGCGAATTTAGGGAATAATAAAATGTAGAGTACATCTTCAAAAGACACTGAGCAACAATTTTTAGCACCAGTAGTAAAAACCCTATATTTTGACTCAAAATATGAAAACAGTGTATTTGTTGATTTAAATAAGAATCAAGAGAGAAGGCATCATAACCACAAAGTAGTGAAACAACAAAAAAAAACTTGAATGAGACGAAGCGACGAGAACCACCAAAAAATCGGTTATAAAATTATAAAATTATAATTACTAAGTTTGAAGATCTACACAAAGAGAAAGATCAAATAGGCAGTGGAAGTTACCAACGTCTTGAAACGAGTAGAGGCAGAGTGAAAAAGCAGAAGTAATGAGTTTAACGTCAAAGATGGAGCAGTAAAAGAAAAAAAAAACTGCATAAAACTATGAGGAAATTTCAGAAAATATTTCCCGCCATATAAAATTTGTATGGAATTAATTTCGATTGATCCGTCACTGTTTCTTAATGTAATATATTCGATGAATACATAAAGTAGAGTGCTGTGTTGTTTGAATAATTATTGTACGTGAATGCAGTTGGGAGAAGACTGGTGGGGAGAAAGGGGGTGGCTGTCTTAACAGACAGGTTTCTTGGCTAGAAAGAGGAACTGGATGGAAGGGGACTAGAGCTGTCAGCAATTATACCCCATTGGTTCCCTCGACTGCCCAGTGGTGTCAAGAAGAAAGGAATGCTCACTCTTCGATAATGAAGGATAAACAGCGAACGAAGGTCTTCAGACGGCTGGAAAGAGATGAAGGGGGCTGAGTGTCTTGTGAGCCGACCAAAGTGTGTAAAGTGGGGGTTTTCTGCTTGGCTAGTCGCTTTAGTAATGAGTGTAGACTAAGGGATGGAGGGCAATCCGAAGCGAAGGGGTTATTTTTCATTCCGAGTCTTGATCACAGTATCTGTAATCCTTCCTCTCTAACTTACAAACTGGTAACTTAAATAGGAAAGACGAAGGAGAAAGCAATCTGATCGACGCAGATCAATAAATATGCAACCTGTAAACAATGACGTTTTCCTTGTTATAATGAACCAAATCCTAAGAGGCTAAAGTGGGGGTTTTCTGCTTGGCTAGTCGCTTTAGTAATGAGTGTAGACTAAGGGATGGAGGGCAATCCGAAGCGAAGGGGTTATTTTTCATTCCGAGTCTTGATCACAGTATCTGTAATCCTTCCTCTCTAACTTACAAACTGGTAACTTAAATAGGAAAGACGAAGGAGAAAGCAATCTGATCGACGCAGATCAATAAATATGCAACCTGTAAACAATGACGTTTTCCTTGTTATAATGAACCAAATCCTAAGAGGCTAAAGTGGGGGTTTTCTGCTTGGCTAGTCGCTTTAGTAATGAGTGTAGACTAAGGGATGGAGGGCAATCCGAAGCGAAGGGGTTATTTTTCATTCCGAGTCTTGATCACAGTATCTGTAATCCTTCCTCTCTAACTTACAAACTGGTAACTTAAATAGGAAAGACGAAGGAGAAAGCAATCTGATCGACGCAGATCAATAAATATGCAACCTGTAAACAATGACGTTTTCCTTGTTATAATGAACCAAATCCTAAGAGGCTAAACTTACAAATGTCTTAAAGAGACCTGGAAAGGCTTAACTCATGTTAGATTCTCAGGCTAGGTCAATATATTCGATAACGGAACTGAAAATGAATTTTTTTCAAGTATGAGAGACAACAACTCGAACCATGCGAAGAAATACTTTGAGTTGGACAATGATCTTTAGTAAGGTAAACCTTTAAGTAAACCTAAAACTCAAAATATGGGGGCTTGCAGAGATGTTGAAATTCCAAAAAGTACTGTTTAAGAACACTCAGTGAAACTTGGGTACAGTTCCCTCTATGATGTGAAGGGCCCTCACAACCTTTCGGAGAAAACTGAATAGCCCAATATTCCATCTTCGACATGCTCTTAAAAGGCAAGGAAACTGAACCTTTTGTGAATCAATTGGTCACTGGAAAAGGAAAATGGATTGTCTACGATAACATAGTGCGGGGCGACAATCCTGGAGTTTGTGGAAGAATTCACCAAAACAAGTAACGAAGAGGAATATTCCCTCAAAAAAGTTATGCTTTATGTGTGGTAGGATTTCAAAGGCATTATTTATGAGTTCCCCCATACAATAATACCATCACAATTTTTATATGTAATACTGTCAGCTGGAGAAATCGAATTAAAGAATTCAACAGATCAGGCCAGAAGAAGTCTATTGGAAACAGACTATGTTCCAACAACATGACCAAACCTAAAGTGTCTTTGTATATCTGCACAAAGCTGTATGATCTTAGGTAGAAACTTTTATCACATTCACCGTACTCTCCTCACATTAGACCATCTGATATTCATTTGTTTAGGTCTCTGCATAATTCCTTGAACGGAAAATCCTTAATTGATTTAGATGCTATCAAAAACACCTGGAATGGGTGTTTGAATTCACTAACATAAATAAAGTGTTCTTGCAGAATGTAAATTATTGTAATGCGAATAAATTCCTTTTATTTCCATCCTTCATAAACGCTCAAAACTATAAGGACGACCTAACATATACTGTAAGTGTGGCGCCTACAGTGATTAAACACAAAGCTGGTTGTTAATATTGAGCCCGGTAAATTCGTGTGTGTCAGAATTACTCTAGTATAACCATCCATGATTTGGATAATGGTCTTTGAAGCTTGAGAACAGGGTTTTTTTTATCACTTCGACTACATTAAATACTGTGCTTATTGAGGCAGGATTCAAATTTCCGTCATATTCAAAATTTACTCTCCTCAGAGGCAAAATAAATTTTGAGCAAATTGGCCTGATTGATGATCTCCATGAAGCTGTGCTCTCATGTTTGTTCAAACTTACACTATCTTGAAATGACGCCAGAAAGAAGAAGACTTAAGTCAGGCTTTCATCTCGTCTGCTCTTGTTCCTTTGGACAATTGGTAGAATTTGTCTCAAGTCGACAGAAAGCACAACAGTTGCCCCTCCTACTGGTAATTTACAATTAATTGTTTTGAAATTATCCGCAAATTGCATCGAAAACTTTTTATGTGTCATTTGGCACTCATGTCAAACAATCAGGTCACACATTTTAAGAACATAAGCAGTACCAGAAGTCTGGGTAATGCTACATTGGTGACTTAAGTCAATGAAAGTTTAAAAGCAAATGAGCTGTTTAATTTCCACAAAGCCATGTAGCAGCAAACACGGATGAGGAAATAGCTAAAGCTATTCTTTTAAGTTAAAGTGCTCTACCAAGTAAATGGTCTATGACAAGTTTTTCCTGTTCAACCAGCAAAATCTTGAAAATATATCCTCTCTCTCTGTTATCAACTTGTTCAATAACAATATTTAAAACAGATTTTGATTAGATAACAACTTTAGTTCATTTTATTCATTGTATTTAGTTATATCATGTGTCATTGGAAATATCTCCCAGGACTTCACCAAGGTATTTACTTCACTAGATTTACATTGACGAATACAAAATGCATATGCGGTCATTTTCCTCCATTAGAGAAAACAATATCTTTTATATCGATTAAAGTAACATTGTACCTATACAGTCATGGCCAAAATACTTCTATCATAATTTGAAGGTGAAATATCCAAAAACTAGAGTTCAAATCCATTTTATTAAAAAATACAGTCAATTGATGGGCACAGACAATAATTGCAAAGATGTCGCTGGTTCTTCAGGGCTGTTTCAATTCGTTTTGGCATGATGGAATCCAAACTTCTGATAAGATCTTGGCTGATATTGCTCCATTTTGTTCTGTTAATAAGGACTCGCAACTAACGAGAGATCTCTCAGAATCTCCAAACAAGTGCAAGGGGGTTTCATCAGAGAATATCACTTTGCACCATTCTTGAAGAGTCCATTATTTATATTTCCTAGAAAAGAGGAGCAAATCCGTAAACTTCTTCTTAGTGAGGTAAGACTTCTTCGCAGACCTTCTCCACTTGTGTCCTTTGTCGAAAAGTCTCCACCTCACTGTGCAAGCTTGGCACCGGAACTGACCCGATCTTTGAGCTTGGACTTTACTAAGAGGCGATGGTTGCGTTAATTTGAGGCTCTTGGGCGTCCAGAAACATGTTTACATGAGTGTAACCAGTCGTTTTAAAATCATTAATGATCCTAAAGTTGGTGCTTCTTGATGCAATAGCCTTATCAATCGTCTGCTTGCATTTCAGGCCACTATGGTACATAGCGACCATGGTAGCACGCTTTTCTCTAGAAATAATTATTTCTGGAATTGAAAAGATTAATTTATTTTTACAAAATAAATACTACGAAATAGAATATAATCACACATCATTCAATTAACCCATATTTGTCATCATTTTACCCTTTTGATGAAATAGAAAATCTACAGGGACTGAAATGCGCACCCTACATATGCCGAACAATAGCCTGATTTTGGATTCAGCGAAAGAATGTAGTATTTTCCTATTATTTGGGAAATGGGGACGTTTTAATAAACCTACAATAATTTAAATGTTAGCCTAATTATGCATTCACATAAATTTTAATCTCAAAACTTTTGTCCCTGACTGTATATCACCTTTGTGTACTTATAATCTTAACTGAGCTAAGTATCTAGAATCGTGTGCTAGATCCTCTTGTGTTTGATTCACAGTATTAAGCAATCCCTAAATTTGCAGGTAAAGATCTCATAATCTTTGTTCACGTGATATTGAAGCTTCCGACAAAGATGCATCTCTCTAAGTTCCATCTTCCAATAACCACAATTTAAAACAAACTTCTCTAACAAAATGTATCTGACCTTCTCCGGTTCGGAAATATTTAAAAGAAGTTGTTTGATTTTATCCTTAAAAAAGCCTATGGTGTTTAAGATGCTCAATGTATTGTAGATTCTTTCTAACCTTGTATCAAATATGATTTCGAGATGACATTGGACTTCAGTAATTGTTAATATTATCGTTATTCCATGTGTAGTTGGAAGGTACTTCATGAAACAAAAGTGTTATAATAAATTAACCTCGTTGACGCAGTTTAATAATTGCTGTTAACCTACTTTTTAATTTTAGATCGAGTGATGCGCAGTATTCTTTGCAGTAAACATTTTGGTCATTATGCTCTTCCAGTAGGCAACCTACCATCTGAAGCAATACCATCAGTAGAGGTCTACCATATACGTGAAACAGTGTTAGCATACATACACACGTTGCTATTTTTTGCGTGCAAATAGAAACTTATAAGTTATCGTTCTCTAATTTTGGGCGCATTTTTTTTTTTTTTTTTTTTTATCAAATACACATTACTTTGCCCATAACTTTTTTCCCCAGTTTTCATAGAAATTAAACGAGCATTTTCAAGTAAATGTAAATTATTGTATTTTTCTCTCTAGTTTTTGACTGTATTGTACCTATAACAATCTGTCAGATAATATCTTATCATATATATATATATAGATAAAGTTGATGGACTAAATTCTGCCTTCGATTTAACTGATTAAATTAATTATTGCAAACCATGATCATAAAATTCCATACACGTAAGGCATCAAATGATCTATGTGCTTCACTTGTACATCAATGTGGCCATCTCTTGATTTGAGGACAATATAGCTTTTGCCATGCTGTTCACATCTCATTATGATGTTAAGGTCGCTGCATTAAAACGAGAGGCAAGTTCACCCGATAGCCCTTTGTCTCAATCAGCATTGAATTGATTGTCCAATGAAGGTTGATACTCCAGAGGATACTTAAAGCTTTTGATATAAGTATTTGATGGATGCAACATTTATTGATGTTTGAGGATTAGATCAAGTATTGTTATTTCGTTTGTTATTGCATATTTTTTTTATTTTTTTAAATATTATGTTTTAGTGGCTGTAATTTCCAATTCTATGAGTTACCTGTCCTTCTACTTTAAAAGTTGGCATGAATCTTCCTCTTGTTATAATAGTATCTGCTTAAAGTATCATTTGGGATGCACATTATACCTCTGTAAATTTTGTAGAAAATGCTTTGATGCAGAATCCCAACCATTAAGAAGACTTTAGGTGAGTTGTAGTGGTTTGGATAATACGTGAATATTAATTTGACCTTTAGCACAACACATACTAGGTTGTTGATCGTCCCACTTTTTCGATATAACTTTGACATATAGAGCTTAATAGCTACTAATTTGTTTGATGCATAATCATAATTGCGATTGTAAGTGAAAAGGACCCAATGTCTTTGAAGTCTTATTTGATGTTGCTGTGCAGTCTCCCATTGATATCCGTTCTTTGTGCCGAGCTCTCTTCGCCTGTCTCGTTTTAATTTGTTTTGAAATCTCCTCATTTGGGAAGGTGATTTGGTAAGAAAGTAAAGAGTGTTGAGAAATAGGAGACTTAAGGAGAAGATAAATCCTCTTTGTTCCGATAAAAATAATATACAAACTAATCAGTAAGTACACAAAGTAAAGGACAGAAAGTGCTAAATACTTCAGTAAAAACTTCCTAAACCTCATTTTGTTATCGTGACAACATCTAAATCATGGATCTCCAACTTGTGTCCCTTTAGAAAATTCAAGAAGGCCCTCAGAACAAATTAGAATTGCCTTCTTATCTAATTCGCACGCGGCTAGAAATTGTATATTATTCAAAACTTAGACAAATTTAATTATCTTTTTATCATAATCCAGCCATGACAGTGTCTGTCGTGCTCTTAATGGCGGATCCTGTCTGTATTTTTTGTTTGGGTTTCTTGTCTTATATAAAGGATCAATTAAATATTTCGAATACGATATTGCAAGCCAGAAGAAATTTTGATTCCGACTTGTTTGATGATGAGAAAGCGTTTGAATTTAGACCGAATTTTTTTATGAAACAATTTGGTGAAGAAAAAGCCTTATGCATTTCTGCTCTTGCAATAAATTGTTTCGTCAGTAAGAATTAAAAGATGTTACCATTACCGCTGTGCCATATCCTCCAGGGCACCAGCAACCAAGGACTTCCATAATTCTTGACAAGTCCATGGTTAAACTAGGATTAGTACGTAGTGAGAGCTCCACTCCTCTTCTACGGTGACTGCCCGATAACCACTTTTGATGCCTGGCTCGCCCTAAGGTGTGTCAACGACCTTGCTGTCACATTTACACTGATCCAGACTTTACTTAGTAGAGCTTGCATTGATCAACACTACAGTTTGGAGTTGTAGTGCCCCCTCACCTGGCTTAGCCCATCAACTGAGATGGTTGCCCGGGATTTAGCAATTGTTCTAATCTAACAACTACTTGGAGCCACAATTCAGAGTTAGGAGTGAGTATCACAGGTATGGTAACTGCCCAGGCTCTACAGGTACGGCTGCATCAAACTTCCAAAAGTGGAATTCGGAAAGAGAATCTTGGATTTACATGACCATAAAGCAGACGATTAGGAGTTTCAGAACCCTTTCAGTGGATCATCAGAAGCAGTTTCGCCAATCTATCAAATGAACATAATTGATTTGCCATCCAACGATAAAATAAAAACAGGATTAAAAAGTGTAGAGGGACCCTCTAAAATAGTAGTATTTCCGCACCTCCTAAGATATTACTTCGTGAGAGAAAGCGATCCATTACTCCTTCCATCCCTCCAACTTCGCCCTTTTTGGACGTTCCGCCAGGTCACTGAGAATTTCACACCGATGCATGATGCTGAGAGTGAAGGCTACCTCCCTGCCGTCTTAATCTTCCCTCCCCCCCGAGTCGGGAGATTACTTGTCTATTTGTAGATTTGGCTCGAACAACTTTTATGGCTCCAGCCGCTGGTCGTTCCGCCAGACCCTCTGATCCCGGCCTCTTACATTTTCTCATAAGGACGCGTTCGAATGTCTCAGCCGATAATGAAGGTTCGAGAAGGCCCCCCTCTCTCTCTCTCTGTTTTGGATAAATCCGGGTGTATAGTCACCTTCCTAAGGATTACCCACAGATCTGGTTAGACTACGCTTCCCCGAACAGAGGTTCGATTCAACAACGTTCTCGCCCGAGAAGTGTTTAGTGACGGTCGCAGACCAAGGAAGAGCTGGATATCACACTCGTATCTTCGGGTCAGGGAGAAGAGTCTCTTGAGGCAACGTCAGCCTTTCTCAACAGCCTTCGGATCAAGGATTGGGGAAGCCGTCCTCCAAAGTTCTCCTTGTGACCTCTTGAGGACAAGAAGCCCGATAGCTCGCTCAATCCGAGTTTGGAGAAGTCACATCCCGCCTTCGAAGTTCGTCTGGTGACCTCTTGAGAACAAGAGGCACGCATCTTACTAAATCAAGTTTGAAGAAAGTAGCACCACCCTCTTCGGGTTTCCGGCTACACCCGTGAGTAACCAAGATCACTAAGCCCCCCCCCCAAGTTCACCCCACTTTACTCTCGAGGTTCAAAGGAACTAAATCACTCACTACCCTAAATCTCCCATTATAACCATTTAGTAACCTTGTTTATCCAATCCGTATTTGGAACCTTATTCCATCTTATTCATGTACCTATATATCCATAATTATTGTGTACCTTTTATTTAGTGAGCATTAAAATCTATTTTTGTTGTTGTGTTTGGAATATTCCTTGGTCACGCGGCTGCAGCTAACTATTCAAATCGTACTCTTAGAACAATAACAATTGTTGTCTTGCGTAGCCTACTTTAGAGCCTGTGTGCGTATATTCCCGTACACTTGGCCATACTTCAACAAAGATAAAAAACCGACTGGCTTATGTTCATGTCTACCGGAGATCTATAGGGATTTAAAAATGAATGGCGCGGGCAGGTTTGCCTTTGCAAAAATATGAAAATAGTAAAAAAGAGGGTTAGCTTAGGGTTTACAGATTGAGCCTCTTCACATAGTTTTTATTTTTATTTAGAAAGTTTAATACCCTCTTTCACCTTCTACTGTTTCTAAACAGGCGCGAAATAGATAATACGAATTTCATTAGCCAACGCGAACGTACTCATGATAGATCCCAAATTCGCTCGTGGAAACTTGTACTTTACCTTGAACCTTATACTTTAGAAAAAGGGTCCCCAACCTTTTAGAATAAAAGTACAAAGTTTTAGAGAAATTTTCGAAGAAGGGTGGTTTAAATTTAGAAGTATTCAACATAATCAAACCAGGCAATGGCTTCGCCACTACCCCCTACAGGGGGAGCTTGCGCTTCGCTACTAAGATTAAAATTTAAAATCTAAAAAAACGGAGCCATGGTTGAATTTTTATAAATTTTCTGAACTTCGCCAATTGTAATAGTTTTATAAAGGAACTATAAACTAAATTTCCTCCCTTTGAAAATATCACGTTTCTAAAATATAGTTATAGAAGAAGATATATGAAAATAAATTTTCTAAACTTCACCATTTGTAATTCTTTGGGTTTTACAAAATTCAAAAAACTTCATTACTTATATTTATTTCTGACATCATTATTTTGTTTTTTTTATATTATAAAAGAATGATTTGAAATAACTTTGATTAAAAAACATGTCATAACCAAACTAAGATTAAATTATTATTCAAATACTCAAAAAATCCCCTTCTTAAATTATAGAGTTAGTTATGATGATAAACGCTGATTTAATTCAATTTTAGCTTACCTCTAGGGAAAGACTATTACTATACAAATGCTCTTATCCTCTTAAGCCAGAGGTCGGGGAACAGGGATAAATTATCCCAATGGGGTAATTTAGAAAAAATGGGGGGGGGGGGGGTAATGATGTGCTATGGATGTGGATGTACCAAGTAAGGCAAACGAATATGAAAGTTGGAGAAAAATAATGCATCAAGGAACCTTTCCTCTATTTTTCGATAAAATCTAGCAACATTTCTCCTAATTGAGTGGCATTTTGCCATGTTTTGAACATGCCTCTTTCAGAGTAGTTGATGAATTAGTAGAACTGATCAAGTGATATAATAATTATTTGCATAAGGTGAGTTATGATATAATCTATAATATTTAAGTTTC
Organism: Ceratothoa steindachneri; assembly: GCA_963969495.1. NCBI lineage: Eukaryota > Metazoa > Arthropoda > Malacostraca > Isopoda > Cymothoidae > Ceratothoa > Ceratothoa steindachneri. Next base: position 114,680,121 of record OZ018332.1, read on the forward strand.
TGTATAGACTTTTGTGATTAAAATTTAACAAAAGTTAAATATATATATATATATAAGATTAGTTTAGACTTTAGGATATTTTAGTTTATTTGTAAGGGGCCTAATTGTCCCATCAGCTATTTAGTTGCCAATTTCTCACCTTTTTAGGGGTAACTATTATATTTTTCATTTATTTATTTATTTATTTTTATTTCAATGAATTATTTTATATTAAAAGTAAGTTTTTGAACGAGTTTAACTCTATTTATGAAGATTTCATACAACCCCTACAGATGTAATGCTCACTCTTTTTAAGTCTTATTGTTTGAATTTTTATGGTTGTGAGTTGTGTTTTGACTTTATGTTATCTTATTTTAAAGTTTGAATTTAAACTCTTAAATTCGTCACTAAATAATTTTTTATTTTTCAAAAATAGAAGTCAAAAGACCTTAAAAATGTGATAGATTTGTATTTCATTTTCAGATGGCATCAGCAAGGAAAAGGACATATCAGGCAGAGTTCCTTAATTATAGCTTCACAGAAATAGAGGACAAAGGACAAATGAAACCTCAATGTGTCGTCTGTATGAAAGTACTGACTGCCGAGTCTTTCAAAATAATCAACTGAAGAAACATTTTGACAAGGTTCATTCACATCTGTCTTGCAAACCACGGGAATACTTTGAGAATCTGGAAAAAACCGTCAAAAGACAGAGATTGGAAAATAACAAGAGCACAACGTTTGATCAACGTTCAGCAGCATTAGCTAGCTTTAAAGTGGCATGGTTGGTTGCTTGAAACAAGAACCCCATACTATTGGTGAAGACTTAATCAAACCGGCTGCTGTGTAAATAGCAGAAATAATGTGCGGGCAGAAAGTAGCTAAACAACTGAATACAGTGCCTTTGTCCGCAAGAGTCATTAAAGAAAGAATTTCCATCTTGGCAGAAAATGTGAGAGAACAAGTGATTTCTTCAGTGAAAAAGAGTAAAGAGTTTGCCATTTAACTTAATGAGACTACAGATGTCGGTAGCATTTTGCAGCCGATGGTATACGTTCGATACAGGGGTTCTGATGAAATTAAAGAAGAAATGTTGCTATGTTCTCCTCTTGAGTTGAGAACTCGTGGTATTGATGTGTTCAATAAGGTTGATGCATACTTCTAAAAACAAAGTGTTGATTGAAAGTGGGAAGTTTGTATTGCAGTATCAGTTGATGGAGCTTCTGCCATGCTTGGTCATGTCACTGGTTTTGTGGCTTTGGCCAAACAACAGAATCCAAATATTCAGGTCATCCATTGTATGATACATCGTCAGGCATTAGTTGTGAAAGATTTGGAACCAGAATTGGAAGCTGTGTTGAATGATGTAATTAAGATTGTCAATGTTGTAAAAGGGCATGCACTAAACACGAGGATGTTTCGTGATTTATGTGAGGATGGAGAGGCTGAATATTCAACCCTTCTTTTCCATACGGAAGTGAGGTGGCTTTCACGTGGAAATGTCCTGAATAGAGTGTGGGCTTTTAAAACCGAACTTGAAGTAATTCTGACTGATCAAAAACACACACTTGCAGAGAAGTTCAGAAAATCTACCTGGCTAGCTCTTCTTGCATACTTAGCTGACATTTTGGGGGGCATGTAAATGCGCTGAACAAGGAATTGCAAGGAAAGAAAATCAATCTCATCTTAGCAAGGGAAAAAAATTTCAGAATTTGTGTCAAAGCTTCAGTATTGGAACCAAAAACTAAATGCTAATAAGATTGCTGTCTTTCCAAACCTGGCAGAGTTTTTGGAAGAACATGAAGACTGCAGTCTTAGTGACATGAAGGAATCAGTAACAAGGCAGCTGACCAAACTTAGGAATAGGTTCTGTGACTACTTTCCAGAGCTTGATTCACATACTGTCAGCTGGGTTGTAGATCCCTTCAAATGTAACTGGCTGATTTGCCTGAAGAGCCTGAAGGATTATTGGCAGAAGAGCTTATTGAACTGCGTTCCAACAGTAAAACAAGCATGAAATTTGAGACTCAAAATGACCTATCAAGTTTTTGGATGTCAAAAGCTGCAAAGGTTTATAAAACTGCACATTTGGAAGCAACTAAAATGCTGCTACCTTTTGCAACAACCTTCCTTTGCGAACAAGGTTTTTCTACCCTTATAAATCTATAAACAAAATACAGAAACCAGTTGGATCCTGAAGACAGCATCAAAGTAGCAGTGACATCAAAAATTCTTGATATTGAAATTGTTGTATCAAAGATGAAACAGTATAATTTTTTCAAAGCCTGAGGGAGCTGATATATTCAAGTTTTCAATAATTTTTTCATTAGTTTTATTTGTGTACCATTCTCATGCCAGAAAGGGTAAACAATTTTTCCCAAAATAGTGGATTCAATAACATTTTCCTATTTTGTTTTTGTACGAATTTTAAATACATGATAGTGACATAGTCAATAATTTTGCTTGTGTCCCATGTAATGCTAAAAAGGGACTGTTTTATTTCTGTTTATAAATATATAATTTCCTTCAATTTTTTATTGTGTGCTATTTCCATGCCAAAAAGACGGACTTTTATTTCCTAATGATAGATGAAATAAAAAATTAAACATTATCCCATGTTAATTTTTTTTGTGTCTTTATTATCCATGATTTTTATAAGTAAATTGGTTTGTCCCCCAGAGTACTTCAAAGTCAGGGGTAAATTCATTTTACTAGAAATTTTTTGGGGGGTAACACCCCAAAAAGTTACCCGACCCCTGTCTTAAGTAATTCGATATTTAATCAGACATTATATTTTTTAGTCTAGATAAAAGGATTAAGGTAGATAGGCTATATATTAATCATATTTAAAGTAGCCTCAATGATATTGATTCCTATTTGCAGGCTTTACAATAACATTTCCCATTTAATCCCTAACACTATATTTTAAGAAGGTAATTTTTTTAACAGTTTGAATTGAGAAAAATTCACTTAATTCAAGTGTGACTTTGTATGTTAATTTATTTTTATTAAAATAACTAACATAATGAAACCTTTAAATATTCATGCTATTATTTTATTTTGGGGTTTTTTAAAGAAAAAGGATTGTAAAAGAAAGAGATTCAGACAGATTTTCCGACATTATTAAAATAAAAGCTAGTTTTCGTATATTTTTCAAGCTTTTATCAAAGTTCTTTCCAAGATTTCAGGAAAAATAAATATGATTATCGAATGTTTGGGAATTAAAAAAAACAAAACAAATCGTAAAGATCAGAAAATGCATTAAAATTATGGAATTGAATTTTTTGAGGGGGTATTTTTTAGCATGGAAGTTTTTGGGGGAGTAAAAGTAAGAAGTCTGACGAATGTTTTTTCGTATATAAAAAAAATTCCGATATAAAGTTTGTCTTTCTTTTAGGTCTATAAAATAAGCATGGATCGGAAAAAAACATAGACCAGGAGTAAAGTATTAGTAGATATTTACTGAAAAACTTTACAAAAATTTTAGATGGAAACCCCGTTTCTACAGCTACATAGTCCGTCAGAAACATACCTAAGGTCTGCCTGCGAAGCGCAAGCTTCTCTTGCTTAGTGATATATTTAACCTCGAACATTCTTGTTTTTAATATTATTTTTAATAATAAATTATTACTAAATTTTCACCATACACTTTGAAGATCTTCATAGCGTTGAAATTTAATAAAGCCCTAATTGGAGGGAAGGGTTTACGGGTGACAACGAAAGTCGGGATTCCTGGTCACTCGAGATTCTTTGAATGCTTAAAATATGACCCCGTAGACGTGATCCCCATGTAACAGAAAGCATCAAAATTTGGTTCCCTTCCAAAGGGGTAGAGGGTATAATACGGATATTTTTGCCCCTGCTACAATTAAAACTTGGAGGAGTAGCAGACCCTTCCTACCCCAGTCTCTAAGAGAAAGTGGCGCTCTTTTTCGGGTCGTCTTTTGCCCCTCTTTTAAATCTCCCGTCATTTTTTCCGCGCCTCTTTAGACCCAGTAAATGGTGAAAGATGGCGTTAAATAATCTTAGAAATAAATATCTAATTACAACCTAATCTAATTTACTTAGTTTCTTCCTCACTAATTCCTAAATCCTTGGGTTTACCTTGATGAAACATACATCCCTAAATCCGCTAGTAAAAGAGGGATAAAATGGATGTATTTCTCTATCTCGCAGCGACTCCGTTTTCTCACATACGTTTTCTCGCCAGAGAAGGAAATAAACGGGAAAACACGAATAAAATTTTATTAAAGATCAAATGTTTACATCATGAACGCCTTTCAAAAAAGACAAAACAAGTGCTGGAAATATAATTAATTAAATAAAAACGGAGATTGAGTATGTATTGGTCAACAGGAAAATGTTATTATGGACACATAAATCTTTGGGAACGACTCATCAAGAACGGCGATCGCGTATAGGGAAAAGCCGAGAAGAAGAATGAGAAGAAGATAGGTTATTTACCCCTTCAAGAAAGATGGCAACCACTCATGAACAAGAATAAAAATGAATGTAAAGCAAGAGAGGACAATGAGAGCAAACTTAGTGAAACTTGCCCTCCACAAAGTAAAATGAAAAGGTTCCAAATTACACTAACAAACCAGTCAAATGATCATGTTGAAGTGATAGAAGCCTGGTTAGAAAATTGCAACATTAATATATATAAACACAAATATTTTACAATGCACAACTTTGACAAATAATAATAAGACAATGAGCCTAGGAAAAAAAAGGAGAAAAGGAAAAAATGACACTGGAAGGACCAATTAGAGAAATTATGGACTATACAAAACTCAACAATTTTATTTAAAAGCAATTCAAGGTAGAACAAAGAACATATAATAAATCTAGTAAAAAAAAGTTGAAAAAAAAATTAAATAACATCCAAAAGTCGACAGACAGCAGAAAATGGAAACCATAAATGATAAACAAGTAACAAATATCACAAACAGAATAAATATCATCAAGTTGAAGAATTGGATCAGTTACTATATGATAGCAATGGCTAACGCACACTAGGTGACAACATAAATAAATGACAAAGGACGAATTCAGTTTTGCATCTACTTAATAGCATGGTTAACAAAATATTTTCTGCTGTCTTACAAAGTTTCAAACCTTCCGTTATACTTCTTTTAAAAAGCAGCAAGATAAAAAATTTGTTAAGAGCTTTACCACCGATCTGAACTCATTTAAATGCCTTTTATGTCTTAGTGGAGAACTACAATTTTACGTGGGATCAGCCACACAGGTTTCTACAGCGTATGGCATCAGCTATGAAATCTATCTGATTCAGAGGACCATGCGTAGACATACCACAAATAATGTGTTTTAAATTCCCTGTAACTAGATCCCGGAAAGGGTGTTATGCGTAGCGAGAGCAAATAAGCTGCAGCTGACAATTGGACGATTGTTCGACCACGCGGGCCCAACGTCAACAGGCGAATCTACGGATATAAATAAATCTTCGACATATTTTCACTTTCTACATCTTCACCAGTTTCTTTAAAGAGTTCTCCGCTCCATTGTAATCGAGGGTGGTGTTTCCACGGTATGCAAGTGACTGTTTTCAATAGACTAATCTAACAGCACTAAAAATAACTGTTGAAATGACTGTTTTTCACCTTCACTTTTGCCGTCACAGTACACGGTGCTTTGCAGCTACTTCTGAGGGCATGCTATATGCTACAATTATCAATTACACCGCCTTCTGCACTCCATTACATCAGACATTCATTTGAGATGCTCCTCATTCACGCCGAGTGATTACATCAATTTTAACAATCAAACAGCAAGAGTAAGGATTATAATAATCAATTAAGGCAGTTATATTGCTTTAGTACAGATGCTCGTAAGGTTTTCACTACCAGAGACAACTTGCGCCTATTTACATGGGCCAAAGAAAAAACTCTGAGCCAAAATGATATTTCGAATAAAGAGAAATGTCAATTTTTATATATTTTATGTTGTTAGAGACCGAATAAAAACCTGTAGCTCGAATAGAGGTGGAAAGGCAACCGCAGTTTGGATCCCACTTGTTTATTGGATGCTGTCACTTGCTAACCGAGTATGAGGACCGTAATTCCAAATTATCAACGATTCAATGTGAAAGCGATTAACCATTGGTATAGAAACAGCATATCACTCCTGTGTACATTGCAGTTTAACTGAGACTACCTGCATTGCATTGCCATACTCTTTTACATAGGCATTCATGCAACATCATCATTTAAGTTACACTCCCTCAGTAATAGCATCTAAATAAAATAAGGATTAGGATAGAGTCCTGCTCCAATCTCCCCACAACTGCTTGATGAGATTTTCAGGACTTTAGAATAGAACAAAAGGGAATCCGACTTAATAGGAAATATTTGTCGTCTTTGCTTTGCTGATGATATTTGCCTCACAAATCTGGTCAAATAGCAAAGATAATACAATTATAAAAATGAAAAATAATGATCAATTATTTTGTAGAAGATGGGTATACATAGGATAGCTTGTAACTCCCAATAAGGACATAGAAAGAAAATTCTTAAAGGGGAAAATGAGTTTGACAAACGATAGGAAATCTCAGCTTCATCTTCAAAAGCGACAGATCTTAATGATTAAAACGCACCGTACCTAATCAAAGTATCATACAAGTTTTAATCTTTTGAAGTGAAACGCGATCACGATCGCATATGAAGAACACACTGAAATTGAGGTTAACAAAGAGAAACAGGGGAAAATACGCTACAGGAGAAACTAGCAGGTGCTACTATAAAATAAATATAAGGAGAAGAATACATATGTGGCAAATATAGTAAAATAGCAAAGGTTCATCAGTAGAAAGAGGCACTATACGTCGGTAGAAGAAACGGCAGATGGACAATCGTACACTGAACACCTTTCTCTATAAAGATGCACAGAAGATGACCTCGTAGGTAGGAGGATAAGATCTGGTCAATGGTCCGAGTAACGTAAGTGACTTGTGCCACGGCCCTAATCAGTTAAAGCTTCTTGGAAATGCTTTTGTGATCAATACTAAGAAAAATTGGCTAATATAGATTATATATATATATATATATATATATATATATATATATATATATATATATATATATATATATATAATCTATATTAGCCAATTTTTCTTAGTATTGATCACAAAAGCATTTCCAAGAAGCTTTAACTGATTAGGGCCGTGGCACAAGTTTCTTTATCTTACCTTTAAAAAATAACCAATTGTTTCTTGTCTCATTTCTCATCAGTGTCAAATTTCTCAATTTCTCTAAATCTTATGATGCTTAACATTAAGCATGTTTAGTTTCATTTGCCTTGACTATGTACATAGTTTCTGTGATATTTACATATAAAATGATATAAAATCTTTTGAAACACCCTGCATATAAATATATATATATATATATATATATATATATATATATATATATATATATATATATATATATATATATATATATATATATATATATATATATATATATATATATATATATATATATATATATTCGGTACCGTCTTGAAGTTTCCTGATTCAGAGGACCGATATCAGGTAGGATAAAATATCGCAAGTCCTTAGGGACTTGCGAAAATGTTCTTCAGAGCTTTTTTTTCGCAAATACATTTCCGAATAACCTTCATTAACAATTTAAAAATAGGTAATTTCTTCTGCACCCTCGATTTAACCCCAGCTTATTTGCGCAATAGTATTGTATACAAATTTTCGTGCCCTGGATGTTCCCAGGGAACATATATTGGTAGTACTATTCGCTCGTTACACTTGAGGGTTTGCGCACACCTCGGCATTAGTTGCCGAACAGGAAAGTCTCTCGCTAGTAAGGAAGTCTCGGCAATCAGAGATCACATTATAAAGTGTAAAGTTGATGTAAACATCAATAATTTTGAGATTCTGGGCTCTAATCCTAACATCACCCAGCTCAGAATTCTAGAATTTCTCTTCATAAAAACACATTCGCCCACGTTAAATTCAGACTTGACCTGCCACCCATTATCGGTAATAGTCACAACCAACCAGCTTCAGACCTGTAAATATTATACCGACAACAAACTACCCATAATCGTGTCCGATTTGGGGTAAATTTCTTAGTCATTATCCTGACTCGCTGACAGCAGGTATGAATTTGTTTCTCTCTTTATCTGTATATGTACTTGCAATTATTAATACTTTTAATTTTATAGGTTCACTATCTAAATTATTTTGCTTATGATTTGTATCTAGTTTATGTTAACATTTGTTCGCCTCACAAATTATGTTTATCCCTTTAGCCTGAGGATGGATTGGGTAATCCGAAACGTTGCTTGGAAAAAATTAGAATGTCACTGATGGTCGTATCCTCCCTACTGCAATTATATATATATATATATATATATATATATATATATATATATATATATATATATATATATATATATATATATATATATATATATATATATTCAGTGTTCGTGCAGTTTTTATGTTAAAATACATTTGTACATTAATTAGCTCTATCCCACATCATCCCTCTCCTCTCGCTTTAAAGGAGACTAGATTAAAGAGTAGAGGGTTGAGTAGATTCAGGCCACTAGTGGGCGATAAGTAAAAAGGCATTTTTTGTTAAGTAAGATTATGGAAATTGTTATCCTTGAAAAATGAAAGCTTGGTGAGCCACTCTCACAAAAGAGAATATTTACGGCAAGCATAAAGCTGATTAAATTATAAGTTGCCATAATAGATGGTCTTGAGTAGCCGAAATATTGCCTTGCCGCCTCTTTACTACTATAATTAGCAGATAGATATAAATTCTTGATGTCATCTTTGTCTATACCCCTCCATTTTATTGACTGCAAATATTTATGTTGGTGAATAAGGAAATCACCATCGTCCTATTGTGGTTCCGTGAATTTCAGGGTGAATATCGCAGATTAATAAGCGCAGCTGAAGTTTTCTTGTAATCATTTCCAATTTTTCTTTGAATAGTAGTAGTAATTTAAGTAGATTGTATCGCAACTTAATGAATAGTAGATATTCGATCCTAAATATGGATTGTATAAGTAATTGCTTGAGAATGATTCCCTGAGGCGATGAATTATAACCATGAAAACCATGAACTAACTTAAGGAGTGATGCGATTCATATGATTTTGTTTAGTTTAGGAGCCCAACTGGCGGCTACCAGTAAGGGCAAAAGCCTCCGTAAGCTTAATACAAGGCTAGATAAAAAACACACAAAACCGAATGACAACGATAAAAACAACAAACAAAAACAAAAGCAAAGAAGCAAGCAAAAAAACGGAATAGGCAAATGAGTAAGAAGAAGAAAGAAACACACTCCGGCGTTAGGCGGAGGCCTGCCTACAGCCTGTACAGGAACATGCGACCTACAACAAAGAGAGGCAAGTAAATGGAGGAGGCTAGCCTCCTCCAAATTGCCAGATAGGCCACAAGACTGTGTGCACGAACCCATCCAGAGTACAAAGGACAAGCAGCTGTAGCGACTCGCTCGTCCCGATACGGGGAGAGGTAACGTGTGCGAAAATCACCCAGACAGGGAAATTCAAAAAGAATTTGCTGAATAGTCTGGGGGACGACGCAGGTGTCGCGTGCACTCTGATAAATTGATACATACAGTTCAGACCCTCTTTGAGTTGACGTTTGGAGCAAGCATCTGAGGTCATTTCCATGCGAGTCACCCTCTTCCTGCTATATTAGACCATAGAGTAAGAGCTTCCCGACATGTACGCGGAATTGAAGATTTCTAGAAAGTCAGAGGGGATAATTGGGAGGCGTCCCCTTACCTCCATTCTGTGAAGGCTCTTTATGATATCATATCGACAGTCATTTTTGTAGGGTTGATCCAGATCCGAAAAGGCTATAGCAAAATGCTGTTTACTAAAGAAAGCCATTTTTAATCTAGCATACTATTAGGCAGTCGCCAGATGGGCTCTTAAGATATAGTAAAAATAAGAAGGTCTCGAAGATAGCATTTTACAGCCCCAGCTGAGCATCTAACATAGATTAGCGAAAGCCGCCGTTTAGAAGATATCCCTTCGTTGTCTAATAAGCAAGCTAACTTAACTTGAATCAATTTACCCTCAAATTACCAGTCAGAGTTGAGTGATCTCACCCAGGATTACAAAAAGCCAGCACGATAGCCGTATATGGAAGAACCCTCTGTTTAAATTCTTTTGAACAAAGTTAACAAAAATGCCATGCCTCGCACACCCAAGTGTGAAAGCATTGCGTTAAGGGATATCTACTGACCATTGGCATTACCTGTGAGCAAAGCTAGAGCGGGGCGTAATGTGTTCATTGAAAGGTTGCCCGCCTCTGGACGTGAAGTTCAGTTAAAGCTCTTCAGCTAGCTCACGAAATGCTTTAAATCAATACGATGAAATTCATCGTCCATCTTCCACTTATAATCATGTTATGCATCCTGACACCAATGGAATAGATGGGGCAAGAGGTTGACGCAGTTATCGGAGAGTGATGTATAAATTAAACCAAATAAACTCACAAATCTCCAAACTCTTCGATGAGATTGGCAAAGACCTGCCCCTGGATTGATCGTATAGTCACTCAGAAGCGGCGGAACTCCGTCGCATCTAAATCAGCAGACCACGAACATAGGCTGAAATAAAAATAAACCTCTTATTCGAGTGGAACTGCACTGAAATTGCCTGAACGGCGGTATTTACAGAGAAAAAAGATAATGGAGACCATGCCAGGTGTAAATTGCGCATCCATCTGCTATTCATCCATGACGTGGTGTTGAGGTTAAAAACCCTTATATCGCGGGTAGGTAGGCAGGGAGCACACGCCTATCAGCGTCTCCTGAAGGAAAATAGCTAAATAATAGCAGGACCAAACGAGCCTTCGCTGCTCCTCCAATTTTCTCCACAATACACAGTAATTTCATTTGAAGAAAAATACCATCCAGGCATATATCAATGGTGACGGTAACCTTCGTGAAGACAGATCTCTTGGGCTGTTGTTCATCGAATGCACCGTTGCCTACGAAGGCTTAATAAAGGCAGGTTGGCTCGTTGCAGGAGCCTTCCTATACGCCTGCCTTGGTAACTTTGGCTGATGGAGAGGTTTTCAGGTGGGAAGTCCCATGTTTTTTAGAGGGTCTTAATTTCTTGAAGCTCCTGATCCAACCTAGAGCAAGGGCAAGGAAACAGAAGCTCTTATGATGTTGAAGTCATTACGTGGGAAAAGGGGTTTAAGAAACTCCCAGGGTAGACTCACGATCACCTTCCGGGATTTACCTAGTGTGAGGCTAACGAATCGGTATTAGCACGCGTCCACTTCACTTTTTCGAAGGGGTAGCTTGAAAAGGACTGCCTTTAGCTTAGGAAACCAACTCTACCTAGGGGGTGCCAGAGAAAAGTAGAACTTGCAGAATAGTTGTTAATGAGTGCGTTAGCTACTGTATTCTTAGGCCTAGAGTCAATACGCAGAGGGCAATTTTTAACCCTAGAGGCATAAAATACATTTGGTCCGCTGCCTGAATGGCCAGAACCTCCTCAAAAATATACGAGTCACCCTGCTTTGAGAGAACAGGAAGTGGCTCGCCGCAATTCACACATTTAACTTTGCATGATACGGAATAGCGCAGACTCTAAGTTAATCCGTCCGCCATGTCTGCAAGTTCTATTAGTATTGCTAAAGCGGTGGCAATGGTATCCCTTCCGTGGCCTTAGTGCCGTTGGCTTGAGGCCATAGCATTATAAGCCAGCTTGTACAGACTGAAGGAATGGGTGGTTTGAGGCCTTAACATTATAAGCCAGCTGATACAAACTCAGGGAACGGGTGGCTTGGGGCCTTAGAATTATAAGCCAGCTTGTACAGACTCAGGGAACGGGTGGCTTAAGGCCTTAGCATTATAAGCCAGCTTGTACAGACTCAGGAAACGGGTGGCTTGGGGCCTTCGTATTATAAGCCATCTTGTACAGACTCAGAGAACGGGTCATAATCAAATGTCACGAAAAGTGTAAGGGTGGGTTTCGATACCGTTCGTTTTTCCTCATCAGATGCTCCTTGTTTGAACAGCTCTTCAGCGTTGTCTTTTAAGTGATAGGTGCCTCCTTTAACTAAATTCATAGTAGAGAGTGGTGTCACCTGCACAATTGACAGCGAAATCACTCACCAGGGTGCCTGAGCAGGGTCCGCCGCATTCACCAGGTAGGTCCCGTGCGAGAAACAGGTGACGTTGGGTTTTCTACCGATAGAACATATGACATTTGGACAATATGTTCCAATCAGGAGAACAATTCGGGTTTTTGCTTTCATAGGCTCCGCTCGCCTTTGGTCTGGTCCCCTACCGAGTCAATTGGGTAACCATCTCTCATCTAGGGAATGACTTGGCTGTCATGAAGCACGGATCAAAGAAGAGCGCCATCATCTTTGGCTAAGTCCTCGGTGACTCTTTGGGAAGGCCCTGCCTGAATTAGAGTCTGGCTCAGGGGAGGTACTCAGCGAGTCAGTGCTCTCTCCATGGGAGGCCCTGCCATCTGCACTGAGTGCACCATGGGGTTCACGATCGCTTCGAGAGGGGCATCTTTTCGTTCAACCTCTCCCTTCTTCCGTGGCATCGTGGATCCCGATCAGAGACGCACCTGACCCGATGCTTGGTGCTAATACTAAGGTTACTCGGACCAGCGAGCTGTCCTAGATCGTGTAGATTTCGGTGTCGGGCATGCCTCCGCTTAAGAGTGTCAGTAGGCACTTGCCGAATATAGGTGGGGGCGGGGCCAAGGTAACTCCGCCATCCCTTGCCCCTCTAACGTGGTTCGTTCATTCCAACCGGATATGGTGGGTTTGGTCCGCTTGCTCGCTCCTTCTTTGGAGTTTCATAGTGAAAGAAAGAGAAATGGAAGCTGCCACTGTTACGGAAATAGCCGTGCGTAGGCAACTCCAAGGGGGGGGATGCGGGGGAAACCGCCTCCCCCGTAGACTCAGAAGAGTGGGAAACTCCCTTTGCACTAGAAGAAAGTTAGAGGGGCCCCTGAAAAAGCACATGTGAGGGGTTAGGTCAACTCCTGTTCTGAAGTGGAGCTGCCCGATGGCAGTGGCAAATATGGTATTATTTTTTTATTTATTTTTTTAAATTAAGGGGCTATCTGGCGACTGCCGACTTAGGCATGAGTTGCCGTAAACAAACAGCCTAGTTCTAGGCTACTTTAAAAAATTGAACAGGAAACAACAATAAAATGAAATAACAATAACAAAAACAAAGCAATAACAAAAACAATAACAAAAACAACAACAACAATTAAACTGGGTTAAATGAAAGGGAGAAGGCACGCCTCCCCCAAAAAGTCAATAAGTCCACCAGTCAAAGTACATGCACTCGTCCCGAGTACAAGGGACAGGCGGTAGCGACCCCGCCCATCCCGGTATCGGGACAGGTGTCGTGCGCGAAGATCACCCAGACTGGGACATTCGACAAGAATGTGCCGAACAGTCTGGGGGACGACGCAGTCGTTGCAATAGGGTGCAGGCGAGCGCTCCATCAAATAGCGATGCGTCACACGAGTGTGCCCGATTCGGAGACGACAGAAAGCAACCTAAAACCGCCGTGGCATTGTGGGATAGGTCCATAGGAGCAGGCGCGGCACAATGGCACGCAACTTTAAGTTCCCTTCGACCGTCTCCCATGTTCTTTGCCAAGAAGTCTGAAGAGCTGCCCGTATTCCTGCCATGTAGTCAGTGTGAGGAAGAGCGAAACGCTGGTCCAGTCGCAGGGTCCTCGGGGACTCTTTGGCGCCCTCATCGGCGCGCTCATTCCCCGCCATTCCTACATGTCCAGGAACCCAGCAGAAGATAATCTCGACATCTGCCCGGCTCGCCAAAACCGTGGCGTCACGGATTTCGTGAACCAAGGGATGCAGAGATTCCAATGCCCCGAGAGCACTCAGGGCGCTTTGTGAGTCGCTATAGATGACAATCCGGTCTCCGAACCGGGCACGTCGCGTAATCTCCCGTACCGAGTGGTGTATTGCCACCAGCTCGGCCGTGAAGACAGACGCAGCGCATGGTAGAGCGCCGCTGACTTCAAACAGAGATGATACGGCGTGAAAGCTGACCCCCTCTTGGGACTTGGAGCCATCCATATACACTGGCACGGTACCAGCGTGACACGATGTAGGCTCCAAAAAGGTCGAACGCAATACTCCCGGCGCAGTACAAGCTTTGGGAACAGAAGCGTGGCGACAAATAGCCAAATGTGGTACTCTCTAGGGTGGCGTCCTAGGCAGAACCAGGGGCGCCACCGGCCCGAGAGCTATATCTTCATCTCGAAGGAGTTTCCTGGCCCTAAACCAAAAGGGCTTGGGGTATGACTGGCGTCTCTCGGCGGCATAGGCACGACGAGATCAGCTGCGGATGCAGTGAGAGCTGTTGGCGACTGAGGGAGGCACCGGGCTCGCGCGTACAGGCGAGTGATGCACTGCACGCGGCGCAGAGCGAGTGGCATCTCCCCAGCATTGACCAACAGGCTCTCAATGGGGAAAGTACCGAAGGCACCGGTCACAAGGCGAAGGCCGGTGTGGTGAATCGAATCCACCTTCCGCAATAAACGCTCGGCTGCGGATGCATAAAACTCGCATCCGTAGTCTAGCTTCAAACGAACAAAGGATCAATAAAAAAGTAAGGCAGTAGCCCTATCAGCGCCCCAAGCGCTGAACGTTACGGAAAGGAGAATGTCCATGGCGCAGGTACAAGAGACCCTAAGGCTGCAAATATGAGCTTCCCAGGTAAGGCGTCGTTCGAATACAAGACCAAGGAAACGGTGCGACTCAACCACATCCAGGCGCACCTCATTAAGAAACAAATCTGGGTCGAGCTGAAGCCGTCGATGGCGGTAGAAGTGCACCACCTTAGTCTTGGCCAAAGAAAACTGAAACCTGTGCGCTTTGGCATAACGAGAGACGCGGTTCAATGCCTGTTGGAGTCGACGCTCGAGTTGGCATCTGGGTCGCGCCAAAAGAGATCGAAAGGTCGTCCACGTAGAGCGCAGCGAGAACATCTTCTGGCAGCACCAAGGTGATGCCGTTGATGCTCAAGGAAAAGAGTGTGATACTGAGGACACTTCCCTGCGGGACACCCTCTTCCTGCTCCTTTAGGCCGGAGAGGGCTCCCCCCACCCGTACGCGGAATCGACGATCTCGCAAAAATTCAGATATAAACATTGGGAGGCGTCCCCTCGCCCCCATCGTGTGGAGAGTCTGCATGATACCGTATCGCCATGCGGTGTCATAGGCCTTCTCCAGATCAAAAAACACCGTGGCGTAGTGCTGTCTACGAAGGAAAGCCTCGCAGACGGCATTTTCCAGTCGGAGCAAAGCATCCGAAGTGGAAGGGAACTTACCGAAGCCGCACCGTGCAGAAGACAGATGGCCTCCGCTGTCCAGGAAATAGGCTTATCTAACATTTAAAAATTTCTCGATCAACTTGCACACGCAAGAGGTTAGAGAGATTGGGCGGAAACCGGTCGGAGTAGAGTGATCTCTCCCCGGTTTGCGAAAGGCGAGCAGAGTAGCGATTTGCCTGGAGTCTTGGAGAAGACCTTCCACTCAGATCCTGTTAAACAAATCTAACAAAAAGGCTATGCCTCTCTTACCCAGGTGTCGAAGCATGGCGTACGGGACATCGTCCGGACCATGGGTGGTGTCCGCGCACGAAGCGAGAGCGGAACGCAACTCACTCACAGTAAACTTGTCGTTAAATGGTTCTCCGCCTCTGGAGGTAAAGTCCAGCCGGCGGCCTTCCGCGACATAACGACGTGCATTGAATGCTGGCGGAGCAGCATCACGGCTAGAGAATGCGGAAAAAGCGGTCGCTAAGGATTCCGCCACGGACGCGGGGTCCGAAATTGCGGTCCCATTTTCCAGGAGAACGGGAGGGGGGTCCTGCGAAAACTTGCCCCGAATCTTTTTGACTCGCTTCCACACCTCAGCTAAAGGGGTCTTTCCGTTAAGTGAAGACACGTATGCCCGCCAAGAAGGGCGGCGGGCGTGCTTCGAAATATACCGGAACCTAGCCCTAGCCCGACGAAATTCAGCGACAGTAAAATGCTTCGGGCGGCGCTTATAGCGCATGTAAGCATAACGCTTCTGTTTCAGGGCCGTCTCACACTCGGCCGACCACCATAGAAGTGGTCGGCGTGCAAAACGGCCAGACGTCCTAGGAATAGTAGTCAGGCCCACGGCAAAGAGGTTGCTGAAGAAGAACTCAACGGCCTCATCTACCGACCTAAACTCCTCGACTGAGATACAGAATTCAGTCATTTCCTGAAATGCAGGCCACTGCGCCCGCGCCAAGCACCACCGAGGTGGTCTCTCAGGCGGCAGTTGCCCTGGAAATGATTTTTGAATGGGAAAGTGATCACTACCATGGAGGTCATCGACCACCCCCCAATCAAAATCAGGCTGTGCATCCGAAGAGCACAAAGATAGGTCGAGGCAAGAAAATGAAGCGGTTCTCGGACAGTGATGCGTAAACTCATCCACGTTTAGGACACCCATCTCAAGCTCTTCGATCAGATCAACAAGGACTTGTCCCCTGGGATTTATGGAGTAATCTCTCCAGAGAGGATGCCCTCTGTTCAGATCTCCAAGCAATAGATAGGGCCTTGGCAACCATGCCACGACGCGGCGGAAGTCCCCCGCGTCGAAGTCAGCTGACGGTGGAATGTACGCAGAAATCAGATTATTCCTCCTATCCAGGTGCAGCTGCACAGCCACTGCCTGAAACTGGGTGTCTAAAGAGAAAGGAAGAACGAAGACATCATGCCGGCTGTAAACCGCGAATCCTCTAGCCCGGCCATCGGGCGGTGGTGGGGTCACAAGACCCTTATACCTTGGAAAGGCGGGCAGGGGGCACACGCCTAGCATGGTCTCCTGCAAAACGATAGCTAACGCGGAACGGGATGAGACAAGCCTCCACAACTCCTCTTAGTTGGCCCGGAGTCCACAGCAATTCCATTGAAGGAATATGCCCTCCAGGCCTAGCTCGGAGGAGACGCGGGGGCCCTGCTCGAACTGAAGACCCTCACGGGAATGGCCGTACGCTTCCCGGGGGCAGAACCCCGGGCGCTGTTGGCCGGACAAAACGCTGAAGGCGCTGTCGCCTTCGAGGACTTATTGGGGGAGGTTGGGCTCACCATGCGAGTCTTTTCCTCCCTCGGCCTCGAAACCTTAGGCGGGCGTTGCGGCTTTGGAGGCGGGGGGACTCTTTTCGAGGAACCAAAGTCTCCGAGCCACTCGCTCCAACTCGGGGAATGGGCGAAGGGGCCGAAGCTTCTTTGTTGCTGTCCTCCTTTCGGGAAACAGCTTTAGGAACCCCGGAAGATGGCCTAGCGCCCATCTTCAGGGGTGTTGCCTCCAGTGAGTCTAACGACTCGGTGGAGGCGCGTGGCCGTTTCGCCTTACGGGAAACGGTCTCGCTGGGGGAAGAGGGGGAAGCCCTGGTTTCAGCCGAAGCAGGGTATGAACCCTTTTTGCCGCCAGCTTTACCAGGGGTAGCGCCCGGGTTGGGTAGAGCCCGCAAAAGGGCTCCGAATGGGCGCGGAAACAACCGTACTCGTTGGCCTGGATGGGCCAGGAGACGAGGGTGCCTTTCTAACTATTGAGGCATATGACGTCCCAGGCAGAGCCGGGCGCGCCAGGATCAAGTCCTTTGCCTCCAGGAATGAGAGTCGATCCTGGGCCTAAAAGGCCAGGATTTCTTTCTCAAGGAGATATGCACCACATTGCTTCGAAGAAGCAGGGTGCGGCTCCCTGCAATTGACACACTTGGCCTCACACGATTCGGACTTATCGTGTGCGACCTTGGAGCAATTTTCACAGACTTCGGGTGACCCCGACTTTGCACGTCTACATGAGCGATTCGTATGGCCGAAGCGGTGACAGTAATAGCACCGCCGCGGCAGTGGCACGAATGCCTTCACGCGGTAGCGGTTCCAACCGGCACGCACCGACTCAGGGAGCTTGTCACAGTCGAACGTGACGAAGAGTGTAGGGGTGGGTCTCGAGGCCCCTCCCTGTTTTCTCATCACACGCTTGACCTTGACCGCTTCATGGTCGGCCAGCTCTATGGTGATGTCCTCAATGGAGTAGTCAACGAGTTCCCTCGCATAAACTACTCCTTTCACAAAGTTCATGGTAGAGTGCGACGTCACACTCACCGGGTGTCATGAAGTGTCCGAAGAGCACTTATCTTGGCCGCCTCGGCTGGATTTGCCGCATTCGCCAGAAGGCTTCTGTCCGAAAAACGGGTCACCTTTGGCTCTCTACCAATTGCACTAGCTAATCCTCTCCTCTGATGGGTCATGTTGCCCTTAGACAACATGGTACCATCAGTGGAGCGAATAACGAGGAAGCGTTTGAAGCCAGCGGGCTCGAAAACGCCAGGTAACCTCTGAATCAGGGGCCCTGATGTCATCGAGGCTCCGCCCTGTGCACTTTTCCTCTTTGTCATAGTCAGGAGCTCCGTACCCGGGGGGCAGAGGGGCCAGATGTGCCGGTCTTGGCCTGCTCGCTTGCCAAAGTGGCAGCAGACCCATCCGTCCCCACATCCTCCGCGGATGGAGAGGAGGGCGGGGAATGAACCCGCTTCTCTCCTCCGCCGACAGAAGCACCTAGGCCAGATGGACCGGCCTCAGCCAGGTCCTTCTCCGAAATGGAAAAAGTCCTGGTGGTCGCAGGGGCACCGGTCAGAGGAGATCCCTCCCCTCCTTGTGCTGCCTCGGAGGCCCCAGCCGTTTGAGGAGGACCTTGCATAGGGGCGGATTTAGGTTCGGTGCTTGGCGCGAAGCCCGGATTCCCCCCCATGGAAGGCCCTACCGTCTGAGGCTGGGTCTCCTTAAGGACCATGTCTATCACAGGAGGGGCCTCCAGTTGGCTATCCCCTCCCAGGACATCGTAGGTCCCGTTGGCAGCGTCAAGAGTCATTTGTGGGGAGGCACAAGCCTTAACCCCGGCAAGGTTTAATATCCTTGCCAGCAGGTCTTTTGAGAGAAGCGACCCAAGGGGCCTGGCTTCCTCTCCCCCCTAAGGGGGTTTGCCCTACCGAGCCGCCTCGATGTAGAGCGGCTGGCTAAGGGCTGCCTGCTGGCTTTGGTGGCTGTCCCCTTGGAAAGAAAAGAGGAGACTGCCGCTGGAAAAAGGGAGGTGCCCGAAGGCACCTCCAGAGAAGGGGCTGAGGGGGAGTCCCCTGCACCCGTAGGCGAAGGAGAGGAGTAAGCCTCCTCTCCGGTTAGAGGAATATGGAGGGTCCCCTGTGCAAGCACAGGAGGAGGGAGCTCCATTTGTTTGTAGAGCTGCCCGAGGGCGGCTCCGTCGATGATTCAGGGGAAGTTGGGGGTTGAGGTTTTTTTTTTATCTTCATCATTGGGCATGGTGACCCTCTTTTTTACACGGGATGCAATCGTGCACACCTCTTGCAGTAGCCCGCACTGCGAGAGGTGCTTACAAGCCCGGCAGAGCCAGGCGCCACCATTTGGGTCCACCCCTCCTGACTGGTGGCCTGGCAGTCCATCGGCATGGCGGCTCCACCTTAGACACGGCGTAAAATATGTATATAGATTGTGAAGAGCAGGAAAAGGGATGTGAGGAAGGTATGGGTGGGGATGAAGCAGGTTGTTAAAAACCAGCCACCCCAGACTGGAGCTCAGGGGTTAGGGAACATTGTTCCCCACCCCCTTCTCCCCGATGCGGGACGGTTGGTTGAAAGGAAGGTCAGCATCTACTCTGTGAAATTAGAGGCTGACCAGAGAAAGTTGTGGGAGAGGTTGTGGCAAAAGAGAGGAAACAAGTGTTTTGGAGGAAGGAAGAGAGGCTAAGCTGGGGCCGGATGGGGTGCTGAGTCCCGTCAGCACGGCAGGCAGGATGGCAAATCACCGCGCCCCTTACGGGGGCAAATATGGTAAAGAGAAAACCACTTTACTAAATTGAGTGGTGAGAAAGTTGCCCCCTCTACCATTTAGAAGTGTGTTGTAAAATTCCTCGCCCACCTTAAGACCAAGGTGTGGCGAAATTGGTCTGAAATTTTCCTATAAACAAACCAACGTACACAAAATTTCCGAAACTTAGGCCATCAAAAGAAGTAAAGGAGTTAGTGGGATATATCCCGTGTCTAGTCGCTCTCGCCTATCCCGTTTCGGCTTTTCGGACTTTTCACGATTCCAACCCTCGGCGCTTTAATGTTGCGGTTCGGCCTGTGCAGTGACACACCGATTAGAAGTTGTCTAGTGGGGGACAGGATCAATTCCTTACTAGCTCATAGTAATCGTCAACAAGAAGGGTCGGGATCTGAAGATCTGTCTTAGCTGACACTAAGAAGGGACCTGAGCTTTTCCTTTTATTTGCCTGGCAGCCAACGTGTCAGTAAAGCCTGACCGCTATAAGCAGTACAGCTCTATGTACCCGAGAACGTCCGCAGGCAAGGGGCTATTGGAACCCCTTCCCTCGAAAATAGCACTTAAAACCTGCTCTCTTGGGTACTGCGGGCGTTAAAGGGCATGTGATAGCTGGTATTTAACCACAGAGAACTAAAGAAGAGATAGCTATATAAAAAGTACTTGCAAGAAGACAAACACTGAAATCTAATTGATGGGAAATTCAATAGACCAAACAAAATAAATAAAATGTCAAATATATATAGACTAAATAATCGTAAAATGTTTCGCTTAAAAAATAATATATGAATAAGCAAAGGACTTCTATCAACAACTTATAGATGCAAACACGCAAGGAATGCACCAACTCGAAATAATTTTGGAAGACTTCAAAACAAAGCTTTAAGGACAAAAACATAAGAGGCAATCGGTAGGTAAATTTATAGCAGACAAGGAAAATGAAAGTCGAGGGAGTTTAATCTTATATGCGGGAGGATCAAACCTTTGCATAATGAATTCCTTTTTGAAAGGAACAAGCAAAAGATGAAGCTGAGGGAAATTGAGTGAAACAAAAGATAAATTTGGGGGAAAATGAATGAAACAAAAAATAAAATGGACAACATAAAGTCGTCAACAGGAAAAGTTTCATCCAACATATTACGCTATTTCATCATATTCCCAATCAAGAAGTTGATTAAGACAAGGACCTTACCCTAGTGATATTCAAAATCGTGATTTTTTCAGAGGAAAAGACTCGTAGTAATTAGTTTTCAAGGTGAAATAAACTGCACTTGTTTGTATTAAGGTACAATTAATTTCATCGTTGTTTGATGTTGCTTTTTTATACAGATGCCTCCAACCCTAATCCCAATCGAACGCGCAGATGCTTACAGAAATAAAATATGTTTCCAGTTCACATTTCAGCGATAGTTGGCAATTTAATTTCTCCTTATAAATTAAATAAAATCTACTGATGACTGATAACTAAATCTAATTGATGAAAGCTTTGGGAACAAAAGGGTAGCAAATCAACTTAGAGATGTAGCGATGCGTGTGTATCATATAAAAAAGAAGGGTAGATACAGCAACCGGGATATACTGAACTAATATGACCCGGGTATATAAAGCTATAAACTCAATTTAATGTATTTTCCTGTATGAAGACTAAATCTTGGGTATGCATATACACGGTTATGTATGAGCGTAGATTTTTATGGATGTATGGGTGGAATTTTATGCATTAGTCTCAACACCCGAAAATATATTAAACCGAGTTTATAGCGTTTTATACAGCGGGTCATAAGACTTCATGACCCTGATTTTAATACCTATTCATTCTGGTTCCTCCCCTTAATTTCCTCGTCCTTTTAAGGCAGTTCTGATTTTTCTTATTATAATTTGAAAAGTTTAAGAGATTGGAACAAAACGTGACTTCTCCGTATTTTTTTTTTTCTTCGGAAATCACTTCATTTTATATCTTGGAGATGTATATCGTAGTGAACTCTTGGTGATAGAAAACACAACCCGCTCTTGTTTTCAATGTCTAACAAAGAAAGCTCCACCGAACGCATTTTATTTGCAACTATAAAACGGCTCAATTCGAATGATATTAAATTCATATATCAAAGAGTTAAAGAAGAAAACTCGAATACGGTGTGGAAAAACTTTCAAGAAAAATATATATGTAGCAGAGCAACAAAAATCCGTTTAGTGAAATTAAGCTGAATTATAAATAACTGAGCTACGACCTAACCGAGTTAAATGCCTCTTCAGACCCTAGCGAATTTAATGATTATTTTCTATAGTTAGTTATCAGTTTGTGGTTGCCCCCCCCCCCCCCCCCGACAGGGGAGGACAACCCTTCCTTTATTTGAAAAACATGAGATAAAAACATAAATATGAAGTATAAAAAAATCATAGTAGATAATTAATAGTAGTTTATATAATGCAAGTAAATAAGTATAGCAGAATTTAATCAGATATAACGAGTCATGCTGTTCCAAAAGGTAAAGGGGAAGCGATATAATTCAAGAGGGAAAAGGTATATCTTTAAGCGGGCGGGAAAAGGGTGGGTGTCCGAACCTCGAAGTCGCGATGTTAAACAGCCATGCATCGCCCGGGTGGCAGCTCCTTATATACCCATTCGGGTATAGGAGCCTCTACCCTGGCATGATGTTTCTTGGGCCTGGAAGGCCCTCGAGGCATGATCCGCTAGGTTCTTGCTTGAACGCACGTAGGAGACATTGAGGCTTGAAACCTTAAAGGTTCTCGAGAAACCAATAAGGGCAGGAGTGGAGAGGAACTGTAAGATGTCCATGGGGACTTTTCTCCTCCGCAGGTTATGGATAGCGGGCATGTTTTCACCCCTAACGCGTGCCCAAGGTAACCACGATAGAGCGATCATCCCCGCCAAGGATTCCTTGAGGAAGATGTTAGGGCCAGGTGGCACTGGGTGGACGAAACTGCTTCCCAGGCAATGCCAGTCATGGCAGACCATGCAGTGACACAAGTTTTCGGTATCACGTAAACTGTACACCACTAAGATAGACATGACGCGGTGCAAAGTGGTGTTGAAAAACTTAATCAAATCCAAATGGGACGCACCTTTAATAGAAGTTAAACAAGAAAGAGAACCCTCAATCGCCTATCCACATCAATGAGCAAATATGTATATTTGAACGTTTTATATAAGCTCACCGGACAAAAGATTATTCCCCTTGGGAGAAAAAACATAATTTAACATCTGAAGTTGAGAGGCGTGGCTTAGTTTATGTCAAAACGTTAATTAGGCTTTATTTGTGTTACGGACGGCGTGAAGATCTGTAGATCGCAAATCAGCTCTACTTAAAATGGGCCGGAAAAGCGACGTCATGGAATGTCAAAAAGGTGTAATTGCATTTGGCCGCGCCAAAGGTCGTCATGTGAAGGAGGTGGAGGAATTTGGCCGTGTTTCAACGAGTACGGTCATCCTGATTTAGAAACAATGGCAGAACTCTCAAAATGCGAAAAATTCTCGCCATAATTGCGGACGGAAGGCGTTGACAGACAAGGACCGTCGTAGAATCCCCAGGCTTGTAATTGCAAATCGATTTACTTCGAGGCAGGAATTACTACAAAATGTCAATTGGGGTCCTTCACCACCCATTTCAGAAAGAACATTAAACAGGGGATTCCATGGTATGAACATATGAAGCAAAGTAGCGTATAGGAAAAATGCATTTTAAAGTCCCCTTTCTTCAAAATGTGTCATTTGGTGAGTCAATATAAAAGAGAAGTCAACCCATTTTTGGTGCATCGTGCTCGCCTCAACAACGAAGGAAGAATTGGTGAAATATCTGCGCTTTTCGTCTTAAACTTTTGTCAATGACATTTCCATTCACAACTTTCGTTAAATTATCTGTGCTTAAAATCTTGGTTTCTCATTTTGAGGGAACTTTTAAACTGACAATCTTTTGTCTGTTTTTGTTCGATGGGAGTGTTTTGGATTTCCATATTAAATGCTGGAAAGATGTATCTTTCCTTCCGTTGCCTTCAAGATCTTTCACTTTCGAGTTGTTTTTTTTACTTTGTGAAAATTTCGTGATTGTTATTATTGAATTCTTGAATATTTAAAAAAAATTAAATATAATTACATTTTCTTTTTCTCTAGAGAAGATCTTTAGCTTATGAAACTAAAGAAAAGGAAACTATTTTTACTTTAAAGAGCTGGTGTTTTTTGCCTCATTTTGTGTAATTTTTCTTTTTCTTTTGATGTTAGCTTAAAAAAATGAGTTTGAATAGGTTCTTTAGAAGAAAGGTTTTTTATAGTTTTCTAAGAAACTTAGGAACTAAAATTAGATCGATACTTAGGAAAGTAAATGTGTTGCGAAGAAATTACGTACAAACAAGAATAGAAAAGAGAGTAGAATGAAAAAAATGAGAAAAAGGAAACCCAAAATATGCGTAGTGCTAGTGTCGAGTAATTATAGTGCCAATATCAAACTGTTGTCTCAGTATGCCACATATACACAAACTCAAAATCTTCCTAAATTTTCATCTCAAATTTGAATTTCAACCATAAGTCATTTCAACGAATCTCAAAATTAAAATATTATATCAAATACACAAATAGCACCCCCCCCAAATTTTTTTATCACTAAGCCGCCAAACCTCACTAATATAATCACATAATGAAACTGATTCGATTACAATCCACAAAACTTTAAACACACATATCCGAACAAAACCATACTTTAGATGCTTATCAAAAACCAGCCATTCGACAGATCTCAAAGCCTTTAGCTCCTCTTATACACTGCTCATTCCCTCCGATTGGTGAAAGAGAGTCGCATAGCATAATGATAATTAAGATGTAAGAATCAAAATTTTGGATTCTCGCATCTTACTCCACATCCCACAGCGACTTAGTGACTGCTTGCTCACCTCAATGAACTTTATGGTATCAACTTGGTGATATGAATCTCTATTTAACTCAGAACAATTTCGGGAAACTAGCCAAGGCCACATCAAACCAGAAGATTGATTTTATTAAGAGTTTATTTTTATAACTGCCTTGTGAAAACGGAGGGTTTTCTTTTTTCCTGTCCTGTAAAGAGGCAGTAATCGCCGAGTGTTATTGAAGATATTACCCCTAACCCCAAATCGTAGAGCGATTCCCTTGGGAGTAACCCTAAATTAAATCGAGATCCCGACATTTTAACTCCCTGTGGATCGCGGCATGATGTTGCTCAAAGTCAGAGTATCCTTGATTTTCATCACTTGAGACACTCACTGTAACTCACATTAGGAATAGACTGGAATTCCTCTTCAAACTGCGAACGGTTAACCAATAAAAACCATGTCTCGGTAGGTTTACGTAGGAGCGTCTAGTTGAACTTGATGAGCTCTGACGTGAAAAGTACCATAATGGGTGCCGAATTCTTTTCCCACCTAACATCTTAGTAGATTAAAAACGGACTTGCTTAATAAATGGTGAAACCAAATTTGCGATGAGTTATAGCTAAAGTACAATGACTCTATCTCCTTTATTTACAAGCAGCAATGATTCACAAATAGATAGCCTTCTAGATACTATGACCTTTATAAGCCAGATGATGAATCAAAGGGTTTCAATAATTCTAAACTTCCCAGTGTTTCTCTATCTTACCGTTACCTAATTAGCATATACGGACCCACAAATGCCTTTCGAGCTCGCTGACCCAAGCTACCACTCCTCATCGCCGGACCACTTCAAGGAATACGAAGTGGCCATGATCATCCACCGAGTTGCTAGACCTTGAAGTGATAAACCAAGGAAAGTGGTGGTAAAGCACCCCCAAAGCAGCCCGTGTGCAGAAGGGATTGAGGCAGTAAGAGAGGCCTGTGTGGCCAGCCAAACTTTATCCAATATAACCTGAAAGACGGGAATCGTGAATAGCGTATTCAGTGGGTAATACACCTCTGCCTCAGAGCCGCTTACACCCATTGAAGTGAGAAGTATTTACTCAAACCGGGCAATGGCAGCTCTTTTAAACTAGATCCGGAGGGTAATATCCTTCAGTGAAATTACTGTGGATTCCAAGCAGTTGCCTAGACCTCTTTTCCTTCTAGGAGACCTGAACGGCAAGTACATCCTCTGGAGATCTAGACAATCAATCACAAGGGCTGGTCTCTTGCGGAACTAGTCAAAGAGTAGGTGATCGGTGCCACTAAAGTGAAGGACTAGCATATTTTTATCGAGAACCGCTTCGATTTACGGCCTTGATGAGCACCTGAGCTCTTATGATACACAAACGAACCTCCATGACAGCGATTACTGCCCCCATTCAAATAATTTTGGCCGGGACGCTGCTGCTTGGGAAGACACTACAAAGTTAGTGGATAGAGGAAGCTGGCCCGCATCATAGGAAATGACAGACTCCTGTACCTCAGTCGAGGTGTTTAGTTCGCTTGATGAAGCTTTTATCCGGAACCTTTATCATCTTGGCACTCATCGAGCGTCTGGCCGCGTAGTACGCCGTCTGATTCCTTGGTAGTCAGCCTAGTCTGAGATGGAACTTGGTCTGAAGTACTATACTAAAAGTAATACAGATGACGTCCGAATGATTTCCCCCTGTACGATTTCTATGGCGAGGACCAGATACGTTTTTGGTACTAAGCAATCTCGCTGCTCTTGGCATGAGCTATACGTGTATTTAATCAATGAGAGGATGCCTCTTTCAAAGATCTAGAAGCGTGTGAAAACAATTTGGGATAAGTTCTCATAGAATCTTTCACGTTCTTTAGGAATAAGAGATCACTATCTTGTACAGAGGTTCCGCAGTGGAATCTTTCGTCACGGCCTCCTTCAAATATTCAAGCTGGGATATGCTACACCAGCATTTCAAGCACATTGCTCATTAGCTGAAGGCCACTCACTGGACTTTTCTTCTAATTGGGGAGAACCCTTCATTTACTCTTTTTCTTTGATCGAGTTGTTTCCTATTCTTCCTGCGAGTATACCTTTCTCTAAGTTAGGACGCTAATCTTGTCTACACCATGCTTGGACACCTAGGTGAGCGAGAGTTGTTCTTTCTGTTAGCCTTGTTCAACAGGATGTGTTAATTTGCTCAGAGGGGTATTTAACCACATTCGTGGCAAATGGTTATCATGCTTGCTTGCTTTTTGGCCTGATGTGGAGAGATCAATCCATCTTGCTTTTTCCCCTGGTTTAATTTCTCTAGTATTTTATATTTGTAAGTTAATGGTAAAGGTTAGATTAGATTATCGCCAAAAAACGCAGGTAACTTGTTGTCTTCTGCATAATGGGGTGGCTTCTATAAGTCTTCTCGAATTACTATCTCTGCTTCTGTTGGAGAGTGCTATCTGCAAGGCCTTTCTTCGCATGAAAGATTTCAGCAACGGTGCTTTAAATTTTAAGCATGACTATGATACCGCGTGGCAATATGGTATCATGTAAACCTTCCATTGTATATGCAAAAAGGGACGCGTCTAAATTCTTCCTAGATTATCAAAACCATTCATAGGTTGGAGAAGCTATCTCCAAGCCACTAGTACAAGATGTGGGTATTTATTTTCGCTCTATGTAGAAGACGTTTTGATCTTTTTGCTGTGGCTCCGGTGCATATTCTAGAGTGCCGGCCTCAATGGCCCTGAAGAGCATCTTTATTAACCCAGAAACGAAAGGGTTACGGTTTTCTTTGGTCAAGACCTATGTAGTTGGGCCATTTTGACCCTTCGTGAACATCATTGCAAAACGAACGTCTTCCTAAAATGGGCTTGCCCGGCTAACGTGCTATTCCGTCGGTTTCGATTTCCTTGTATTCCAGTGATGCCTCAGAGGTGAGGCGCATATTTGCAGCCTTAAGTTCTTTTATGCCCTCGTGATGGACATTCTGCACTCTGTGACATTCCTAACTGAGGTGCTGTGCTGATAAGAATCTCCTCCTCTTGATTTATTACTTCTTTTCTGCTGAAGATTAGCTGTGAGATGCGATATTTATTACCCTGAATTCGTATACTTATTACAGAGGATGTATTCAAACAACAACGCCAAGCTCCTACAGAGAGCCTCCTTTCGACTTAGGAGAGTTATCATTCACTCTATGCTATGCAAACTTTATTATGTGCTTGTCCACCCTGGTTTCTGCCCTTCCTTTAGTCACTAAAGGCTGTCATTTCATTCGCCGCCAATCTTAACTGTGTATATGCTGCCAAGAGACGCCAATCAAACTCTAACTCCTTCATCTTTGGGGGAAGTAAACTCTTCAAGTGTTCAATTTAACTCTCGGATCTGTTGCGCTAATGATCTTGCCAAAGACGTCACTTTACATGATACATACTCGAATGGTGGTTTCACTCTTCTCTTCCCAAAGTTTCTACAATATTAAGAGTATTGCGATTTTATTTTTTGGTGTATGCATCTTGTCACACTAAATATGTACCAGTGTAGACTAATGGCTTATATTTTGAACGAAGAGTTGGCTTATATTTTATATACCGTTTGTTTAAAGGTGTCGGAGCTATTCCTGATACGACATCTGTCTTCACGGCCAAACTGGTTGCAAAACACAGCACGTTACGGGAGATACGCACCATGCCAGGTTCGGAGAGCGTTTTGTAATCTATATCTCACAGAGCACCCAAAGTGCCCTTGTGGCATTAGAATCTCCGCATCCTAGGTTTACAGTATCCGTGACACAATAGCTGTTGTAAGTCGGCAAGATGTCAAGATTGTCTTTTGTTGGTTCTATAGACATGTAGAAATCGCTAGAAACTAGCTCGCTGTTTAGGACACCAAACGGTATACACAGACTGACTACATGGCAGGAATCAGGCCAGTCCTTCGGGATGCATACCAAGGAAAATGTGAGACACCACTCATTAAAGTTAAAGTTTCGTGGCATTCTGCTTCGTCACCTCCAGCGGCTTTATCCCACAATGCCTGGAAAATAACCGAATCGACCACACAGAGAAGATGCAGCGCTTTCTGATAGATCGCCCTTAAAATATTTTGGTGAAGAATGCTTAGTCCCTTAAGCTGTCTTCTACTTATTGGTTGAATATCCTACTCTCGGAAAGTTTCGTACGCGGTAACTATCCCAGTGCTATGACGAGCTGGATCACTACTGGTGGCTCTGGCTCTAGGGACCTCACCTCCTTACCAGATATTGAGGTGATAATGTGTTGGAAGAGGCGAGCCTTCTCTATACAAGTTTCTTAACTGTTGGTGGGAGCTTAGATCTTTGAGAGAAGCAAGTCTTCCTCGGAGCACTCGAGCATGGCTTATTTCTATTTTTTTGTTGTTATCCTGGTTTTGTTTGTACTTTATTGGTTTATAATTGTTAGTTCGTTTTAGTATTTTTTTAGTTCAAATTAACCTAAACATAGGTGGCTTATCTTTCTGATTTCGGCAACTGTGCTCTTGCTAGTGGGTGCCGAACTGGATCGTAAAATAAAAAAACCTTGCGGGATCAGCCTCGTTGTATTTTGCTTTAAATTTAAGAAAATCTCCGATCTAACTAATCGAAGAATAAAAAAAACGAAAGTGGATGTATCGTTTGTTACATTGGAACGAATTGAGATTTTTATTTCTAATCCTTAATTTTGCCGGGCATGATGTATTGCAAGAAAAACGTGAGTTACAAAAGGAAATCATTTTTTTGAATGATTTAACGAACAGAGCATTCAATAACTTGCTGAACTTGCTTTCTGAATAAGCTATTGTCCAAAGGTTTTCCTCGCAGTGGGGTACATTACCCACTAATACACTCGGTAAATGCAAGTGAAAGAATGCCCCCATGGATAGGATTCGTTGTAGTTAGGTCACGCATCTTGCCAGCAAGCCGCTTTCAAAACAGACAATAGTGCACACATACCACCCAAAAAAATTTGAAATAACAATTTTGAGGGAATATAAATCCAAAGATTTGTGAGCAGAAAACACAGATATCTGATCAGTTATTAATGATGCTGCATCAGTTTGGTCAGCCTATTTTCAGATTATACTCTAATAATGCGAGGGGAAAAAAAATCCTAAAGCTAAATAAACATTAGAAAAGCGTATTTTACGTAGTGTTGAAGACAGAAGACATCAGTGGTGGTTTTGGTGTTTTCTATATCAAGTAAGTTGGCATTTTGTTTGAAATTACTACGTATTTTATTTGGACGATTAAGTGTTGACATTTTTGCTCTAGTATTCATAAATTTAAATCTGGATGAAAAAAACAGTGCTGATTAAAATATTGAGCTTTCCGTTGAAGATATGCGGGATGAAATGCAATAGAAGATGAAATACCGAAGGAAACATTCGAACAATCTAGGCTGAAACATGATTGACTAATAATTGACAAATCTAGCAAGAAGATTCAAAATGCTTCCTGTACGAACAACATTTCAGCAAGGCTTTCGCGCTATTGCTCGTCTCCCTCCACAATGACTCGACTTGTTTGTTTGTGTATGAAAAAGATGTATTTATTTGAAGCAGATGGAAGAGGGAGGCAACGACCATAAAATCTCCACCCTTTTCAACTCAAGAAATTGAGTGTAATCTAAGGAACTTTAAAGTCTATCTTTATTTGAATCACAATTTAGGAAGTTTATCTGATTAATGATATTGATTTAGTTGTGAATTCAGTCTAACTAAAGAGAGCATCTTTATCAGAAATTATTGGAAAATAAATTTGTAACATTAGGTGAAGTTAAGGGAAGTCAAAATGTATGGAGGGTATAACTGGTAGGAAAGGTATTTATGTATCGCTCCCACAAATTTATGGTCTTCGTGTGGAGCATGTTTAGAAACATTCTTCACTTTATCTTATTGGCTGATTTTTTGCAAATTTCATTGCCTGATCCTTGACCTTAATCAAAGTAAACATAACCACTCCATTGCGTCCCCTTTACGGGTAAGCAGTCAGTCAGTCAGTCAGTCTTAATTTTATCATTAATAGCAAATTTTAGTTACTGATCGCAATGATCACATTGACTGAGAGACAAAACAGTAACGCATCTGTATATAACTCCGTTTCTTGTTTCACTGCTCCTGCCATTATAGTAGAAGAAGTCACACATAATGCACGGCACTACACACAAGCGATTGGATTCAATGGCCGCGTAAAGGACACAGCGATTTGTTTTCCTGGCCACTGTGCTGATGAGACTCAGGACCCCTTCCGGCCACAGCTTAACCTCTTCTCCTCCTGTTTTACACCTGTTTTCTTACCCTGCTTCCTCAATTTACCCTCAACCTCCCCTACAACATTCCCCAGTCGGCCTCTAATTTCGCAGGATAGACACCGATTAGCTTCTTCTAACTCACAATCCCGGATCGGGAGTGGGGATGGAAAGGACAATGCCTCCCACCCTAGGCTCCGGTTAGTGTTTAACAACCTACCTCACGCCAACCCTCACCATTCTCACACAACCCTCTCTCTTTTTTCGCGGTCTATTAATTTTACGCCCAGTCTAAGTTGGAGCTGCCATGCTGATGGGCTGTCTACCAACTGGGTGGGAGGAA
This sequence comes from Ceratothoa steindachneri, assembly GCA_963969495.1. Classification (NCBI taxonomy): domain Eukaryota; kingdom Metazoa; phylum Arthropoda; class Malacostraca; order Isopoda; family Cymothoidae; genus Ceratothoa; species Ceratothoa steindachneri. Next base: position 114,711,497 of record OZ018332.1, read on the forward strand.
TGGCCCCAAATGGCGGCAGTTGGCTTTGCCAGTCCCTTATTCGCCCCTCGCAGAGCGGGCTACTGGGCAAGGTGATTCGCGTTTGCATCACGTATTATGAAAAGGTTCCTATGTCCATTAATGACATTTTTATAAACAATCACTTTACTTCCCCTTTACCATCGTCGAAGCCGCTCTCGGGAAGATCCACTAACAAAAAGAGTTCCACGCCCATGTTCTCTCTCAGGGGGCCCTCCAAACTAATTTGACCGGAGAGGAGGCTTAATCTTCTCCTAGTCTTACGGGTGCGATGGACTCTCCCTCGCTCCCTTCTATAAAGACCCCCTTAAGCAACTCCCTTTTGTTTCCAGCGGCAGTCCCTGCTTAAATTTAACAGGGAACTGACAAGTAAGCCCGAAGGTGGCCCATAGCTGACTGCTCGCGGTGCGAGCGGCTCGATAGGAACAAGCAGCAAAGGGGAGGGGGGGGAGGCAGGCAAGGGATGGTGGGGCCCTTTGGCTCGTGCCCCATAATGCCCTGCTAGCCTGCGCGAGTAGTTTGCAGAGGGTCATTCTATCTGCCCCCTCTCTTCCTCGACGGATGCCGGTTCGCCGGCATTAGAAGATGAAAAAGGAATCTCGAATGGGATCCTTGTCCGTGATGTCTCGAGGGAAAATGGCCACATGGAGACCCCCCCCCCCCTGAGATGAAAATGTTAATTGAAGTATCCCAGCCTCAAACGGTAGGATCTTTCATGGGGTTGAACTCGGAATCGGTGCCAAACACATAACTCGAGTCCTTCCCTGTGCAAGATTCTCCTCACATGGCTCGGGACTCCGAGGATTTACAAGGAGAGAAGAGATCTCCTCACCAGGCTGGTGGCCATTTGACAGCCAAGATCTTCTCCATTTCAGAGAATGATTTTGCTGAGACAATGCCATCTGGCCTAAGGGCTTCTTCCGGTAGTGGTAAGAAGCGAGTTTATTCACTACCCTCCTCTCCCCCAAAGAAAAAGAATAAGAAAAAGACTAAGAGGACAAAGGGTCTCTCTCACTCAGCCGGAGTTCCACGGGTGAAGGAGACCGCTGCAGTATCGGAAAGTGACCAAGCCAAGATCGGCACATCGAGTGCCGATGCTCCACGTGGTGCATTTTTTTGAGAGCTCATCTGGCGAAGGCCTACTTGGGCATTAATCACCGTATTAAAAACTGCCTAGTACTTGGCTACTTCAAAATAAGATTCAAAAACACACACACAAATCACTAACACTAAAAATAAAAAAAAAGAAGAAAAGGCAACGAGCAGTAAGCAGGTTACTGCGTCAGGAGGAGGTCCCCTTGGCACAGGAACGTGCGAACTATAAAGAAAAAAAAACTAGTTAAGGAAAAGGGAGAAATAAGGCCGCCAACCAAAAGTCTTTTTTTTTCTTTTTTTTTTTATTAAGGGACTATCTGGCGACTGCCGACATAGGCATAAGTTGCCGTAAACAAACAGCCTAGTTCTAGGCTACTTCAAAATAATTCAACAGGAAACAACAATAAAAAGAAATAACAATAACAAAGCAATAAAAAAAACGATAACAAAAACAACAACAACAATAAAACCGGGTTAAATGAAAGGGAGAAGGCCGGCCTCCCCCAAAAAGTCAATAAGTCCACCAGTCATGGTGCACGTACTCGTCCCGAGTACAAGGGACAGGCGGTAGCGACCCCGCCCATCCCGGTACCGGGACAGGTATCGTGCGCGAAGATCACCCAGACTGGGACATTCGTCTGGAGATGACGCAGTCGTTGCAATAGGGCGCATGCGAGCGCTCCATCAAGTAGCGATGCGTCACACGAGTGTGTCCGTTTCGAATACGACAGAAAGCAACCTGAAACCGCCGCGGCTTCGGGGGATAGATCCATGGGAACAGTCGTGGTGCAATGGCACGCAACTTTAAGTTCCCTTCGACCGTCTCCCATCTTCTTTGCCAAGCAGTCCGAAGAGCTGCCCGTATTCCTGCCATGTAGTCGGTGTGAGGAAGAGCGAAACGCTGGTCCGGTCGCAGAATCCTCGCGGAGTCTTTGAAGCCCGAATCGGCGCGCTCATTCCCCGCAATTCCTACATGTCCAGGAACCCAGCAGAAGATAATCTCGACATCTGCCCGGCTCGCCAAAACCGTGGCGTCACGGATATCGCGAACCAGGGGATGCGGAGATTCCAATGCCCCGAGAGCACTCAGGGCGCTTTGTGAGTCGCTATAGATCACAATCCGGTCTCCGAACCGGGCACGTCGCGTAATCTCCCGTACCGAGTGGTGTATTGCCACCAGCTCGGCCGTGAAGACAGACGCAGCGCCTGGTAGAGCCCCGCTGACTTCAAACAGAGGGGATACGGCGTGGAAGTCGACCCCCTCTTGGGACTTGGAGCCATCCGTATACACTGGCACGGTTCCAGCGTGACACGATGTGTGCTCCAAAAAGGTCGAACGCAATACTCCCGGCGCAGTACAAGCTTTGGGAGCAGAGGCGTGGCGACAAATAGCCAAATGTGATACCCTCCAGGGTGGCGTCTTGGGCAGAACCAGGGGCACCACCGGCCCGAGAGTTATATCTACCTCTCGAAGGAGTTTTCTGGCCCTAAACCCAAAAGGCTTAGGGTATGCCTGGCGTCTCTCGACGGCATAGGCACCATCGAGATCAGCTGCAGATGCAGGTAGAGCTGTTGGCGACTGAGGGAGGCGCCGGGCTCACGTGTACAGGCGAGTGATACACTGCACGCGGCGCAGAGCGAGTGGCATCTCCCCAGCATCGACCAACAGGCTCTCAATGGGGAAAGTGCGGAAGGCACCGGTCGCAAGGCGAAGGCCGGTGTGGTGGATCGAATCCACCTTCCACAATAAACGCTCGGCTGCGGATGCATAAAACTCGCATCCATAGTCGAGCTTCGAGCGAACAAAGGATCGATAAAAAAGTAAGGCAGTAGCCCTATCAGTGCCCCAAGCGCTGAACGTCACGGAACGGAGAATGTCCATGGCGCGGGTACAAGAGACCATAAGGCTGCGAATATGAGCCTCCTAGGTGAGGCGTCGGTCGAATACAAAACCAAGGAAACGGTGCGACTCAACCACATCCAGGCGCACCCCATTAAGAAACAAATCTGGGTCGGGGTGAAGCCGTGGATGGCGGCAGAAGTGCACCACCTTAGTCTTGGCAAAGAAAACCGAAACTTGTGCGCTTCCGCATAACGAGAGACGCGGTTCAATGCCTGTTGGAGTCGACGCTCCAGAGTTGGCATCTAGGCCGCGCCAAAAGAGATCGAAAGGTCGTCCACGTAGAGCATAGCGAGAACATCTTCCGGCAGCACCGAGGTGATGCCGTTGATGCTCAGAGCAAAGAGTGTGACACTGAGGACACTTCCCTGCGGGACACCCTCTTCCTGCTCCTTTAAGCCGGAGAGGGCTCCCCCCACCCGTACGCGGAATCGACGATCTCGCAAAAATTCAGATATAAAAATTGGAAGGCGTCCCCTCGCCCCCATCGTGTGGAGAGTCTCCATGATACGGTATCGCCATGCGGCATCATAGGCCTTCTCCAGATCGAAAAACACCGTGGCGTAGTGCTGTCTACGAAGGAAAGCCTCGCAGACGGCATTTTCCGGTCGGAACAGAGCATCCGACGTGGAGTGGAACTTGCGGAAGCCGCACTGTGCGGAAGACAGATGGCCTCCGCTGTCCAGGAAAAAGGCTAATCTAACATTTACCAATTTCTCCATCAACTTGCACACGCAAGAGGTTAGAGATATTGAGCGGAAACCGGTCGGAGTAGAGTGATCTCTCCCCGGTTTGCGAAAGGCAAGCATAGTAGCGATTAGCCAGGAGTCTGGGAGAAGACCTTCCACCCAGATTCTGTTGAACAAATCTAACAGAAAGGCCCTTTTTCGCTCACCCAGGTGTCGAAGCATGGCGTACGGGACATCGTCCGGACCGTGGACGGTGTCCGCGCACGAAGCGAGAGCGGAACGCAACTCGCTCACAGTAAACTTGTCGTTGAAGGGTTCTCCGCCTCTGGAGGTAAAGTCCAGCCGGCGGCCTTCCGCGACATCACGACGTGCATTGAATGCTGGCGGAGCAGCATCACGGCTAGAGAATGCAGAAAAAGCGGTCGCGAAGGATTCCGCCACGGACGCGGGGTATGAGATTGCGGTCCCATTCTCGTGGAGAACGGGAGGGGGGTCCTGCGAGAACTTGCCCCGAATCCTTTTGACTCGCTTCCACACCTCAGCTAAAGGGGTCTTCCCGTTAAGTGAAGACACGTATGCCCGCCAAGAAGAGCGGCGGGCGTGCTTTAAAATATACCGGAACCTAGCCCTAGCCCGACGAAATTCCGCGACAGTGAAATCGTTCGGGCGGCGCTTATAGCGCATGTAGGCATAACGCTTCTGTTTGAGGGCCGTCTCACACGGGAGTCGTCAGCTTGCAGAACGTCCAGACGTTCTTGGAATAGTCGTCCGGCTCCTGGTGATGAGGTTGCTGGAGAAGAACTTAACGGCCTAATCTATCGACCTAAATTCCTCGACTGTGATAGCGAATTCAGTAATTTCCTGAAATGCAGGCCACTGCGCCCGCGCCAAGCACCACCGAGTTGGGCTCTCAGGCGGTAGCTGCCCAGAAAATGATAGTTGAATCGGCAAGTGATCACTACCTTGGAGGTCATCCACGTGGCAACCCATCAAAATCAGGCTGTGCATCCGGAGAGCACAGAGATAGATCAAGGAAAGAAAATGAAGCGGTTCTCGAGCAGTGATGCGTAAACTCATCCACATTTAGGACCCCTATTTCAAGCTCTTCGATCAGATGGGCAAGTACTTGTCCCCTGGTATTCATTGAGTAGTCTCCCCAGTGAGGATATCTACCGTTCAGATCTCCAAGCAAGTGAGAGGGCCTCGCCAAACTCGCCACGACGAGGCGGAAATTCCCCACGTCGAAGTTAGCTGAAGGTGGAATTGATGCAGAAATAACAGTATACCTCATATCCAGGTGAAGCTGCGCGGCCACTACCTGAAAGGAGGTATCTAAAATGAAAAGAAGAACGAAGTCATCATGTTTGGTGTAAATCGAGCATCCCCCTGCTCGGGCGCCATCTCGTGGCGGTGGAGTTGCAAAATCCTTATACCCCGGGAGGGTGCGCAGGGGGCACGCGCCTAGCATGTTCTCCTGTTAAAAGATAGCTTACCGCGAACCGGATAATACGAGCCTCCACAGCTCCTCCCAGTTGGCCCGGAGTCCACGGCAATTCCATTGAAGGAATATTCCCTCCAGGCCAAGTTCAGAGGAGACGCGGGGGCCCTTTTTGAACAGAAGACCATCACGGGAATAGCCGTACGCTTCCCGGAGGCAGAACCCTGGGCGCTGTTGGCCGGACAATGCGCTGAAGGCGATGTCTCCTTCGAGGACTTATTGTGGGAGGTTGGGCTCGCCCTGTGAGTCTTTTCCTCTCTCCTCCTCGAAACCTTAGCGGGCGTTGCGGCTTCGGAGGCGGGGGGCCCTCTTTTCGAGGATCCACCGTCTCCGAGCCACTCAGCCCTTCACTAGGCGTGAAGGAAGGAGCCGAAGCTCCTTTGTTGCTGTGCTCCTTTCGGGGGGCAGGTTTAGGAACCCCAGAAGATAGCCTGGCGCCCAACTTCAGGGATGTTGCCTCCTGTAAATCTAGCGACTCAGTGGAGGCACATGGTTGTTTCACCATACGGGAAATGATCACGCTGGGGGAAGGGGGGTAGCCCTGGTTTTAGCCAGGGCTGGGTGTGAACCGTTTGTGCAGCTAGCTTGAACCCAGGGAGCGCCCGAGTTGAGTAGAACCTGAAAAAGGGCTACGAATGGGCGCGAAAACAACCGTTTTCGTTGGCCTGGATGGACCAGGAGCAGAGGGTGTCTTTCTAACAATTGAGGCGTAAGATGTCCCAGGTAGAGCCCGGCTGCCAGGACCAAGTCCTTATCATTGCGGAATGAGAGTCGATCCTGGGCTTAAACGGCCAGGGTTTCTTTCTTAACGAGATATGCACCACATTGCTTCGAAGAAGCGGAGAGCGGCCACACACGAATTTGACACATCGTCTGCAGGCTTGGAACAATTTACATATACTTGGAGTGAACTCGACTTTGCACCTCTACATAAGCGATTCGTATGGCCAAATCGGTGACAGTAATAGTACCTCGGCGGCAGTGGCACGAATGCCTTCACGCGGTAGCGATACCAACCGGCACGCACCAACTCGGGGAGCTTGTCACAGTCGAAGGTGACGAAGAGTGTAGGGGTGGGTCTCGAGGCCCCTCCCTGTTTTCTTTTCACACGCTCGACCTTGACCGCCGTATTGTCGGCCAGCTCTAGAGTGATATCTTCTATGGAGTTGTCCACGAGTTCCCTCGCATAAACTACTCCTTTCACAAAGTTCATGGTAGAGTGCGGCGTCACACTCACCAGGGTGCCATGAAGTGTCCGAAGAGCACTTATCTTGGCCGCCTCGGTGAGATTCGCCGCATTCGCCAGAAGGCTCCCGTCCGAGAAACGCGTCACCTTCGGCTCTCTACCAATTGCACTAGCTAATCCTCTCCTCTGATGGATCATGTTGCCCTTGGCCAACATGGTGCCATCAGTGGAGCGAATAACGAGGAAGCGTTTGAAGCCAGTGGGCTCGAAAACGCCAGGTAACCTCTAAATGAGGGGCCCCGAATTAATCGAGGCTCCACTCTGCTTACTTTTGGTCCTATTTGGGGATTCCCAGCTGGCTTCAAACTCTTCCTTGTTATTCGCTCCACTGATGGCAGAAGGCGGCCAAGGACAGCATGATTCTTTTAGATGTGAGCACTCGCTAGCGTGATTGTTAGACAGATGACTTGTTTCTCGGACAGGAGTCTTTTGGCGAATGCGTCGGGTCCCTCTGAAGTGGCCAAGATTAGGGCCTTTCAGATACTTGATGGCACGCCGGTGAGTGTGACGTCACACTCTCTCATGAACTTCGTGAATGGAGTTTATGCGATGGAACTCGAGGACTAAGATGTCATTACCTTAGAGCTGGCCGACCATGGCGCGTTCAAGGTCGAACGTGTAGCGAGCTACCCAGACAGTCTTCGTTCAGTTCAACAGTGACAAGCTCCCTGGTTTGGTGCGTTCTGGTTGCTAGCGCCATCTCATGGAGGCATTCTTGCTGGTGCTGCGTAGATGATACTACTGCTACCGCTACGGTCATCTGAATCTCTTATCTAGACGTCCAAAGTAGGGGTTACCCGAAGTCTGTGTAAGGTACTCAAAGGCCGCACACGAAAGTCCAAATCATGTGTGGCCAAGTGTGTCAATTGCGAAGAGCCGCACTCAGCTACTTGGAAACAATGCGGTGCGTATCTCTTTGAGAAGGAAATTCTTCTCGTTCAAGCCCAAGATCGTTTCGCATTTCGCAAACTTGAACTCGAGCGAACATTTCCTTCTCATATTTCAATTGAAATTTTTCATTGTCAAGAAACTAGATTTGACGGCTTTCGGTTTGTATACGGAATTATTCATACCTTTTTGGATTCGGTGTACTTTCATAAACCTCTGTGTTCGTTCTCACTAAAGTGTTAAAAATCTAAACTTCGTCTGCGCCTTCCCTGACAAAAGCATTATCATTACTCTCTTGCCGGAAGAACCCATTTAATTATGATAAGGCTCCTTAGCGTTTTGCTATTTAATTTATACTCAATTAATAAACTTTGAAAATGAGAGATAGATATTTCAACCGTGGAAAACTTGGTTAATTTAAACATGGGGCAAAACAGATATGGCTAAATGGCAATGACCTGAATGAGATAGAATTTTGAGTCAGTGGAAGAAAGAATTCCCGGGTCTTCTTTAGCGTGCGTTCTACCAGGTCATTTACACTTAAGTGTTCAGCCTACCTCTACCATAACAACTTTATACTACAGGATGATGAAAACAAATTGGATATTGATATATTATCAATGACTTAAACTTAATCATAAAATCATGACCAGTCAGAATAAAAATGAATAAAAAATGCTAAATATTACATTAATGGTCATGATTTTAGTGAAATTCATCGGTTAGTTTAGGTTAAAAGTTATCCTTTTAACCTAACTTAGCCCAAGCTAACCTAACCTAACCGATGAATTCTACCATATTATTGACCATTGAGCACATATTAGTATCATTGTTATCATTCTTTTTCTTATTACTATTATTAATTATTTAGTTATTATTAATATGGATTATTATGTAGAAAAATTGCTAAGAACAGGTAATAAAATTATACCAAGTAAGTTAGACCGCACGTAAAGCTCATTTCACACAGACTACGGAGACTGGTAGACCGCACGCTAAAGTAGCACTCTTAATTTATTCTGTAATCCATCAAAGATTTCAAATTTGAGTGCCTTATTACTAAAGTCATGGGTAAAATTATGAAAGAGACAAATTTCCTAAGTTTTACATCTTCGGGTTATTTAAATATACCATTTACATACAATTGTGAAAATGTCTATGCATCAAAATACGTTGGCTTTGATATCAATTTCAGTAGCAAATTCTGAACAATGATGTACCCGTCGGGTCTGTCAGTGTTATTTTATTATCTCTTGTCTTATGACAAGTTACTTCATTATGCACGAAAAAGGCATCATCACACTGTTGGTAGTTGGTTTTAAAGAATATTTTGTCACTTTTATTTATTCACAGTTTTTTTCTTTGGAAAAATGTGAGAAAGGAGCCCCCTGCGAGGAAAAACTGTTTCATCCTTTGCTGTACTATGATTGTTTTAACAAGGTTTCGAATTCACAGTAGTTACTTTATATGTTCCCACAGTCACCCACACGAAAGTCTTAACCACGCAATCTTCTTGATCATATATTAGCATTTTGTACTAGTCTTCGAATATCCATTTTAAGTGCCTCACTAAACCAAGATCTACATTAGAGACCGCACAAATCTGAAACCGACTACACAGAAAGAAACCGTCCTGTTACTTGATGAAATCATCAAACTTTGTAAATTCCTGTTCGACGCCTTTGTGTCTATCTTCTCTAACTTCCTAACAACCCTTACATCATTATTTAGCACAAAATATTCCAAACAGCAAAGCCTACATATGTATGAGTTTATTTGAAGGCTGGCCATTGTTTTAAAATAAAATCATGCTTGTCGCGGAATATTTTCCAATCGCCCTATGTTAATAAACGAGCAAAATGACGTCACCTTTTTTGTTTCCATTCAAAAGAGTATTAAACACAAATTCCCGTCAGAATCGGAGCATAATCCTCTCACCCTTTTAGCTGTTCTAAAAACATGATAATCGGACGCATTTGATTGAATGACAACAAAAATAGACAGAATTTTATTTCGTCTATAAATTCTATTTTTGTGCCTCAGAAGATATCTGAAAATAATCAATATTATTTTATTTACTTCATTCAATAATCCAGATAAAACAAGAATCGCTAAAATAAATACTTCCTCCATATTCCTAAAAAATATATCGTTTAAAATCTCTGTTCCCAGTAAAACTTTCTTCCATATCAGAATGAGCCACAGAAACATAACCAGATTCTTCAGCAAATCTTTCGTCTCATAATTCATATTAACGGTCATCAAGATGAAGCCTGTAGTAAAGAAATCTAATACTCAAACATTATTACCTCATATTTATAATTTGATTAATACCTTCATTGATTAAACTAAAATTAGCAAAATGTAACAATAAAAAATATGATGGTCAGAAGAAAGAGCCAAATAAAAACGAGGGTCTAGGTTAAAACATTATTCTTTTTGATTGGTAACATATGCATGATTGAAGGCTAAAATATGACGTTGTAAAAAAATTATTTTCATATCTTTAATAGGAAAATACAAAAAAAATTTAATATACAAAAAAAAAAGCATGTTTTTCAGCAAAGTACAATCATGGCCAAATGTTTTGAGACTACAACATTTTCTCATATAAGAAAATTAATAAAACTAATCAAACGTTGTATTTTGATTTAGTAGGTTTACTTTAAATATTTGAATCTTAAAAAAAAAAATAAAGCCAAGAGTCATTTTCTTAATAAATTCAATCAATTGAGGCGGACAGTCACTATTTAAAATTATGTTGATTGTTATTCAGGATTGCTTTAATTCGTTTTGGCATACTTGAGATCAAATCTGCGATAATATCTTTATGATATTGTTCCATTTTTGTTCGATACACATGTTTATCAACCGCCAGTTTGATTATCGCTCATAAATTCTCTATTGGGGACAAATACGCGAATTCCCGGGGTAAGGTTCCTAAAATTCGATGTTATTTTGAGATAAGAACTTTGCTATTGCTTTGGCTTTGTTGTAAAGTATCCCATTATGCTAAAATAAACATTTTTGTCCAAATTTGCCATGAACCGTTGCGGAAAGGTTCTGAAGAAAGACGTTTTAGTGCCATTATTTGTTCATGGCAGTCTTCTTGGGCAAAATTGTTAGTACATATCTCTTAGATAAGAAATATCTCCAGAAATATAGAGTATCTGGATGCTTCTCCTCCTAACGAGGGATTATCTAGACGCTCCAAACAAGCGAAAGGAGCTTCATTAGAGCATATGACTTTGCTTCAGTCTTCAACAGGCCATCTTTATATTTCCTAAAAGATAGAGCTTATCCGTACGGCTTCATCCCAGCCTTCCTCAACTTGTGACATTTATCGAAAAGTCTACGCCTCACTTTGTGCGTTGAAGCTTTCACACCTGTTTCTTTTCTATCGTGAGAAGCTTGGCACAAGTGGCAACCCGACCCTTGTACTGGAACCTTACCAGGAGGCAATCTTGGCGTTCATTGGAGCTCTTGAGGGTCTACAAAACTTTTTCACAGGAGTATAACCAGTCTTGTTTAAGTCATTAATGATCCTAAAGGTAGTGATCCTTGATGCAATATCCTTAGTAACTAACTCGTTACATTACAAGCCACTTTGGTGCAGAGCAAAATAGTTGCACGGTTTTATAGAAAGAGTTTCCAAAGGAAAGAACCATCTCTAAAATTGAAAAAGATTCAAACATTTATTTAAAATATATTAGTAAATAGATTATAATTGCACAAAATCATTAAGTTAACCCATATTTCTTATTATTTTACTATTTTAATCGAGTTTGAAAACAAAAAAACATATCTGAAATTGAAAAAGATAAAATCATTTATTAAAAAATATTACCCAATATATTATAATTATACAAAATCATTAATCTAACCCATATTTATTATCATTTTACCTTTTTATCGTATAGTAAAGCTCCAAGTATTGAAGGCCTCGATATACAGGAAAAGGATCAGAATAAGGTTTTAGACAATTATTGCTATGACAAAAATTGACAAACAAAACGAATGAATATATATAATATATATATATATATATATATATATATATATATATATATATATATATATATATATATATCCTTAACTCTATAATTTAACTTGGTGAATTTTTGAAATTTTTGAAAATGTTTTTTTTTGCTTAGTTGATAAGTAACCTTTCATGTTTTTGAGTTTAGGTTTATTTGAAACTTTTTTTCGCAGGGCTGTTTTTGTATGTTTCGAGCTTTTATCAAAGTTCTTTCTAAGAGTTCAGAAAAAAATAAATATCAAATGATTTGGAATGAAAAAACATACAAATCGTGAAGTTAAAAAAATGTAATCAAATTAGGGCTTTGGCGCTTTTTTACTATCATTTCTTATATAAAACAAATTTAGATGAAAAAAAGAGATCTGACGAAGGTTTTTGTATATATCAAACCGGGTGAAATAACTTTGAAAAAATGTTTCAGGTTATCTATGTTGAAAAAGGTGTTCAGGTTGTTAAAATAAAGAGTCTATAAAGGAAATTTAAAAAAAAAGCTGTTTAGAATAGCAAATAGGCCGTAGGCCACACGCCGAAGGAGTGCCTGTGGAACCAAGTTCTTTCTGTAAGAAAGAATACGAAGTATGGCTTGTATATATATATATATATATATATATATATATATATATATATATATATATATATATATATATATTAGTCTCAAAAATTTAGCCATAAGTGTATTTTCCGTCATTATTGATAATGCTGCCCCATCGTTTAACTAAAGAATGTACATCATTATTGAAGAATTCTTTCTGTTTTGATGAAATAAACGATTTTATTTTATTTTTCACATTCATATCCGAGTAAACTGCTATTTAGTTGTTGTAACGACTTAAATAAATGGTAATCACATGGTGCAAGAGTTAAATTTGCCACATCTGTGCGTGCACTGTCATGAGGGAGGACATCCTTTCGGTTGACCGGTGAAGGACGTTTTTGTTCAAGAGTTTCATTTGTATGTTGCAATTTTTGAGCACATAGGTTTACAATAAAGCTGGCTTATTTCTATGGATATCGTAATGAATGACTTCTTTCACATACCACAAATGCAAAACATAGTCTTCTACTGTTGGAGACCACGTCTAAGAATAGGAATGGTTTTGTTTACGATGAACCCATTTTTAGGCGTTCAATAATGGGGTAAGAAACCCACGTTTTCTTCCCCATACAAGTCTGTTCAGAAATGGCTCAAGGACATTTCCAACTAATAGAGATGAATCAATATTCCCACTTTATAAATTTCGTCTTATAAACAATTTTCAACAAAATATAACCATTTAAACTACTCGAAGAAGAATTTTTGTTTTATAAAATCGATATTTATTTTTTGACAACGTAATACATTTTCTCCCTTTAAATAAACAAATGATGGGAGGAATAGAGAAAATAACGCCCTTTATACCTAGCCGTGTTAGAAACTATATCTTGTCGGAATGGAGAATCGACCATATATTCAATCTTTACCTTTTGCTACTTCTTCTTTAAAACCATGACTCCTTCAGGTATTGTAATCCTCGCCAGAGACATTTCCAATTTACTTTTCATTTTTCCGGTTTCAAGTCAAAGGGAATTCAAAAAAATATTGCCACACGAGACCTTTCCATTCACCGAGTGGAAATTCAGAAAATGCAAGTCTGCCTCTTAATTTCATGCCTTGGGTATACAATTTCACTAAATCGAGTTGTTATCTGGCAACTGCAATGAAATATATGTCCAAATAGAGTTTTGCAATATTCAGGGTGAATTCCAGAATTCTTTCTCGCAGTATTTGTGTGTTCGTATGTACGCGTGCGAGAGGGTGTATCGAATGGTAAAGCCTTAATAAAGCTCGAGTGAAATATTTTCAAAGAATAAATAAAACGAGAATAACTAACAATAGCATTTCCATTCAGACGGGGAAATAAAAAGGGACATAGATAAATGAAAAATGGGATAGCAGAAAAAAAGTATCAGTGAAAAGGGGTAAAGGATAACAGAGTGTAATAGTAAAACTATTTATTTATTTAAAGGCAAAGGGTACCGGAGGCATATCCTCCAGCTATATTTTCACAGTCTCATATAAAATGATAAATTTTGGAGGGGGGATAGAGTAATAAAATGTGCGAAGAGTACTTTTTATTACCAAATGAAGAGAGTACTAGGGTTATGGGGTAGGTAAAGGTGAGCAACTCTCCAGAGGTTTTTCCCGTTTTGTGCTCATTTGGCAACAGCATATCATTAGGAAGAACAAGCCAATGCGTAGAACAAGTCCATACATCGTAACCCTAGATTTAGAGATAGCAAAAGAGTGTCAAATTAGTACCACTGGTCAAAGGTGAATGATTAAAAAAAAAAACCAGCCTTTGTTTCAGCTTGAATGGCCAAACAATGGAGCCTTCATTATAATCTCATGGTTAATTCATATATTCGTAATACTTCACTAGTTGGATTTCAAGTATCTCTTTTATTATAAACTCAATGGAAATTCAGATCAAAATGGAAAATCAGGAAAAAGGAAAAAATGTTTCAGAGCTATTCAATTCCTTATCAAGGATAATAACATACAAGTTAAAATAATACATATAATAAGGTTATATATGAGACAAAAAAAAAATAAAAGACCCCCTATAAGACAAGAAATCACCAATGAGGAAGTAGGAGAGAGAGGGTAAAATCACATCAAGATTTTACCCTCGGAAACACCTTTTCTTTTTTCCTGCGGGACATTGCATATTTATTTAAGTGAAGAATATGATTGAAACTTATTTATTTCATACTTGACTTTAATACAAATAAACATTTTTTAGTATACTCTATCTTAGAATTTTGTTTGTTCATCGTGCATTTGTTTACAGACCGCTTTTTCCTTGGTCGTTAATCCTCTAGCGAACTTTCTAAAGAAGGCGCTGCTCAGCGAATAAACGCGCCCTCTTTGGCATCTTACTATGTGCAGAAGACGCACCTTTATCAAACTTGGTGGGAGGATTAACATTCTGGTGCACCTGGAATATCCCATCTTGTATCTTGGGGGACGCCTTTCCCCCCCCCCCCCACTACATTAAAACGCGATCCCGGTGGATACTAACATATTCGTCACAACTCATTCAGACTTTGTGCAGCCAACTTTTCTCTACCTTATCCCCGTTTCCTTTATTTGTGCTAGTAATACAAGCTAAGTCACATTAAGGTATTACTAAGACATTCTCCTGGTGAAGTAAGTAAAGATCTGTTTCATTTTACACTTACTTTAGAGAATACTGTTTGTGAGTCTCGCTAATTCAAACATCAAACACAAGATGGTTTAGGAAACAAACTTTCACTAACGAGTTGGTTAGTTCTTACGCCTTTGATTGAAAAGCCAAACCAACTTAGTAGTTGTTTATTTAATACTAAATATTTAAGTAGCTAAAATTCGCTTTGAAGAAACTCTAAATCTCTGATAAGCGCAATGGTATTCTTTATAAATACGAAATCAATGGTTTATGTTAGGTATATAAAAGGTTATTTTCGCATTAAAAGACAACCCTCCGTCGTGCCTCCACTTGATCGGATGATAACCAAAAAATTGTGTGGGGAATTTTCCGCATTCTTTTTCCACTCTAAAATAAACCCTAAATTTCTCTTTATCATTGCAAAAACGCTGATAATATTTCGTATATTTGGAATACATTTTCATTATTTTTTCATTTTTTGGCTCAGGTCAAATTTAAATTTATTAAAGTCACTTATGAACAAACAATTATTCTTTGTCTTGCAATTTTTTTTAATAATTTGATTTCATCTTACAAACATTTAGAGGCATAATGAGGCCAGGCAAAAAGAATAAGCGTCAATTTCCTGCCAATTATCAAAAGGTCTATTCGCTGTAAGAAAGCGTTAGCATTTTCCACAGGGAAGTTCAAGATTCTGTGGTGTTTTATTTAACAATTTATTAGTAATTTATTTTCTTCCCAATTTCTTTCACCTATAATTTTCTTCCTCTTTGACTTACATTCTAGTTCTTTAGCTCTATCTAACAAGTGTAGTTCGGTGAGGGTTCTCAGAAAGAATGAATGTCATCTTTTTTTACTGATACAAACTTCTCTTTTACGTTTTATTATTATTTTTATCTCTATTCCATTTTTATTCATTTATATAGATTCCATTCTCTTTTCTTCTGTTTTTATTTTAATTTCTCTATAATTATTAAGCTGATTGTCTCTGTCTTTTTCACCCACTATCCCCTTCATTCATCTGCCATTAAATGCTTTTGTCCTTCTTAGATTAAACCAGTTAATTAACAATGAAAACAATCTTTTTCCTCATGAGTGCTCATTTAAGGAACGCGGGTCCTTTTTGTTTGTTCTATATTTTACGACAATGGCTACTGATGTCTTGAAGAGGAAAAACGAAAATTGGGTTATGGGATTCTATAGTTTTATTATTGCCTATGTGTTGATTGCGTGCGGGAATCGGTTAAAAATGAAAGTCAGTCAGATGGATCAAATGATTAAATCAATCCTTTAGAATTTCTTTGCTTTTATAATTACTCTCTTTTACATGCACACCAGTCATAATAATAGTTTTTTATATTTTATTTGTGATGGCATTTTCGACTCTTCTTATATTTTCTATCCAGTGTCAGTTGAAAAAGGGTGTGAGATACACCGAAACTGTTCTGAATTAAATTGTCTTCGGACAATGTGGTTTAATTCCTCATATATATATATATATATATATATATATATATATATATATATATATATATATATATATATATATATATATATATATGAATAAACAAAATATAAAAAGGTATTATTCTGACTTATGCCTGTAAGATTAAACAAAAAATATTGATTAAATTCTGATTTTGGAAAATATAACATTTAGCAAAATACTAAGTAATTCAAAATTATTAGCAAACAAAAGGAACGGCTCTGCCACTCACATCTGAGGAGCTTGCGGTTCGCTGGCAGACATTTGTTCTGTGGCCTACGGCCTATTTTTCTCTAGCAACGTTTTTTAGTCTAATTTTTTTTTAAAGATTTCCAGTAAATACTCTTAATAATTTACTTTTGTTCTAGCTTTTTTCACAGAGATGCTTATTTGGGTGGCATAACGGCAAGAAAAAAACTATTATCAGAATTCGTTTGAAACGCGAAAAAACAACGCCAAGGAAGTTTTTTCCGAACTTAATTTGCTCTAATATATTAGTTTTTGTCTAGTGGTATTTAGGGGCCAGGAACTATTTTGTCGGGATAAAGAATATAATGGAAAATCTATTTCGGAAATTAATTAGATAAAAGATTCGAACATCCCCCCCAAAAATAACAGCCATTCATATTTTTTTATTCTAAAAATTAGAAAAATTGGTTAATATTTTATTCCTGAAATTCAAAATTATAACTTTTAAAAAAACAAGGTCTACTCAACAAAAGTCGCGTGCTCTCACTTATATTGAATTATGACCTTATGACCGACAAAACTTTCATTAATTCACGAACTAACCTAGGGAGGACCTTGGCAATTATAACATTCGAAAGAAAATGTAAAATAACACTAGGATTTGAAATTTCGTTAGAATCGGCAGAAGAGTTATAAAGTTATTACCAAATAATTAGCAGGATAACCTAGAGAGAATATTGGCAATTATATTATTCAAAAGAGAATGTAAAACCACATAAGAATTTCGAATTACGTTAGTAAAACCACATAAGAATTTCGAATTACGTTAGTAAAACCACATAAGAATTTCGAATTACGTTAGTAAAACCACATAAGAATTTCGAATTACGTTAGTAAACCACATAAGAATTTAAAATTACGTTAGTAAACCACATAAGAATTTCAAATTACGTCAGTATTGGCCGAATAGATATGAGTTTATTGCCCAATAATTCCCAGGATAACTTCGGGAGCACCTTGTTAATTATAGCATTTGAAAGAGAATGTAAAACAACATCAGGGTTTAAATTTTGTTAGAATCGGCCGAATAGGTATGGGGTTATTGCCAAATAATTCCTAGGCTAACCTTGGGACGATTTTGACAAATATACCATTCGAAAGAGAATGTAAAGCAACCTAAGGATCTCATATTTCGTTAGTATCTGCCGAATAGTAATGATGTTATTGCAAAAACAAAATAATTCCCGGGAAACCCTTGGGTGGTGTATGTAATGGTGATCTGTGTGGTGTTGGTGTAGTTAGCAGGGGTGTAGGTGGTAGTGGTGGAAGTGATGTAGGGGGTGGTGAGGGAGGTAGTATAGGTTGTGGTGAAATTAGTTTAGGTGGCGAAATTGGTTTAGGTGGTGGTGGTGTAATTTATGGTGTAGGTAAAGGATTATGGGGTGGTAGTGTTGTGTAGGTGGTGTAATTGGTGGTGGTGTAAGTGGTGGTGGTGTGATAGGTGGGGGTGGTGTAGGTGTTGCGTTGTAGGTGGTGGTGGTTTAGCAGGTGGTGTTGTAGGTGGTAGTTGTATAGGTGGTAGTGGTGGTGGTGTAGCAGGTGTTGGGTGTAGGTGGTGGTGGTGAGGTTGTTAGTTATGTAGGTGATAGCGGTGTATGCGATGGTTGTATAGGTGGCGTATGTAGTGTAGGTGGTGGTGTAGGTGTTAGTGTTTTAGGTGGTTGGGGTGCTGGTGATGGTGGTGTGGTTGTTAGTGGTCTAGGTGGCGAGGGTTCAGTTGGCCCTGGTGTAGGTGGTGCAGGAGGTGCTGCTATTGGTGGTGTAGGGGATGGTAATGCAGTTGTTAGTGGTTTAGGTGTTCTAGATGGTAGTTCTATTGTTTTAGATTGTGACGGTGTAAGTAGTGGTGATGTAGGTGGTGGTGGTGTAGATGCTAGTGTTTTAGGTGGTGGTGTAGGTGATGTAGGTTGTGGTGGTGGTGTAAGTGATGTAATTTGTGGTGTAGTTGGTGTAGGTGGTATCGGTGGTAGTGGCGTTGGTGGTGTAGGTGGTCGGGTTGTAGGTGGTGGTGTAGGTGGTGTTGGCGTAGGTAGTCTAGGTGGTGCAAGCGGTGGTGGAGGATTTGGTGGTGGTGGTGTAATTGGTAGTGGTTTAGGTTCTGTAGATAATGAGTACGAAAGAGAATGTAAAACAACATAAGGGGGTCGATGGTGGTTGTATAGGCGGTGGAGGTGGTGGTTGTATAGGCGGTGGAGGTGGTGGTTGTGTAGGTCGTGGAGGTGGTGGTGGTGTAGGCGGTGATGATGGAGGTGGAAGTAGTGTGAGTGTTGGTGCTGCAGGTGGCGGTGGTGTAGGTGGTGCAGTTGGCGGTGGTGCAGTTAGGGGTGGTGCAGTTGGCGGTGTTGTAGTTGGTGATAGTGTAGGTGGTATAGACGGTGGGTTTTTTTTTTTGGTTTTTTTTAAAGGGGCTATCTGGCGACTGCCGACTTAGGCATTAGTCGCCGTAAAAAACAGCCTAGTTCTAGGCTACTTTAAAAAATTAAACAGAAAACAATAAAAAGAAATAACAATAACAATAACAAAGCAATAACAAAAACAATTACAAGAACAACAACAACAATTAAATCGGGTTAAATAAAAGGGAGAAGGCCAGCCTCCCCCAAAAAGTCAATAAGTCCACCAGTCAAAGTACACGCACTCGTCCCGAGCACAAGGGACAGGCGGTAGCGACCCCGCCCATCCAAGTACCGGGACAGGTGTCGTGCGCGAAGATCACCCAGACTGGGACATTCGACAAGAATGTGCCGAACAGTCTGGGGGACGACGCAGTCGTTGCAATAGGGCGCAGCCGAGCGCTCCATCAGATAGCGATGCGTCACACGAGTGTGTCCGATTCGGAGACGACAGAAAGCAACCTGAATCCGCCGCGGCATTGGGGGATAGGTCCATGGGAACAGTCGCGGCGCAATGGCACGCAACTTTAAGTTCCCTTCGACCGTCTCCCATCTTCTTTGCCAAGCAGTCCGAAGAGCTGCCCGTATTCCTGCCATGTAGTCGGTGTGAGGAAGAGCGAAACGCTGGTCCGGTCGCAGAGTCCTCGCGGACTCTTTGGCGCCCTCATCGGCGCGCTCATTACCCGCAATTCCTACATGTCCAGGAACCCAGCAGAAGATAATCTCGACATCTGCCCGGCTCGCCAAAACCGTGGCGTCACGGATATCGCAAACCAGGGGATGCGGAGATTCCAATGCCCCGAGAGCACTCAGGGCGCTTTGTGAGTCGCTATAGATCACAATCCGGTCTCCGAACCGGGCACGTCGCGTAATCTCCCGTACCGAGTGGTGTATTGCCACCAGCTCGGCCGTGAAGACAGACGCAGCGCCTGGTAGAGCCCCGCTGACTTCAAACAGAGGGGATACGGCGTGGAAGCCGACCCCCTCTTGGGACTTGGAGCCATCCGTATACACTGGCACGGTACCAGCGTAACACGATGTGTGCTCCAAAAAGGTCGAACGCAATACTCCCGGCGCAGTACAAGCTTTGGGAGCAGAGGCGTGGCGACAAATAGCCAAATGTGGTACCCTCCAGGGTGGCGTCCTGGGCAGAACCAGGGGCGCCACCGGCCCGAGAGCTATATCTACCTCTCGAAGGAGTTTCCTGGCCCTAAACCCAAAGGGCTTAGGGTATGACTGGCGTCTCTCGGCGGCATAGGCACCATCGAGATCAGCTGCGGATGCAGTGAGAGCTGTTGGCGACTGAGGGAGGCGCCAGGCTCGCGCGTACAGGCGAGTGATGCACTGCACGCGGCGCAGAGCGAGTGGCATCTCCCCAGCATCGACCAACAGGCTCTCAATGGGGGAAGTGCGGAAGGCACCGGTCGTCAGGCGAAGGCCGGTGTGGTGGATTGAATCCACCTTCCGCAATAAACGCTCGGCTGCGGATGCATAAAACTCGCATCCGTATTCGAGCTTCGAGCGAACAAAGGATCGATAAAAAAGTAAGGCGGTAGCCCTATCAGCGCCCCAAGCGCTAAACGTCACGGAACGGAGAATGTCCATGGCGCGGGTACAAGAGACCCTAAGGCTGCGAATATGAGCCTCCCAGGTGAGGCGTCGGTCGAATACAAGACCAAGGAAACGGTGCGACTCAACCACATCCAGGCGCACCCCATTAAGAAACAAATCTGGGTCGGGGTGAAGCCGTGGATGGCGGCAGAAGTGCACCACCTTAGTCTTATGCAAAGAAAACCGAAACCTGTGCGCTTCGGCATAGCGAGAGACGCGGTTCAATGCCTGTTGGAGTCGACGCTCCAGAGTTGGCATCTGGGCCGCGCCAAAAGAGATCGAAAGGTCGTCCACGTAGAGCGTAGCGAGAACATCTTCCGGCAGCACCGAGGTGATGCCGTTGATGCTCCTGGCAAAGAGTGTGACACTGAGGACACTTCCCTGCGGGACACCCTCTTCCTGCTCCTTTGGGGCAGAGAGGGCTCCCCCCACCCGTACGCGGAATCGACGATCCCGCAAAAATTCAGATATAAACATTGGGAGGCGTCCCCTCGCCCCCATCGTGTGGAGAGTCTCCATGATACCGTATCGCCATGCGGTATCATAGGACTTCTCTAGATCAAAAAACACCGTGGCGTAGTGCTGTCTACGAAGGAAAGCCTCGCAGACGGCATTTTCCAGTCGGAGCAGAGCATCCGACTTCGAGTGAAACTTACGGAAGCCGCACTGTGCAGAAGACAGATGGCCTCCGCTGTCCAGGAAATAGGCTAATCTAACATTTACCAATTTGTTCATCAACTTGCACACGCAAGAGGTTAGAGAGATTGGGCGGAAACCGGTCGGAGTAGAGTGATCTCTCCCCGGCTTGCGAAAGGCGAGCACAGTAACGATTCGCCAGGAGTCTGGAAGAAGACCTTCCACCCAGATCCTGTTGAACATATCTAACAGAAAGGCCATGCCTCGCTCACCCAGGTGTCGAAGCATGGCGTACGGGACATCGTCCGGACCATGGGCGGTGTCCTCGCACGAAGCGAGAGCGGAACGCAACTCACTCACAGTAAACTTGTCGTTGAAGGGTTCTCCGCCTCTGGAGGTAAAGTCCAGCCGGCGGCCTTCCGCGACATCACGACGTGCATTGAATGCTGGCGGAGCAGCATCACGGCTAGAGAATGCGGAGAAAGCGGTCGCTAAGGATTCCGCCACGGACGCGGGGTCCGAGATTGCGGTCCCATTCTCCTGGAGAACGGGAGGGGGGTCCTGCGAGAACTTGCCCCGAATCCTTTTGACTCGCTTACACACCTCAGCTAAAGGAGTCTTCCCGTTAAGTGAAGACACGTATGCCCGCCAAGAAGAGCGGCGGGCGTGCTTCGAAATATACCGGAACCTAGCCCTAGCCCGACGAAATTCCGCGACAGTGAAATCGTTCGGGCGGCGCTTATAGCGCATGTAGGCATAACGCTTCTGTTTGAAGGCCGTCTCACACTCGGCCGACCACCATGGGAGTGGTCAGCGTGCAAAACGGCCAGACGTCCTAGGAATAGTAGTCAGGCCCACGGCGATGAGGTTGCGGGAGAAGAACTCAACGGCCTCATCTACCGACCTAAACTCCTCGACTGAGATAGAGAATTCAGTCATTTCCTGAAATGCAGGCCACCGCGCTCGCGCAAAGCACCACCGAGGTGGTTTCTCAGGCGGCAGTTGCCCTGAAAATGATATTTGAATGGGAAAGTGATCACTACCATGGAGGTCATCGACCACCCCCCAATCAAAATCAGGCTGTGCATCCGAAGAGCACAAAGATAGGTCAAGGCAAGAAAATGAAGCGGTTCTCGGACAGTGATGCGTAAACTCATCCACGTTTAGGACACCCATCTCAAGCTCTTCGATCAGATCGGCAAGGACTTGTCCCCTGGGATTTATGGAGTAATCTTCCCAGAGAGGATGCCTGCCATTCAGATCTCCAAGCAAGAGATAGGGCCTCGGCAACCGTGCCACGACGCGGCGGAAGTCCCCCGCGTCGAAGTCGGCTGACGGTAGAATGTACGCAGAAATGATAGTATACCTCCTATCCAGGTGTAGCTGCACAGCCACTGCCTGAAAGGAGGTATCTAAAGAGAAAGGAAGAACGGAGACATCATGCCGGGTGTAAACCGCGCATCCCCCAGCCCGGCCATCCCGCGGTGGTGGGGTCGCAAGACCCTTATACCCCGGGAGGGCAGGCAGGGGGCACGCGCCTAGCATGGTCTCCTGCAAAAAAATAGCTAACGGGGAACGGGATGAGGCGAGCCTCCGCAGCTCCTCCCAGTTGGCCCGGAGTCCACGGCAATTTCATTGAAGGAATATGCCCTCCAGGCCTAGCTCGGAGGAGACGCGGGGGCCCTCCTCGAATTGAAGACCCTCACGAGAATGGCCGTACGCTTCCTGGGGGCAGAACCCCGGGCGCTGTTGGCCGGACAAAGCGCTGGAGGCGCTGTCGCCTTCGAGGACTTATTGGGGGAGGTTGGGCTCGCCATGCTAGTCTTTTCCGCCCTCCGCCTCGAAACCTTAGGCGGGGGGGCCTCTTTTCGAGGAACCACCGTCTCCGAGCCACTCGCTCCACCTCGGGGCGTGGGCGAAGGAGCCGAAGCTCCTTTGTTGCTGTCCTCCTTTCGGGGGACAGCTTTAGGAACGTTTGAAGATGGCCTAGCGACCATCTTCGGGGGTGTTGCCTCCTGTGAGTCTAACGACTCGGTGGAGGCGCGTGGCCGTTTCGCCTTGCGGGAAACGGTCACGCTGGGGGAAGAGGGGGGAGCCCTGGTTTTAGCCGGGGCTGGGTATGAACCCTTTTTGCCGCCAGCTTTACCAGGGGAGCGCCCGGGTTGGGTAGAGCCCGCAGAAGGGCTCCGAATGGGCGCGGAAACAACCGTGCTCGTTGGCCTGGATGGGCCAGGAGCAGAGGGTGCCTTTCGAACTACTGAGGCATATGACGTCCCAGGCAGAGCTGGGCGCGCCAGGACCAAGTCCTTAGCCTCGCGGAATGAGAGTCTATCCTGGGCCTGAACGGCCAGGATTTCTTTCTCCAGGAGATATGCACCACATTGCTTCGAAGAAGCAGGGTGCGGCTCTCCGCAATTAACACACTTGGCCACACACGATTTGGACTTATCGTGTGCGACCTTGGAGCAATTTACACAGACTTCGGGTGACCCCGACTTTGCACGTCTACATGAGCGATTCGTATGGCCGAAGCGGTGACAGTAATAGCACCGCCGCGGCAGTGGCACGAATGCCTTCACGCGGTAGCGGTACCAACAGGCACGCACCGACTCAGGGAGCTTGTCACAGTCGAACGTGACGAGGAGTGTAGGGGTGGGTCTCGAGGCCCCTCCCTGTTTTCTCATCACACGTTCGACCTTGACCGCCCCATGGTCGGCCAGCTCTAGGGTGATGTCCTCAATGGAGTAGTCAACGAGTTCCCTCGCATAAACTACTCCTTTTACAAAGTTCATGGTAGAGTGCGGCGTCACACTCACCGGGGTGACATGAAGTGTCCAAAGAGCACTTATCTTGGCCGCCTCGGCGGGATTCGCCGCATTCGCCAGAAGGCTCCCGTCCGAGAAACGGGTCACCTTCGGCTCTCTACCAATTGCACTAGCTAATCCTCTCCTCTGATTGATCATGTTGCCCTTGGACAACATGGTGCCATCAGTGGAGCGAATAACGAGGAAGCGTTTGAAGCCAGCGGGCTCGAAAACGCCAGGTAACCTCTGAATCAGGGGCCCCGATGTCATCGAGGCTCCACCCTGTGCACTTTTGGTGTTAGTCTTGGTCAGGGGCTCTGCACACGAGGGGGTAGAGGGGCCGGATGTGCCGATCTTAGCTTGGTCGCCTACCAAAGTGGTAGCAGACCCATCCGTCCCCGCAGCCCCCGCGGATGGAGAGGAGCCCCGAGTCTTTTTCGTCTTTTTTGTCTTTTTCTTTTTTGGAGAGGAGGGCGGGGAATGAACCCGCTTTTCACCTTCGCCGGCAGAAGCCCCCAGGCCAGAAGGACCGGCCTCAGCCAGGTCCCTCTCCGAAATGGAGAAGGTCCTGGTTGTCGTGGGGGCACCTGTCGGAGGAGATCCCTCCCCTCCTTTTACTGCCTCGGAGCCCTCAGCCATTTGAGGAGGACCTTGCATAGGGGCGGATTCGATTTCGGTGCTTGGCGCCGAGCCCGAATTCCCCCCCATGGAAGGCCCTACCGTCTGAGGCTGGGTCTCCTCAAGGACCGTGTTTATCACAGGAGGGGCCTCCAGTTGGCCATCCCCTCCCAGGACATCGCAGGTCCCCTTTGCAGTGTCGCCAGTCTTGTGTGGGGAGGCACAGGTTTTGCCACAGCAAGGTTTAAAATTCTTGCCAGCAGGTCTTTTGAGGGAAGCGACCGAAGGGGCCTGGCTTCCCTCTCCCCCCTAAGGGGGTTTGCCCTACCGAGCCGCTTCGATGGGGAGCGGCTGGCTAAGGGCTGCCTGCTGGCTTTCTTGGCAGTCCCCTTGGAAAGAAAAGAGGGGACTGCCGCTGGGAAAAGGGAGGTGCCCGAAAGCACCTCCAGAGAAGGGGGTGAGGGGGAGTCCCCTGCACCCGTAGGCGAAGGAGAGGAGTAAGCTTCCTCTCCGGTTAGAGAAATATGGAGGGTCCCCTGTGTAAGTACAGGGGGGGGAACCTCACTTTTTTTGCTGGAGCTGCCCGAGGGCGGCTTCGTCGATGGAACAGGGGAAGTTGAGGGTTGGGTTTGTTTTTTTTTATCATCATTGGGCATGGTGACCCTTTTTTAAACACGGGATGCAATCGCGCACACCTCTCGCAGTAGCCCGCCCTGCGAGAGGTGCTTACAAGCCCGGCAGAGCCAGGCGCCGCCATTTGGGACCACCCCTCCCGCCTGGTGGCCTGGCAGTCCATCGGCATGGCGGCTCCACCTTGGACACGGCGTAAAAATTAATAGATTGTGAAGAGGAGAGGAAAAGGGATGTGAGGAAGGTATGGGTGGGGATGAAGCAGGTAGTTAAAAACCAGCCACCCCAGACCGGAGATCAGGGGTTAGGGAACATTGTCCCCCACCCCCTCAGCCCCGACGCGGGACGGTTGGCTGAAAGGAAGGTCAGCATCTACCCTGTGAAATTAGAGGCTGACCAGAGAAAGTTGTGGAAGAGGTTGTGTGAAAAGAAAGGAAACAAGTGTTTTGAAGGAAGGAAGAGAGGCTAAGCTGGGGCCGGACGGAGCGCTGGATCCCGTCAGCACGGCGGCCTAGACGGTGGGATGTAGGTGCTAGTGGTGTAGCTGGGGTTTTAGGTAGTGTAGGTTGCGTACGTGGCGTAAGTAGTGCAGGTGGTGCAAGTGGTGGTGTAGATGGTGGTGGTGTATGTGGTGTAGGTCAAGGCGGTGTAGTTGGTAGTGGCGCTGAAGGTTGTGGTGTAGCTGGTGGTGATATAGGTACTGCATGTGGTGGTGTAAGTGGTGGTGGTGTACACTGGTGGTGGTGTAAGCAGTAGTGGTGGTGTAGATATTGTATGTGGTGGTATTGTAGCTGGTGGTGGTGTAGGTGGAGGTGGTATACGTGGTGTTAATGTTGATGTGCTCCCTTCTGTCCTTCTAATGATGGCACCAATGACTCTCACTCGATAGATAGGGCACAAAGTCAATGTGATCAGGCAGTCGGTGCAACGGAATCCTTCTTGATGAGAAAGGATTGCCTGGTAGTTGGCACACGGTGCAATCTGAGGTTAAAGCATGATTCTTCAGGGCTTCGATCTTAGTAGAAAGGTTTTATAATATGAAATGTTGGGGTTCGCCTCTAATTGTGATTGCCAATCGAACTGTGGGTTAATTTAATGGAAGTCTTCCAATCCTATATCACGTGGGAGGAGTTTTCACAGGTTTTTAAGTGGGTTAACCAATCACTGACCTAAGAAGGACAGGTTAATTTTTAGCACTGCCTGTTTATTTGCTATGTTCACGAACAGAGGACGGGTATATACTTTTGCTTACCTATCTTAAAAAGTAGGTGGCACCAGAGACGTATGACGTCAAACAGAAACGGTCTTTGACCATATAACAGATTCCTAAGCTTCTTTTTGAGAATTATTTACAAATTATTTAAGAGCTCATCTAGCGACTGCCTACTTGGGCATTAATCACCGTATTAAAAACTGGCCTATGACTAGGCTACTTTAAAATAAAATTCATGATAAAAAACCGATGCGCCCCCCCAAAAAGGGAAAGGGAAGCGAGCAGTAAGCAAGTTCCAGCGTCGCGGGGAGGTCTCACAGCGCAGGAGCGTGCGACCTATAAGGGAAAAAACAAAATAAAATAAAATAAAAGAAACGAAACAAAACAAATAAAACCCTGCTTAAATAATAAGGAGAAGGCCAGCCTCCCCCCAAAAGTCAACAAGTCCACCAGTCAATGTGCACGCACTCGTCCCGAGTAAAAGGGACATTCGGTAGAGACCCCGCCCATCCCGGTAAGTGCGCGAAGATCATCCAGACTGGAACATTCGACAAGAATGTGCCGAACAGTCTGGGGAACGACGCAGTCCTCACAATAGAGCGCAGCCGAGCGCTCCATCAGATAGCGATGCGTCACACGAGTGTGTCCGATTAGGAGACGACAGAAAGCGACCTGAAGCCCTCAAGGCATTGGGGGATAGGTCCATGGGAACAGTCGCGGCGCAATGGCACGCAACTTTAAGTTCCCTTCGACCGTCTCCCATCTTCTTTGCCAAGCAGTCCGAAGAGCTGCCCGTATTCCTGCCATGTAGTCGGTGTGAGGAAGAGCGAAACGCTGGTCCGGTCGCAGAGTCCTCGCGGACTCTTTGGCGCCCTCATCGGCGCGCTCATTACCCGCAATTCCTACATGTCCAGGAACCCAGCAGAAGATAATCTCGACATCTGCCCGGCTCGCCAAAACCGTGGCGTCACGGATATCGCAAACCAGGGGATGCGGAGATTCCAATGCCCCGAGAGCACTCAGGGCGCTTTGTGAGTCGCTATAGATCACAATCCGGTCTCCGAACCGGGCACGTCGCGTAATCTCCCGTACCGAGTGGTGTATTGCCACCAGCTCGGCCGTGAAGACAGACGCAGCGCCTGGTAGAGCCCCGCTGACTTCAAACAGAGGGGATACGGCGTGGAAGCCGACCCCCTCTTGGGACTTGGAGCCATCCGTATACACTGGCACGGTACCAGCGTAACACGATGTGTGCTCCAAAAAGGTCGAACGCAATACTCCCGGCGCAGTACAAGCTTTGGGAGCAGAGGCGTGGCGACAAATAGCCAAATGTGGTACCCTCCAGGGTGGCGTCCTGGGCAGAACCAGGGGCGCCACCGGCCCGAGAGCTATATCTACCTCTCGAAGGAGTTTCCTGGCCCTAAACCCAAAGGGCTTAGGGTATGACTGGCGTCTCTCGGCGGCATAGGCACCATCGAGATCAGCTGCGGATGCAGTGAGAGCTGTTGGCGACTGAGGGAGGCGCCAGGCTCGCGCGTACAGGCGAGTGATGCACTGCACGCGGCGCAGAGCGAGTGGCATCTCCCCAGCATCGACCAACAGGCTCTCAATGGGGGGAGTGCGGAAGGCACCGGTCGTCAGGCGAAGGCCGGTGTGGTGGATTGAATCCACCTTCCGCAATAAACGCTCGGCTGCGGATGCATAAAACTCGCATCCGTAGTCGAGCTTCGAGCGAACAAAGGATTGATAAAAAAGTAAGGCGGTAGCCCTATCAGCGCCCCAAGCGCTGAACGTCACGAAACGGAGAATGTCCATGGCGCGGGTACAAGAGACCCTAAGGCTGCGAATATGAGCCTCCCAGGTGAGGCGTCGGTCGAATACAAGACCAAGGAAACGGTGCGACTCAACCACATCCAGGCGCACCCCATTAAGAAACAAATCTGGGTCGGGGTGAAGCCGTGGATGGCGGCAGAAGTGCACCACCTTAGTCTTATGCAAAGAAAACCGAAACCTGTGCGCTTCGGCATAGCGAGAGACGCGGTTCAATGCCTGTGGAGTCGACGCTCCAGAGTTGGCATCTGGGCCGCGCCAAAAGAGATCGAAAGGTCGTCCACGTAGAGCGTAGCGAGAACATCTTCCGGCAGCACCGAGGTGATGCCGTTGATGCTCCTGGCAAAGAGTGTGACACTGAGGACACTTCCCTGCGGGACACCCTCTTCCTGCTCCTTTGGGGCAGAGAGGGCTCCTCCCACCCGTACGCGGAATCGACGATCCCGCAAAAATTCAGATATAAACATTGGGAGGCGTCCCCTCGCCCCCATCGTGTGGAGAGTCTCCATGATACCGTATCGCCATGCGGTATCATAGGCCTTCTCCAGATCAAAAAACACCGTGGCGTAGTGCTGTCTACGAAGGAAAGCCTCGCAGACGGCATTTTCCAGTCGGAGCAGAGCATCCGACGTGGAGTGAAACTTACGGAAGCCGCACTGTGCAGAAGACAGATGGCCTCCGCTGTCCAGGAAATAGGCTAATCTAACATTTACCAATTTCTCCATCAACTTGCACACGCAAGAGGTTAGAGAGATTGGGCGGAAACCGGTCGGAGTAGAGTGATCTCTCCCCGGCTTGCGAAAGGCGAGCACAGTAGCGATTCGCCAGGAGTCTGGGAGAAGACCTTCCACCCAGATCCTGTTGAACATATCTAACAGAAAGGCCATGCCTCGCTCACCCAGGTGTCGAAGCATGGCGTACGGGACATCGTCCGGACCATGGGCGGTGTCCTCGCACGAAGCGAGAGCGGAACGCAACTCACTCACAGTAAACTTGTCGTTTAAGGGTTCTCCGCCTCTGGAGGTAAAGTCCAGCCGGCGGCCTTCCGCGACATCACGACGTGCATTGAATGCTGGCGGAGCAGCATCACGGCTAGAGAATGCGGAGAAAGCGGTCGCTAAGGATTCCGCCACGGACGCGGGGTCCGAGATTGCGGTCCCATTCTCCTGGAGAACGGGAGGGGGGTCCTGCGAGAACTTGCCCCGAATCCTTTTGACTCGCTTACACACCTCAGCTAAAGGAGTCTTCCCGTTAAGTGAAGACACGTATGCCCGCCAAGAAGAGCGGCGGGCGTGCTTCGAAATATACCGGAACCTAGCCCTAGCCCGACGAAATTCCGCGACAGTGAAATCGTTCGGGCGGCGCTTATAGCGCATGTAGGCATAACGCTTCTGTTTGAGGGCCGTCTCACACTCGGCCGACCACCATGGGAGTGGTCAGCGTGCAAAACGGCCAGACGTCCTAGGAATAGTAGTCAGGCCCACGGCGATGAGGTTGCGGGAGAAGAACTCAACGGCCTCATCTACCGACCTAAACTCCTCGACTGAGATAGAGAATTCAGTCATTTCCTGAAATGCAGGCCACCGCGCTCGCGCAAAGCACCACCGAGGTGGTTTCTCAGGCGGCAGTTGCCCTGAAAATGATATTTGAATGGGAAAGTGATCACTACCATGGAGGTCATCGACCACCCCCCAATCAAAATCAGGCTGTGCATCCGAAGAGCACAAAGATAGGTCAAGGCAAGAAAATGAAGCGGTTCTCGGACAGTGATGCGTAAACTCATCCACGTTTAGGACACCCATCTCAAGCTCTTCGATCAGATCGGCAAGGACTTGTCCCCTGGGATTTATGGAGAAATCTCCCCAGAGAGGATGCCTGCCATTCAGATCTCCAAGCAAGAGATAGGGCCTCGGCAACCGTGCCACGACGCGGCGGAAGTCCCCCGCGTCGAAGTCGGCTGACGGTGGAATGTACGCAGAAATGATAGTATACCTCCTATCCAGGTGTAGCTGCACAGCCACTGCCTGAAAGGAGGTATCTAAAGAGAAAGGAAGAACGGAGACATCATGCCGGGTGTAAACCGCGCATCCCCCAGCCCGGCCATCCCGCGGTGGTGGGGTCGCAAGACCCTTATACCCCGGGAGGGCAGGCAGGGGGCACGCGCCTAGCATGGTCTCCTGCAAAAAAATAGCTAACGGGGAACGGGATGAGGCGAGCCTCCGCAGCTCCTCCCAGTTGGCCCGGAGTCCACGGCAATTTCATTGAAGGAATATGCCCTCCAGGCCTAGCTCGGAGGAGACGCGGGGGCCCTCCTCGAATTGAAGACCCTCACGAGAATGGCCGTACGCTTCCTGGGGGCAGAACCCCGGGCGCTGTTGGCCGGACAAAGCGCTGGAGGCGCTGTCGCCTTCGAGGACTTATTGGGGGAGGTTGGGCTCGCCATGCGAGTCTTTTCCGCCCTCCGCCTCGAAACCTTAGGCGGGGGGGCCTCTTTTCGAGGAACCACCGTCTCCGAGCCACTCGCTCCACCTCGGGGCGTGGGCGAAGGAGCCGAAGCTCCTTTGTTGCTGTCCTCCTTTCGGGGGACAGCTTTAGGAACGTTTGAAGATGGCCTAGCGACCATCTTCGGGGGTGTTGCCTCCTGTGAGTCTAACGACTCGGTGGAGGCGCGTGGCCGTTTCGCCTTGCGGGAAACGGTCACGCTGGGGGAAGAGGGGGGAGCCCTGGTTTTAGCCGGGGCTGGGTATGAACCCTTTTTGCCGCCAGCTTTACCAGGGGAGCACCCGGGTTGGGTAGAGCCCGCAGAAGGGCTCCGAATGGGCGCGGAAACAACCGTGCTCGTTGGCCTGGATGGGCCAGGAGCAGAGGGTGCCTTTCGAACTACTGAGGCATATGACGTCCCAGGCAGAGCTGGGCGCGCCAGGACCAAGTCCTTAGCCTCGCGGAATGAGAGTCTATCCTGGGCCTGAACGGCCAGGATTTCTTTCTCCAGGAGATATGCACCACATTGCTTCGAAGAAGCAGGGTGCGGCTCTCCGCAATTAACACACTTGGCCACACACGATTTGGACTTATCGTGTGCGACCTTGGAGCAATTTACACAGACTTCGGGTGACCCCGACTTTGCACGTCTACATGAGCGATTCGTATGGCCGAAGCGGTGACAGTAATAGCACCGCCGCGGCAGTGGCACGAATGCCTTCACGCGGTAGCGGTACCAACCGGCACGCACCGACTCAGGGAGCTTGTCACAGTCGAACGTGACGAAGAGTGTAGGGGTGGGTCTCGAGGCCCCTCCCTGTTTTCTCATCACACGTTCGACCTTGACCGCCCCATGGTCGGCCAGCTCTAGGGTGATGTCCTCAATGGAGTAGTCAACGAGTTCCCTCGCATAAACTACTCCTTTTACAAAGTTCATGGTAAAGTGCGGCGTCACACTCACCGGGGTGACATGAAGTGTCCGAAGAGCACTTATCTTGGCCGCCTCGGCGGGATTCGCCGCATTCGCCAGAAGGCTCCCGTCCGAGAAACGGGTCACCTTCGGCTCTCTACCAATTGCACTAGCTAATCCTCTCCTCTGATTGATCATGTTGCCCTTGGACAACATGGTGCCATCAGTGGAGCGAATAACGAGGAAGCGTTTGAAGCCAGCGGGCTCGAAAACGCCAGGTAACCTCTGAATCAGGGGCCCCGATGTCATCGAGGCTCCGCCCTGTGCACTTTTGGTGTTAGTCTTGGTCAGGGGCTCTGCACACGAGGGGGTAGAGGGGCCGGATGTGCCGATCTTGGCTTGGTCGCCTACCAAAGTGGTGGCAGACCCATCCGTCCCCGCAGCCCCCGCGGATGGAGAGGAGCCCCGAGTCTTTTTCGTCTTTTTTGTCTTTTTCTTTTTTGGAGAGGAGGGCGGGGAATGAACCCGCTTTTCACTTCCGCCGGCAGAAGCCCCCAGGCCAGAAGGACCGGCCTCAGCCAGGTCCCTCTCCGAAATGGAGAAGGTCCTGGTTGTCGTGGGGGCACCTGTCGGAGGAGATCCTTCCCCTCCTTTTACTGCCTCGGAGCCCTCAGCCATTTGAGGAGGACCTTGCATAGGGGCTGATTCGATTTCGGTGCTTGGCGCCGAGCCCGAATTCCCCCCCATGGAAGGCCCTACCGTCTGAGGCTGGGTCTCCTCAAGGACCGTGTTTATCACAGGAGGGGCCTCCAGTTGGCCATCCCCTCCCAGGACATCGCAGGTCCCCTTTGCAGTGTCGCCAGTCTTGTGTGGGGAGGCACAGGTTTTGACCCCAGCAAGGTTTAAAATTCTTGCCAGCAGGTCTTTTGAGGGAAGCGACCGAAGGGGCCTGGCTGTCCTCTCCCCCCTAAGGGGGTTTGCCCTACCGAGCCGCTTCGATGGGGAGCGGCTGGCTAAGGGCTGCCTGCTGGCTTTCTTGGCAGTCCCCTTGGAAAGAAAAGAGGGGACTGCCGCTGGGAAAAGGGAGGTGCCCGAAAGCACCTCCAGAGAAGGGGGTGAGGGGGAGTCCCCTGCACCCGTAGGCGAAGGAGAGGAGTAAGCCTCCTCTCCGGTTAGAGAAATATGGAGGGTCCCCTGTGTAAGCACAGGGGGGGGAACCTCCATTTTTTTGCTGGAGCTGCCCGAGGGCGGCTTCGTCGATGGAACAGGGGAAGTTGAGGGTTGGGTTTGTTTTTTTTTTATCATCATTGGGCATGGTGACCCTTTTTTAAACACGGGATGCAATCGCGCACACCTCTCGCAGTAGCCCGCCCTGCGAGAGGTGCTTACAAGCCCGGCAGAGCCAGGCGCCGCCATTTGGGACCACCCCTCCCGCCTGGTGGCCTGGCAGTCCATCGGCATGGCGGCTCCACCTTGGACACGGCGTAAAAATTAATAGATTGTGAAGAGGAGAGGAAAAGGGATGTGAGGAAGGTATGGGTGGGGATGAAGCAGGTAGTTAAAAACCAGCCACCCCAGACCGGAGATCAGGGGTTAGGGAACATTGTCCCCCACCCCCTCAGCCCCGATGCGGGACGGTTGGCTGAAAGGAAGGTCAGCATCTACCCTGTGAAATTAGAGGCTGACCAGAGAAAGTTGTGGAAGAGGTTGTGTGAAAAGAAAGGAAACAAGTGTTTTGAAGGAAGGAAGAGAGGCTAAGCTGGGGCCGGACGGAGCGCTGGATCCCGTCAGCACGGCGGCCTAGACGGTGGGATGTAGGTGCTAGTGGTGTAGCTGGGGTTTTAGGTAGTGTAGGTTGCGTACGTGGCGTAAGTAGTGCAGGTGGTGCAAGTGGTGGTGTAGATGGTGGTGGTGTATGTGGTGTAGGTCAAGGCGGTGTAGTTGGTAGTGGCGCTGAAGGTTGTGGTGTAGCTGGTGGTGATATAGGTACTGCATGTGGTGGTGTAAGTGGTGGTGGTGTACACTGGTGGTGGTGTAAGCAGTAGTGGTGGTGTAGATATTGTATGTGGTGGTATTGTAGCTGGTGGTGGTGTAGGTGGAGGTGGTATACGTGGTGTTAATGTTGATGTGCTCCCTTCTGTCCTTCTAATGATGGCACCAATGACTCTCACTCGATAGATGGGGCACAAAGTCAATGTGATCAGGCAGTCGGTGCAACGGAATCCTTCTTGATGAGAAAGGACTGCCTGGTAGTTGGCACACGGTGCAATCTGAGGTTAAAGCATGATTCTTCAGGGCTTCGATCTTAGTAGAAAGGTTTTATAATATGAAATGTTGGGGTTCGCCTCTAATTGTGATTGCCAATCGAACTGTGGGTTAATTTAATGGAAGTCTTCCAATCCTATATCACGTGGGAGGAGTTTTCACAGGTTTTTAAGTGGGTTAACCAATCACTGACCTAAGAAGGACAGGTTAATTTTTAGCACTGCCTGTTTATTTGCTATGTTCACGAACAGAGGACGGGTATATACTTTTGCTTACCTATCTTAAAAAGTAGGTGGCACCAGAGACGTATGACGTCAAACAGAAACGGTCTTTGACCATATAACAGATTCCTAAGCTTCTTTTTGAGAATTATTTACAAATTATTTAAGAGCTCATCTAGCGACTGCCTACTTGGGCATTAATCACCGTATTAAAAACTGGCCTATGACTAGGCTACTTTAAAATAAAATTCATGATAAAAAACCGATGCGCCCCCCCAAAAAGGGAAAGGGAAGCGAGCAGTAAGCAAGTTCCAGCGTCGCGGGGAGGTCTCACAGCGCAAGAGCGTGCGATCTATAAGGGAAAAAACAAAATAAAATAAAATAAAAGAAACGAAACAAAACAAAAAAAAACCTGCTTAAATAATAAGGAGAAGGCCGGCCTCCCCCCAAAAGTCAACAAGTCCACCAGTCAATGTGCACGCACTCGTCCCGAGTAAAAGGGACATTCGGTGGAGACCCCGCCCATCCCGGTAAGTGCGCGAAGATCATCCAGACTGGAACATTCGACAAGAATGTGCCGAACAGTCTGGGGAACGACGCAGTCCTCACAATAGAGCGCAGCCGAGCGCTCCATCAGATAGCGATGCGTCACACGAGTGTGTCCGATTAGGAGACGACAGAAAGCGACCTGAAGCCGTCAAGGCATTGGGGATAGGTCCATGGGAACAGTCGCGGCGCAATGGCATGCAACTTTAAGTTCTCTTCGACAGTCTCCCATCTTCTTTGCCAAGCAGGCCGAAGAGGTGCCCGTATTCCTGCCATGTAGTCGGTGTGAGGAAGAGTGAAACGCTGGTCTGGTCGCAGAGTCCTCGCAGGATCATAGGCCTTCCCCAGATCAAAAAATACCGTGGCGTAGTGCTGTCTACGAAGGAAGGCCTTTCAGACGGCATTTTCCAGTCGGAGCAGAGCATCCGACGTGGAGTGGAACTTGCGGAAGCCGCACTGTGCAGAAGACAGATGGCCTCCGCTGTTCAGGAAAAAGGCTAATCTAACATTTACCAATTTCTCCATCAACTTGCATACGCAAGAGGTTAGAGAGATTGGGCGGAATCTGGTCGAAGTAGAGTGATCTCTCCCCGGTTTGCGAAAGGCGAGCACAGTAGCGATTTGCCAGGAATCTGGGAAAAGACCCTCCATCCAGAGCCTGTTGAACAAATCTAACAGAAAGGCAATGCTTCGCTTACCCAGGTGTCGAAGCATGGCGTACAGGAAATCGTCCGAACCATAGGTGGTGTCCGCGCACGAAGCAAGAGCGGAGCGCAACTTACTCATAGTAAACCGGTCGATGAAGGGTTCTCCGCCTCTGGAGGTAAAGTCCAGCCGGCGGCCTTCCGCGACATGACGATGAGCATTGAATGCTGGCGGAACAGCATCCCGTCTATTTTATGCGGAAAAAGCAGTCGCAAAGGTTTTCGCCACCGACATGGGGCCCGAGATTGCGGTCACATTCTCGTGGAGAACGGGAGGGGGGTCCTGCGAGAACTTGCCCTGAATCCTTTTGACTCGCTTCCACACGTCTGCTAAAGGGGTCTTTCCGTTAAGTGAAGACACCTATGCCCACCAAGAAGAGAGTCGAGCGTGCTTCGAAATATACCGGAACCTAGCCCTAGCCAGACAAAATTCAGCGACAGTGAAATCGTTCGGGGGGTGCTTATAGCCATGTAGGCATAACGCTTATGTTTGAGGGCCGTCTCACACTCGGCCGACCACCATGGGAGTGGTCGGCGTGCAAAATGGTCAGACGTTCTATGAATAGTAGTCAGGCCCGCGGCGATGAGGTTGCCGGAAACGAACTCAACGGCCTCATCTACCGACCTAAACTCTCCGACTGAGATAGCGAATTCAGATATTTTCTGAAATGCAGGCCACCGCGAACGCGCCAAGAACTACCGAGGTGGGCTCTCAGGCTGCAGTTGCCCTAAAAAGATATTTGAATGGGAAAGTGATCACTACCATGGAGGTCATTGACCATCCCCCAATTAAAATCAGGCTTTGCATCTGAAGAGCACAAAGATAGATCAAGGCAATAAAATAAAGCGGTTCTCGGGCAGTGATGCGTAAACTCATCCACATTTAGGAGACCTATCTAAACTCTTCGATCAGATCGGCAAGGACTTGTCCCCTGGGATTTATGGAGTAATCTTCCCAGAGAGGATGCCTGCCCGTTCAGATCTCCAAGCAAGAGAAATAGCCTCGGCAACCGTGCCACAAAGCGGCGGAAGTCCCCAGCGGCGAAGTCAGCGGTCGATGGAATGTACGCATAAATGATAGTATACCTCCTATCCAGGTGCAGCTGCACAGCCAATGCCTGAAAGGAGATATCTAAAGAGAAAGAAAGAACGCAGACATCATACCGGGTGTAAATCGCGCATCCTCCAGCGCGGCCATCCCGTGGTGGTGGGCGCAAGACCGTTATACCCCGGGAGGGCGGGCAGGGTGCACGCTTCTAGCAAGGTCTCCTGCAGAAAAATAGCTAACGGAGAACGGGGCGAGACGAGCCTCTGCAGCTCCTACCAGTTGGCTCGGAGCCTAGGGCAATTCCATTGAAGGATTATGCCCTCTAGACCTAGCTAGAATGAGACGCGGGTGCCCTCAGTGAACAGAAGACCCTCACTTGAATGGCCGTACGCTTCCCGGAAGCAGAACCCCCGAAGCTGTTGGCCGGACAAAGCGCTGGAGGCGCTGTCGCCTTCGAGGACTTATTGTAGGAGGTTGGGCTCGCCATACGAGTCTTTTCCTGCCTCGGCCTTGAAACCTTGGGTGGGCGCTGCGGCTTCGGAGGCGGGGGGCCCTCTTTTCGAGGAACCACCGTCTTCGAGCCACTCGCTCCACCACTAGGCGTGGGCGAAGAAGCCAAAGCTCCTTTGTTCTTGTCTTCCTTTCGGGGGACAGCTTTAGGAACCCCGGGAAATGGCCTCGGGAACAACTTCAGGGGTGTTGCTTCCCGTGAGTCTAACGAATGGGCTCCGAATGGGCGAGAAAATACCCCATGCTCGTTGGCCTGGTTAAGCCAGGAGCAGAGGATGCCTTTCTAACTATTTGGCATATGACGTCCAAGGCAAAGCCTGGCAAGGCAGGACCAATTACTTAGCCTCGCGGAATGAGAGTCAATCCTGGGCCTGAACGGCCAGGATTTCTTTCTCAAGGAGATATGCACCACATTGCTTCGAAGAAGTGGAGTGCGGGTCTCCGTATTTGACACACTTGGCCACACACGATTTAGACTTTACGTGTGCAGCCTTGGAGCAATTTACACATACTTCGGATGATGTCGACTTTGTACCACTACAAGAACGATTCGTATGACCCAAGCGGTGACAGTAATAGCACCGCCGCGGCAGTGGCACGAATGCCTTCACGCAGTAGCGGTACCAACCAGCACGCACCGACTCAAGGAGCTTGTCACAGTCGAACGTGCCGAAGAGTGTAGTGGTGGGTCTCAAGACCCCTCCCTGTTTTCTCATTACACGTTCGACCTTGACCACTCCATAGTCAGCCAGCTCTAAGGTGATGTCCTCAATGTAGTAGTGAATAAGTTCCCTCGTTGACTACATCTGTAGTCGAGCTAGAAACGAACAAAGGTTCAATAAAAAAGTAGCAGTAGCCCTATCAGCGCCCCGAGCGCTGAACGTCACGGAACGGAGAATATCCATGGGGCGGGTAAAAAATACCCTAAAGCTGCGAATATGAGCCTCCCAGTTGAGGCGTCGGTCGAATACACGACAAGGAAACGGAGCGATTCATTCACATCAAGGCAGACCCCATTAAGAAACAAAGTTTGGTCGGGCTAGAGCCGTGGATGGCGGCAGAAGTGCATACCTTAGTCTTGGCCAAAGAAAACCGAAACCTGTGCACTTCGGCATACTAAGAGACGCAGTTGAATGTCAGTTTGAGTTGACCCTCCAGAATTGGCATCGGGGCCGTGCCAAAAGAGATCGAAAGGTCGTCCACGTAGAACGTAGCGAGAACATCTTCCGGCAGCACCGAGGTGATGCCGTTGATGCTCAGGGAAAAGAGTGTGACACTGAGGACACTTTCCTGTGGGACACCCTCTTCCTGCTCCTTTGGGCCGGAGAGGGCTCCCCCAAACCCGTACGCATAATCGACGATCTCGCAAAAATTCAGATATAAACATTGGGAGGCGTCACCTCGCCCCTATCGTGTGGAGAGTCTCCATGATACCGTACCGTATCACCCTGCTGTATCATAGGCCTTCTCCAGATCGAAAAACACCATGGCGTAGTGCTGTCTACGAAGGAAGGACTCGCAGACGGCATTTTCCAGTCTGAGCAGAGGATCTGACGTGGAGTGGAACTTGCGGAAGCCGCACTGTGCAGAAGACAGATGGCCTCCGTTGTCAAGGAAAAAGGTTAATCTAACATGTACCAATTTCTCCATCAACTTGCACACGCCATAGGTTAGAGAGATTGGGCGGAATCCGGCCGGAGTAAAGTGATCTCGCCCTGGTTTTTGAAAGGCGAGCACAGTAGCGATTCGCCAGGAATCTGGGAGAAGACCCTCCACCCAGATGCTGCCCAACAAATCTAACAGAAAGGCCATGCCTCACTCACTCAGGTGTCGAAGCATGGCCTACGGGACATCGTCCGGACCATGGGTGGTGTCCGCGCACGAAGCAAGAGCGAGGCGCAACTCACTCACAGTAAACCGGTCGTTGAAGGATTCTCCGCCTCTAGAGGTAAAGTCCAGCAGTCGGCCTTTCGCGACATGTTGACGTACATTAAATGCTGGCGGAGCAACATCCCAGCTAGAGAATGCGGAAAAAGCGGTCGCGAAGGAATCTGCCACGGACGCGGGGTTCGAGATTGCGGTCACATTCTCATGGAGAACGGGAGGGGGCTCCTGCGAGAACTTGCCCCGAATCCTTTTGACTCGCTTTCACACGTCTGCTAAAGGGGTCTTATCGTTAAGTGAAAACACGTATGCACGCCACTATAGCGGCGGGGGTGCTTCGGCATATACGAGATCCTAGCCCTAGCCCGACGAAATTCTGCCAAGGGAAATCATTCGGGCGGCAATTATAGCGCATCTAGGCATAACGTTTCTGTTTGAGGGCGATCTCACACTCGGCTGACCACCATGGGAGTGCTCGGCGTGCAAAACGGCCAGACGATCTAGGAATAGTAGTCAGGCCCACGGCGATGAGGTTGCCGGAGAAGAACTCAATGGCCTCATCTACCGACCTAAACTCCTCGAATGAGATAGAGAATTCAGTCATTTTCTGAATTGCCGGCCACCGCGCTCGCGCCAAGCACCACCGAGATGGGATCTCAGGCGGCAGTTGCCCTGAAAATGATATTTGAATGGGAAAGTGATCACTAGCATCGGGGTCATCGACCCAGCCCCCCGAATCAAAATCAGGCTGTGCATCTTAAGAGCACAAACATAGGTCAAGGCAAGAAAATGAAGCGGTTCTCGGGCAGTGATGCGTAAACTCATCCACATTTAGGACACCTATCTCGAGCTCTTCGATCAGATCCGCAAGGACTTGTTCCCTGGGATTTATTGAGTAATCTCCCCAGAGAGGATGCCTGCCGTTCAGGTCCCCAAGGATGAGAAAGGGCCTCGGCAACCGTGCCACGACGCGGCGGAAGTCCCTGGTGTTGAATTCAGCTGACGGTGGAATGTACGCAGAAATGATATTATACCACCTATTCACGTGCAGCTGCACAGCGAACGCCTGAAAGTAGGTATCTAAAGAGAAAGGAAGAACGGAGACATCATGCCGGGTGTAAACGGCGCATTCCCCAGCCCGGCCATCCCGTGGTGGTGGGGTCGCAAGACCGTTATACCCCGGGAGGGCGGGCAGAAAACCTGCCCCTAGCATGGTCTCCTGGAGAAAAAAGGCTAACGGGCAACGGGACGAAACGAGCCTCCACAGCTCCTCCCAGTTGGCCCGGAGTCCAGGGAAATTCCATTGAAGGAATATGCCCTCCAGGCCTAGCTCGGAGGACACGCGGGAGGCCTCTTCGAACAGAAGACCCTCACGGGAATCGCCGTACGCTTCCCGGAGGCAGAACCCTGGGCACTGTTGGCCTCTAAACCTTAGGCAGGCGTTGCGGCTTCGCAAGCTGGGGGGCCCTCTTTTTGAGGAACCACCGTCTCCGAGCCACTCGGTCCACAACTAGGCGTGGGCGAAGTAGCCGAAGCTCCTTTGTTGCTGTCCTCATCTCGCGGGACAGCTTTAGGAACTCCGGAAGATGGCCTGGCGACTAACTTCAGGGGTCTTGCCTCCTGTGAGTATAACGACTCTGTGGAGGCGCGTCGCCCTGGTTTTAGCCGGGTCTGGGTATGAACCCTTTTTGCCAACAGCTTTACCAGGCAAGTGCCCGGGTTAAGTAGAGCACGCAGAAGGGCTCTAAATGAGCGCGGAAACAACCGTGCTCGTTGGCCTAAATAGGCCCGGATCAGAGGTTGCCTTTCTAACTATTTAGGCATGAGACGTCATAGGCAGAGCCGGGCGCGCCAGGACAAAGTCCTTAGCCTCGCGGAATGAGATTTGATCCTGGGCCTGAACTGCCAGGATTTCATTCTAAGGGAGATATGCACCACATTGCTTCGAAGAAGCGGGGTGCGGCTCTCTGCAATTGATACACTTGGCCACACACGATTAAGACTTATCGTGTGCAGCCTTGGAGCAATTTACACAGACTTCGGGTGACCCCGACTTTGCACGTCTAGAAAAACGTTTCGTATGGCCAAAGCGGTGACAGTAATAGCACCGCCGCGGAAGTGGAACGAATGCCTTCACGCGGTAGCGGTACCAACCGGCAGTCCCCGACTCAGGGAGCTTATCACAGTCGAACGTGACGAAGAGTGCCGTGGTGGGTCTCGAGTCCCCTCACTGTTTTCTCATCACGCGTTCGACCTTGTCGCCTCATGGTCGGATAGCTCTAAGGTGATGTCCTCTATGGAGTAGTCAAGGAGTTCCCTCGCATAAACTACTATTGTCACAAAGTTCATGACAGAGTGCGGCGTGACATTAACCGGGGTGACATCAAGTGTCCCGCCTCGGCTGGATTCGCCGCATTCGCCAGAAGGTTGCCGTCCGAGAAACGGGTCACCTTCGGCTCTCTACTAATTGTACTAGCTAATCCTCCCCCTATGATGGATCATGTTGCCCTTGGCCAACATGTTGCCATCAGTGGAGCAAATAACGTGGAAGCGCTTGAAGCAAGCGGGCTCGAAAACGCCAGGTAACCTCTGAATGAGGGGCCTCGATGTTATCGAGGCTCCGCCCTGTGCACTTTTGGTCTTAGTCAAAGTTACGAGCTCCGCACACTGGGAGGTAGAGGAACCGCTTGTCCCGATCTTAGCTTGGTTGTTTGTTAAAGTGGCAGCAGTCCCATCCGTACCCGCATCCCCCGCGGATGGAGAGAAGCCCCGAGTCTTCTTTGTCTTTCTTGTCTTTTTATTCTTCTTTTTAGGAGAGGAGGGCGGGGAATGAATTCGCTTCTCACCTCCAATGGCAGAAGTCCCCATGCCAGATGGACCGGCCTCAGGCAGGTCCCTTTCCGAAATGAAGGTCCTGGTAGTCGCAGGGGCACCGGTTGCAGGAGATCCCTCCCCTCCTTGTACTGTCTCGGAGACCCCAGCCGTTTGAGGAGGATCTTCCATAGGGGCGGATTCGGGTTCGGTGCTTAGGGCCGAGCCAGGATTTTCCCCCATGGAAGGCCCTACTGTCTTAGGCTGGGTTGCCTCAAGGACCATGTATATCACAGGATGGGCCTCCAGTTGGCCATCACCTCCCAGCATATCAGAGGTCCCGTTCGCAGCGTTACCAGTCATTTGTGTGGAGGCACAGTCCTTGACCCCGGCAAGGTTCAATATTCTTGCCAGCAGGTCTTTTGAGGGACGCACCCGAAGGAGCCTGGCTTCCCTCTTTCCCCTATGTGGGTTTGCCTTACCAAGCCGCTTCAATGGGGAGCGGTCGGCAATGGGCTGCCTGTTGGCTTTCTTAACAGTCCCCTTGGAAAGAAAAGAGGGGACTGCCGCTGGAAAAAGGGAGGGGCCCGAAAGCACCTCCAGAGAACGGGGTGAGGGGGAGTCCCCTACACCTGCAGGCGTAGGAGAGGAGTAAGCCTCCTCTCCGGTTAAAGAAATATGGAGGGTCGCCTGCGCAAGCACAGGGGTAGGGACCTCTATTTTTCTTTGGAGCTGCCCGAGGGCGGCTCCGTCGATGGAACAGGGAAAGTTAAGGGGTTGTTTTTTTTACTTTTTCATCTTTGGGCATGGTGACCCTATCTTTCCCATGGGATGCAATAGCAATTCACCCCTTGCAGTAGCCCGCTCTGCAAGGGGTGCTTACGAGCCTAGCAGAGCCAGGTGCCGCCATTTAAGGACACTCCTTCTGCCTGGTGACCTGGCAGCCAGCCCTTCAGCATGGCGGCTCCACCTTGGGCACGGCATAAAATCAAGGATAGATGGTGAAGTGAGAAGGAAAAGGGATATGAGGAAGGTAAGGATGGCGATGAAGCAGGTTGTTAAAAAACCCCAGCCCGAACCGGAGCTTATGGGATGAAGAACGTTGTCCCCTCCCCCCTCAGCCCCGATCCGCGACGGTTGGCTGAGAAAAAGGTCAGCATCTACCCTGGGAAATTAGAGGCTGACCAGACAAAGTTGTGGGAGATGTTGTATGAAAAGCGAGGAAACAAGTGTTTTGAAGGAAGGAGAAGAGGCAAAGCTAGAGTCGGACGGGGTGCTGAGTCCCGTCAGCACCGCAGCCAGGAAGGCAAATCGCCTCGCCCCTTACGGGGCTATTTATTGAGATTTATAGTATAACTGTATTGAAAATGTGCCCTGTTGTATAGGATTGGAGCATTCTCCGAGGCAAGTAGTACTCTTGTCCTGATTTAAGTTAATACAATTATTATTTTTACCTTTTAGAATTTGTTCCTACGTAAGTCCAATACTCTGGTTACCTTCAATACCACCCATACCTTTATATAACGAGCAAAAATCCCTTCAAGCAACTCAATCTGCATCGTTCGAATAATCTCATTCAAATGAGCTTTCAACTTCATTCCCGTTTATATAGATAGTGATGCGATTTAAATCATAAGATTTAAATTCAAAAGATGATGCATCATAAATCCAAGAAAATGCTGAATGATCAACCATACCAATCACCATCGCGTAGGTATTCTCCTAATGAAGATATTATCCACAATCTTCATTGATATTCCACTCACAATTGTAAAATTTCTCATACGAACTTGTGTGATAAGGTACTGAGCGTTAGATGTAAGCAATCTTTTTTTCCATCTCCAGGTTAGTTGATGCTTAAAGGCGGACTTTTCTCAGGTAAAGGAAGGTCTCTAATAATTCTATTATAGCTTCTAAACCGTTCTGGCTTATAAATACTGTAAATAAATGTGGTGATCTGGATAACTTAATCTTTATTGAAACTCCATTTATCAACAGCTTATTTTGCGAAAAGAAATCGGCGTGTAGTTTTCCATATACTGCGATTAGTTTTTTCTTCAATCTACTTAGTTTTTTTCTATACTTTCTTTACTCGAGAAATGTCCT
Source organism: Ceratothoa steindachneri (assembly GCA_963969495.1). Lineage (NCBI taxonomy): Eukaryota > Metazoa > Arthropoda > Malacostraca > Isopoda > Cymothoidae > Ceratothoa > Ceratothoa steindachneri. The sequence continues at coordinate 114,755,014 of OZ018332.1, forward strand.
ACAGTGGAAAGAAATGTAGATTTTTCTTCTTCAGTATAGTTCAACAGGGACTCTGAATATGCACGATAGGGGTAATTATTTCTAATGGAATTTACCGATGTTTCCTTTAAATAAATATCATCATTCCTGAACAAAGTGTGAAAAATATTATTTTCCGGAAAAATATTCTACCCATCTTTAAGTTCGCCTCAGTTTGCCCTCACAATTCTTGCTTTAATATAAAGATAAACCTCACTCAAGTCTGTATAATACTGTCAGCTACCAGAGATATAGTATTCAACCGGAGTAAGGTCGGATGAGATATTGCTAAGTGGAGAGTAAGACTGAAAACTGCTCACAATGATCGAAGTTTTGGACGGTGGAATGGTAAAGAAATCGAGTTTAGTCTTCAAACAAATATAACTTGTTGGATGAAAAGGAGTCATTTTTATACGTGTATGAGTTACATCCGCTGATAACTTTATGATAACATCTATGAAATATCTGCTTGTTTATATTATGAGAACAAAACATACCCATCCTCTTTATCATATATTTTCAACTTTTTCTATTCTTCAACTTCTTATTCATCTATTTTCGCTTATTTATTACACCCATTTTTAGTCGCGTGCCCTTAGTCGCGTAGGGCGGCCAGTTGGTCGATCCGTCCGTTGGTCCGCGTTTAGCTTTTTTGTGTGGTAATAATATTGTAACTATTAGGCCGATTCTAACGAATTTGAAGACCTTATGTTATTTTACATTCTGTTTCGAATGTTATAACTGCCAAGGTCCTCCCAAGGTTAGCCAGGGAATTATTTCTTTTAGTAATAACATCATAAATATTCGGCCGATTCGAACGAGATTTGAAATTTTTGTGTTGTTTTACATTCTTTTTCGAATGATATAAATGCCAAGGTCATCCCAAGGTTAGTCCTGGAATTATTTAAAGTAGTTTGGAAGGTCGTAAGGTCATAAATCAGAATAGATGAGAGCATGCGACTTCGGCCTGCAGATCTTGTTTTGGATTGCCTCTCATTATTACTCTCAGATGTTAACTTTCTTCTAATATATCGTCTAGTATTTTTAGCAATATTATTTTTCGTCCTTCCCAACTGATCTTTCAAAGCTTTCTTTGCGGTTTTTCAATATATCCTGAACGGTATCGAAACCGGCCAAAATGGCCTTCTTTCTCTTGTATAGCGAGCACCACTCTTTAGATATGTCGCCACATTTCGGAATAGAGATCCAACATCATGTCCTCTCTGAGCTCTTAACCTTTTAAACACGCGTGGGCCATTTAACATTTTTTAATTATATTTTTTATTTCTGCTCCTAATTGTAGTTTTATCATCAAATTCCCAGAAAGAATGGAAATTTTTCACCTTCAAGCGTTCTTATATATATAGATATAAATTGATCACAAGTCCCCAGAGCTTAGATTAAGATGATGTGAATTATCTAGTTGTCATCGTTCATCAGTAAAATTGTTTAATAATTCAACCAGTTCCTTAGTTTTTGCCGTTGACGATAAAGATATGTATGACGTGTATTTGCGCAAGCTTGATGCAGAGGAAGTTGATGTGTGAGTAATATTTTCTAACTCTTTCCAACGTTGCGAGTTTTTTATGATAGATTTAACGAAATTAGAAGATATTAATTTTACTCTTACTTTTTCCCAGAAGAGGGGGGATCTTTTCCATGTTTTAGCTAAATCATTGAGTAGGTCGATAATGGATAATGTTAGATTGTGGAAGTCTTTTACCATCGATGGTAATCATCCCGTCATCACTCCTACTGAATCCCTGTGTATTTTTTAGTGTATGATAAAATAATCTACCTCTTTCACTAACACTAGGCTCAAGTGTTTCCAATACTTTATCTGTATAAACGTTTATTTTATCCTTCTCATTCTCATAAACTTTAACGTTAGATGTGTTCGCAACCTTATCCTACTGTTTAAAATAGTGTTCCAATGTGTTCTGGTAAAGGATACCACGCCCCTCTGGTGGAATGTTTGAATTATATAGTATAGTAGTTAACTCTCTCCAAAAAAAAAAGTCTTTCTTGTGATGGGATTAAGTTTGAGGGAACTTTTCTCTCTTTTTCTGGATGAACAATATATTTTTCCTCTTGGAAAGTTGGAGAGGATGGGTGCTAGAACAGAGAATAAGATTGGTAAAAACGATCCTCCATGCTAAGTTATTAGTTTTTTCTTTAGACGTATATGAGCTGGCTTCCGACCTAACATACGTATCAACCGTTTGAATCGTGATATCTTTTATTTCTGCAATGATGTCATAAGAAAATTACCTTTCATCAAATTAAGACCCATTTTACATATAAATTAGACGAAGTCACTATTTATGCTTCCTATGATTTATTTTTTCATCTTTTTAGAGAGTGTGGGGAACGTATGGAATAGATACGCGTATCTTTTCATTCTATGCCTCATTCTAAATGATATACGCTTTCGATTTCGTTTGGAAATATTCCAGAAGGTAAATCGTACAGTGTTTCTCGGACTGAGGTCGCAGAGCATATTACTATAGGGCTTTGAGACTGCCTCTTTATATATCTTCATGAAGTTGTTCCGTTTTCAGGCGTTATTTTCCAGCGAATATATGTATCTAGGAAAGATCACTCCTTTGGTTAAATAAGACTAGATTGTTACAATTTAAGGTGATATGGCACATATAAGAATTTTTATAAAATAGATTTTGGCCACTAGGAATATGGAGATATTCTTATGGTGGGAGGTCACTGTGAATATCGATATATTTGCATCTATCTTCTGCATTAAAATCTAAAATAAGGAGTGTATGACTTCTTCTATCCATAGAGGACACATCATAAATGCTTTCGTGAAACAGTACTTCATTTATAAAATCTTCATAGTCTTTCTGCCATACAGTGTAACATTAGACGATTTTAGCAACGCGTAGAGTAAACATCTCATCTCTATTACGGAGTAGAAGAAAGAGGAAGTGGGTTTTTTCGCTATACGTCGGCTCAATGATGGATCAAGTACATGGGGAGACGAATTTAATTTCTTTCATACTTCCTTCACTCATGCTTTACTTTTGTATAATAAATGAGGCAACTTCTTTCATATAATTTATATAGAAAATCTTTCTCTCTTTTTTAGATGATCGAGAAACAGAATGAAAGCGGAAATACCGAAACAAGCGAACCTCTTACTCTTTACCCAACCTATCGAGTGAAGGTTTTGTCGGTAAACTTTACACAGCTAATTCTGCTCCAGCTAGTGTGCCTTATGATGGGGATGATAAAGAATTTTATCAGCAAAAAATACCCGACGTTCTGAACATTACCTACGATGTAATTACACTGAGCTCCGATGGTGAAGATGTAGAACTCGCAATAGAAGATGAACTTTCATACATACAAGATAGGTCATGTAACAACACCATTCCTTTTTCGGATGGAGAAGTAAATGAATCGTATAGAAATTCGTACCTTAATACGCAAGAACATCCTTTACAGCAAAGAGAAAATTATTCTCGTGTAAAAATTATACCGTTTAGAGAAAACAGGCATGGAAAGCTCCTCATCGTTTTATACCGTTTAATCGTGAAGAAACCAGAAGAAGCTGGTCTTGGCCGAATACCGCGTGAGCTTTCACGGCAAATATTGAATCTGCAGTGGCTTCAGGAGGGCGATTATGGTGTGAATATAAGTTTTGAAATTGTGTATGCAACCGGTGATAAGATCTATTTATACATTCCATTCGTTAAACTGCGTGAATCAACACTATTCAATTATATCATGCGACGATTCAAGATAGTAATCCAGACTGCGGATACAATTGTGTTTGGAACCTTCAATCTCGTAGTTCGTATATATAGAATTCCTGCAGGGCATCAATAATACCATCGACATAAAATATAGTGAGGGCATATAAATCCTGTAGACTGCACCGTTGTTTCCTCAGTTCTCGTGAAAAAAATGGAGGAGAATGTCCTTTCAGAAAACTTCTGGCTTCCAACAATAATAAAAGAATCTCAGGAGTTGGCAAGAAAGTATAATCTTTTCTATTAAAATTATATCACTTAAGATCAGTTCTCCTTGATAGAACATGATCAGAGATGCAGGATCCTCGTATTTACAGCATGAGGAGATGAACGCAAATTCCAATTACTCCATCGACCAAAATATCCTGAAAAATCAGCCCCACTCCTATTCATTAGTCTTGAAGGTGAAACCTATTATCCAATTCGAAATATTAGTAATACGTATATTAAAAAAAAGATACTTACTTTTAATCATGGTTCCATGATAACCTAATAGCCCATCTAAAAGATTGTGAATGGGTGTGCAGTCAGTGTCCTGGGCATTGTGATGGAGAAAGAAATAGAGAGGGATTTTATGTAACGAGTGCAATCGATCATTTTACAGCCAGTCCTGTTTTAACTCGCACAAGAAGCTTCATAGTTGTGGGAAGATTTGTATGAGTCGTCGATGTCATAATATAATCATGCAGACTAGAAACGGAATGAGATGAAACAAGTGTGAGAAGTTATTCTTTTCTAAATGTTATACATACTATGAAGCAGATTTAGCAAAGCATACGTGCTGGATGAAGAGGTCGAAGAAGTTGATGATCAAGAAATGGAATGCCGTGTATTATGACATTGAAACCTATAAAGAAGTGGGATTATTCATACTTTTTCCTTATATATTGGTTATGCAGATTATTTATCTGTGAACCATGTTTTAATAATGAGGATGAAACATATGACAAATGAAAGAACTGTGGTCCACGAACAAGTAATTTTAATGGGGATGGTGAAAACCTCCTTTGTAAACCCTTTATAGAAGAGTTGATACGAAAAATAGGATCAAGATAGAACAGGGTCTATTATCACTAACAAGAGAAAATGGCAATCCAAATCGTGCAAAACATTATCTCATTTGAAAATTGTAGTTTCAAAAGTCATATTTTTGGTTTTAAAAAATTCCACCCATTTAGAATGAGCATCTAACAAAATGAAAAAAATAATTATAATTAATTGAATCTGCACAATCAACATGAATTATATGCCATGGTTTAGATGCCAATCCAAAAGTGTAACTGCCTTTTAAAAGTTTTGTCTCACATTTAGATAGTCTGCACAATTATGTGCCCACTCTTCAATTTCTAAATCTAAAGATGGTCACCAAAATTATGATCTAGCTAGTTATTTTATTCTACAAATTCCAACATGGCCTTTGTGGAGGTCTTCGAGTATGTGTTTTATTAATACTTCAGTTTTAGTATTGCCAGATTCTTATAATCCGCGCTACTCCAAAAGTAAATAAAATAATGTATATTATGTATTTTTGTATTACTTCAAAAATAATTAAAATCAATTCTCTCCTTTAAAGTAATTTGTATCCAACTTAAGCGTAGTGAGAAGTCACCAAGGCGGAATAAATACCCCTTAAAAATCGTTTTATTTCACTCTGCTAGATCCTCACTCTACTCATTACATCGGTAAAAGAGGCAAGAACATTTCAAAACGCTCCGAAGATGATGGAATAAGATCGAAAGCTTAGCAATTTAGTTTGTTTTTTACCAAACCCATTCATTTAAAAAAGAGATGAATACTGGACAAGTAATCCACCATCTACAATATGAAATAAAAAAGATAGTTCGAAGAAGAGAAAGTTGCTAAAGGAAATTAATTAAGGCAAAATACACAATGGTCTTCAACAAAATATGCATTCAAGAAAGACTGCTACCCAACTACACTAATATATATATATATATATATATATATATATATATATATATATATATATATATATATATATATATATATATATATATATATATATATATTTATATATATATATAGATATATATATATATATATATATATATATATATATATATATATATATATATATATATATATATATATATTTATATATATATATATATAGATATATATATATATATATATATATATATATATATATATATATATATATATATATATATATATATATATATATGAGTGTGTGTGTGTATTAAACACTCAAAATGAGTTCAAATAATGTAACTGCCTAGACCCACAAAAATTGGGAAACGCAATCTTTCACTCTCGCCCCTGCCTTCATCCAAAAAGATTAGTTTAGAAAATGATTCCACTAAACAGGTCTGTAAATTCATCTCAAGCGTAAGTGTTCTACTTATATAATTTTCAGTCATTAAAGACCCCAATTTAATTATTATCATTGTGATCCGTTGATATTCCTTGTATTTATTGCATTCTAGATGTTTCTATCCTTCGCCTAAGTTTTGAGAAGTTTAGGTATTCCTTCATCATAAGATTTAACCTCGATCCTATGCATTCTTGTATCACAATAACCTCATTGTGTTACAAAGTGTATTAAGATGACTTCCTCCCAGAAAATTTGATTGCAATTATCGACAGGAAGAAATCAAAAGCTTTTTCCTATAAAGCTATACGTTGACTTATGTTTGAAGAACATGTTAGAGGAATCCCAATTTTCATGCAATAAACGGTAGTGAGCGAAGCCTTTCTGTTGGAGGGAGAGTAATTTTTCTGACGGAGTTTCACCATCAGGAGGGGGAACCGTGTTTCTCTTTCATGGATGCTATTGGCATGGGGGTTAGAAAGAGGATGGTAGTCTCAAACAAGATGTTTCGATTGGTAGACTTTGGTCGTTAGACCGCTACTACCTCACAATAGAGAATGATCGAATCCCTCGTCGCAAATACAAGGTTATCATTCACTGCGAGTGTGAATTTGAAACCATGATGCAAACCATTTAAGGACGACGTGAGATTGTTAATAGAATCTCTGCCGATCTAGTGAATGGTGTATTGAATGTAGAGAGTGCACTTTTCGGCGGCATATGTAACCTATTTATACTTTACTACCCATCAACCTAAGGTGTGAAAATCCATTACGTCGTTATTTGCTCATTATATTCGTACTGCATAGAAAACAATCCATATCCCGTAGGATCACCTCGACGTTACGTATCAGTGCGAGAAATTCCGTCTGTTTAAGAATTCCCCGAGGGTGTGAATAAGATATATTTCGGTATCGTGAAAGTTGATGTTCTCCATCCTAATGATCTATATATTCCAGTTATCCCTAAATCAATTGGTGGTAAACTTACTTTCACACTCTGTACCAGATGTGCTCAGAAAAGCTCATGTGAGTGCGATCACACTGAAAAGTAACGTATGATTTTCGGAGTGTACATAACCCCGGGACTGAAACTTGCCCTGGAAAAGATGTATAGGATCAAGAAAATTTACGAGTTTTAGGAGTTTGAAAAAGTGATGGGTTGCTCGCAGAGTATATATAAACCTTTCTAGAAGAAAAAATAGAAGCTTCTGGATTCCTGCGAGGAGTGGATGGAGAGAAGGAGTGGATGGAGAGGATGAGAAAATGAAATATGTGAATAGGGTGTATCATGCTGAGGAGATAAACTTACAAATAGACAACTTCGAAAGAAATCCTGGAAAGCGTTTTAGAGCAAAGCACTGTCTAAACAGGTAAGGATTTCATCCTGTGATTAGGTTTTTCTGCATTTATTTTATTTAGTGAATATATTACATTCAAAGTGTAATTTTATAAATATTAACGCATCCATTGTACTGCAAATATGAAGTCAATAATTCTTAAACTTGAAGGCGATAATAATAATACCAAAAACCAGCCTATTAATCCTGATCATATTTTCTTCCTTTACAGTCTCTGGGTTAAGTTTGCTCAGAGGATTCGCGGTTTAAAAACGGTCATCTGTGGTTCGGACCATGATGCGATAGAACTAATCAAAAATGACGATTACATTGCAAACTCCATAGATGCAGTTGGCAATGCTTACATAACGAAAGTGGAGAATGCTGAACATGTAGAAGTTGACTGCCACGTAACGAATCTTCCAATTGCAGCATTCACAACCGCCTATGATCGAATCAAGCTTTATGGCATCTTAGACTTGTTGGATGAACGGTTGTTGTACTGTGACACAGAAAATGCAATCTTCATTGCTAGGAAAGATGACCCACACCCTCGACCTGGAAAATTCCTAGGTGATCTCACTGATGAGAGCAAAGATATGTACGGTGCCGTTGTGTATGGAGATTCATTCTGTTCCTCGGGTCCCAAATCCTATTTGCTACGTATCAAATTGACGAGTGGGGTGAAGTATATTATACTTCGTGCTAAAGGATTAACCATTAACCCTAAGATGAACGATATAATAACCTACGATACTATGAAACACCTTGTTCGAGCCGATGATGTTAGAAAGAATGTTGATAGTCATATCCCTGTACCATTTATGGGTTTCAGAGCCGAGGAACATGGTAGAGTGAAAGAGGTGAGAGGGCGAAAGGGTTTCAAAAAGACATTTCGTAAACGAGTTGAACTGCCAGGGACTTATCGAAACATACGTTTCGGTTTCAAAGCGAGCTTACATAACATTTATAAGAAGTTACTATACATTAAATCCTTGTCAGTTATTATGAACTCATTATGTAAGGTATATAATTTTTTATCATTTATAATATTCTCTGATTAATATAAATTCTCCTGATCTTGTGAGCAAGAGAATACTTTCATGCTCTCCTCTTCAATCTTGGTTTTCATTATATCAGTGAGCTGGTGGAAATGCCATGAGAAAAAGCGAAATAACAATGTTTTGTGGTCAAATATAGCGATGTTCACTACTTTCTCACCATCATTCACAATGTTGAAATGTAATATGCATAAAAACTTATTCCCCATATATTGTGGCGATCGGATAGTCCTCCTACAAACAAAAATTGATCCATAAGCTCGTTTGAAATTTTTTTCAAGTACTTCTTTTTCATTATTGTAGTTGAAAGGTGTCTGGACTGACCCACTATACAGAAATTCAATCTCACCAATTTAGTCTTCATGAATAAGTCGAAGATGATCGAATAAATCAACTGTAAATTAATATTCTTGGCTAAATATTTAATCCGTTCCACGCACATCTTCGCTTGCAAAATAGTTACCAGAACTGGGTGGGACACGGTCTGGATGGCAGATCTTCTTATAACGTGTGATACAAAATGAGTGGCCAATGAGTTAACAAACAAAGTGATAAGGCGGAGTTAAAAAGTAAAGGAGTGAAGTGGAAACTCCGCTGGTATGCTAATACGCGACAATACATGAGTATTCAACCCGCATCCAAGGTAACTGATCCAGGAGGGTTTGGTAACATTTGGGGGATAAGCCAATAGGGGTGGGGGGGAGGTCGGGTCCATTAGAAAAGTTCATGGGCTTGTATGCTCGTTTATGTGTGTACGCGTGTGTTTTTAGGTGCGTGTGAGGTTGTGTGTATGAGTATGTGTGTAGACTCGGATTCCTCTCTTCAATACTACTGATATTAAGATCAAAGTATTTTACGGTTGATAAGATATTAATAGTTTACACTAAAACCAAGCAGACTCTTTTAGGGTATGATTAGGATAATAAAGCATACAGTAGACGACATAGATCACAGGAACAATTAAAGAGCACAGTTTAAGAAAGGTTTAGAAATATCCTTATAAACATTTTTGCTGGTCTGTTAATCAAGGAATCAATATATTTAAACCCGTTTTAAACATTTAAACTATTTATTACTTCAGTATTGTATATTTTATTTATAAAAGAAATAAAAATCATTTGACTCCGTAAAAGGCTCATTTGCTATATTTTTGTTAAAAAGAGGTATACATAGTCGGGAACACTATATGTATAATTGCTCCTACATATCTTTACCTGAATATTGTTTTAACCTAAAAATGACAAGCCAATAAACACCTCCCAAAACTTGATTAGCTTTGTTTCAATTTTTTTTAAGGGGCTATCTGGCGACTGCCCACTTAGGCATAAGTCGACGTAAACAAACAGCAAAGTTCTAGGCTACTTTAAATTTTTGAAAAAAAACAACAATAAAAAGAAATAAAAATTAGGAAGCAATAACAATAACAAAACAATAACAAAAACAACAACTAAGCCTTGTTAAATGAAAGGGAAAAGGCCGGCCTTCCCCCAAAGGTCAACAAGTCCACCAGTCAATGTGTACGCACTCGTCCTGAGTAAAAGGACAGGCGGTAGCGACCCCGCATTGGAGAAAAGGTCTATGGGAGTCCAAAGAGCTGCCCATATTCCTGCCATGTAGTCGGTGTGAGGAAGAGCGAAACGCTGGTCCGGTCGCAGAGTCCTCGCGGACTCTTTGGCGCCCTCATCGGCGCGCTAATTCCCCTAAATTCCTACATGTCCAGGAACCCAGAAGAAGATAATCTCGACATCTGCCCGGCTCGCCGAAACCGTGGCGTCACGGATATTGTGAACCAGGGGATGCGGAGATTCCAATGCCCTGAAAGCACTCAGGGTGCTTTGTGAGTCGCTATAGATCACAATCCGGTCTCCGAACCGGGCAAGTCGCGTAATCTCCCGTACCGAGTGGTGTATTGCCACCAACTCGGACATGAAGACAGACGCAGCGCCTGGCAAAGCCCAGCTGACTTCAAACAGAGGGGATACGGCGTGGAAGCCGACCCCCTCTTGGGACTTGGAGCCATCCGTATTCACTGGCACGGTTCCAGCATGACACGAGGTGTGCTCCAAAAAGGTCGAACGCAATACTCCCGGCGCCGTGCAAGCTTTGGGAGCAGAGGCGTGGCGACAAATAGCCAAATGTGGTACCCTCCTGGGTAGCGTCCTGGGCAGAACCAGGTGCGCCACCGGCCCGAGAGATATATCTAGCTGTCGAAGGAGTTTCCTGGCCCTAACCCCAAAGGGCTTAGGGTATGACTGGCGTCTCTCGGTGGCATAGGCACCGTCAAGATCAGCTGCGGATGCAGTGAAAGCTGTTAGCGACTGAGGAAGGCGCCGGGCTCGCGCGTAGAGGCGAGTGATGTACTGCACGCGGCGGAGAGCGAGTGGTATCTCCCCAGCATCGACCAACAGGCTTTAAATTAAGGAAGTGCGGAAGGCACCGGTCAAAAGTCGAAGGCCGGTGTGGTGGATCGAATCCACCATCCGCAATAAACGCTCGGCTGCGATTGCATAAAACTCGCATCCGTAGTCGAGCTTCGAAAGAACAAAAGATTGATAAAAAAGTAGAGCAGTAGAATATCCATGGAGTGGGTACACGAGCCTCTACGGCTGCGATTATGGGTCGGGGTAGGGCCTTGGATGGCTGCAGAAGTGCACGACATTAGTCTTGGCCAAAGAAAACCGAAACCTGTGTGCTTCGGCATAGCGAGAGACACGGTTCAATGCCTGTTGGAGTCGACGCTCCAGAGTTGCCATCTGGGCCACGCCAAAAGAGATTGAAAGGTTGTCCACGTAGAGCGTAGTGAGAACATTTTCCGGGAGCACCGAGGTGATGCCATTAATGCTCAGGGCAAAGAGTTTGACACTGAGGACACTTCACTGCGGGACACCCTCTTCCTGCTCTTTTGGGCCGGAGAGAGCTCCCCACATCCGTACGCGGAATCGACGATCTCACAAAAATTCAGATATAAAGACTGAGAGGCTTCCCCTCGCCTCCATCGTGTGGAGAGTCTCCATGACATCGTACCTTTATGTGGTATTATAGTCCTTTTCCAGATTGAAAAATACCGTGGCATAGAACTGTCTACGAAGGAAAGACTCGCAGACGCCATTTTCTAGTCGGAGCAGAGCATCCGACGTGGAGTGGAACTTGCAAGAGCTGCACTGTGCAGAATTAAGATGGCCTCCGCTCTCCAGGAAAAAGGCTAGTTTAACATTTACCAATTTCTCCATCAACCTGCACACGTAAGAGGTTAGAGAGATTGAGCGGAAACCGATCGCAGTAAAGTGATCCCCGGCTTGCGAAAGGCGGGCACAGTAGCGATTCGCCAGGAATCTGGGTGAAGACCCTCCACCCAGATCCTGTTGAACAAATCTAACAGAAAGGCCGAGCCTCGCTCACCCAGGTGTTGAAGCATGGCATACGGGACATTGTCCGGACCATGGGCGGTGTCCTCGCACGAAGCGAAAGCGGAACGCAACTCACTCACAGTAAACGTCTCGTTGAAGGGTTCTTCGCCTCTGGAGGTAAAGTCCAGCTGGCGGCCTTCCGCGACATCACGAAGTGCATTGAATTCTGGCGAAGCAGCATCTCGGCTAGAGAATCCGGAAAAAGCAGTTGCGAAGGATTCCGCCACGGACGCGGGGTCGAGATTGCGGTCCCATTCTCTTGAAGAACAGGAGAGGGGTCCAGCGAAAAATTGCCCCGAATCCTTTTGACTTGCTTCCACACCTCTGCTGAAGGGTGCTTCCCGTTAATTGAAGACCCGTATGCCCGCCAGGGAAAGCGGCGGGCGTGCTTCGAAATATACCAGAACCTATCCCTAGCCCGACGAAATTCAGCGACAGTGAAATCGTTCGGGCGGCGCTTATAGCGCATGTAGGCATAACGCTCCTGTTTGAGGGCCGTCTCACACTCGGCCGACCACCATTTGAGTGGTCGGCGTGCAAAACGGCCAGACGTTCTAGTAATAGTAGTGAGGCCCGCGGCGATAAGGTTACCGGAGAAGAACTCAATGCTCTCATCTACCGACCTAAACTCCTCGACTGAGATAGAGAATTCAGTCATTTCGTGAAATGCAGGCCAACGCGCCCGTGCTAAGCACCACCGAGGTGGGCTATCAGGCCGCAGTTGCCCTGAAAAAGATATTTGAATGGGAAAGTGATCACTATCATGGAGGTCATAGACCACCCCCTACTTAAAATCAGGCTGTGCCTCCGAAGAGCACAAAGATAGGTCAAGGCAAGAACCCTTTTTTCCGTCAGCTTTACTAAGGGAGTGCCCGGGTTGAGTTGAGCCCACATAAGGGCTCTAAATGGGCACGGAAACAACCGTGATCGTTGGCCTGGATGTGCTAGGAGCAGAGGGCGCCTTTCTAACTTTTGAGGCATATGACGTCCCAGTCAGAGCCGGGCGCGCCAGGACCAATTACTTAGGCTCGCGGAATGAGAGTCGATCCTGGGTCTAAACGGCCAGGATTTCTTTTTCGAGGAGGTATGCACCACATTGCTTCGAACAAGCAGGGTGCGGCTCTCCGCAATTAACACACTTGACGACACACGATTTGGACTTATCGTGTGCGGCCTTGGAGCAATTTACACAAACTTCGGGTGACCCCGACTTTGCACGTCTACAAGGACGGTTCGTATGGCCGAAGTAGTGACAGTAATAGCACCGCCGCGGCAGTGGCACGAATGCTTTCCCGCGGTAGTGGTACTAACCGGCATGCACCGAGTCAGGGAGCTTGTCACAGTCGAACGTGACGAAGAGTGTAGGGATGGGTTTCGAGGCCCCTCCCTGTTTTCTCATCACACGTTGGACCTTGACCGCCCTATGGTCGGCCAGCTCTAGGGTGATGTCCTCAATGGAGTAGTCAACGAGTTCCCTCGCATAAACTACTCCTTTCACAAAGTTCATGGTAGAGAGCGTCGCCACACTCACCGGCGTGCCATGAAGTGTCCGAAAAGCACTTATCTTTGCCGCCTCGGAGGGATTCACTGCATTCGCCAGAAGACTCCCGTCCGAGAAACGGGTCACCTTCGGCTCTCTACAAATTGCACTAACTAATCCTCTCCCCTGATGGAGCATGTTACCCTTGGCCAACATGGTTCACTCAGTGGAGCGAATAACGAGGAAGCGTTTGAAGCTAACGGGCTCGAAAACGCCAGGTAACCTCTGAATCAGGGGCCCCGATGTCGTCGAGGCTCCTCCCTGTGCACTTTTCGTCTTTGTCCGCACCCGGGGGTTAGAGGGGCCGGATGTACCGATCTTTGCTTGGTCGCTTGCCAAAGTAGCAGAAGACGCATCCGTCCCCCTAGCCCCCGCCAATGGAGAGGAGCCCCGTCTTTTTTGTCTTTTTAGTCTTTTGCTTTTTCTTTTTTGGAGATGAGGGCGGGGAATGAACCCGCTTCTCACCTCCGCCAGGAGGATCCCTCAGGCCAGATGGACCGGCCTCAGCCAGGTACTTCTCCGAAATAGAGAAGGTCCTGGTAGTCGTGGGGAACCGGTCGGAAGAGATCCCTCCCCTCCTTGTACTGCCTCGGAAACCCTAGCCGTTTGAGGAGGACCTTGCATAGGGGCGGATTCGGGTTCGGTGCTTGGAACCGAGCCCGGATTCCCCTCCATGGAAGGCCCTACCGTCTGAGGCTGGGTTGCCTCAAGGACCATGTTTATCTCAGGGGGGGCCTCCAGTTGCCCCCCCACCAAGACATCGCAGGTCCCGTCGGCAGTATCGTCACTAGTCTTGTGTGAGGAGGCACAGGCCTTGACCCCGGCAAGTTTCAATATTCTTGCCAGCAGGTCTTTTGAGGGAAGCGACTGAAGGAGCCTGGCTTCCCTCTCCCCCCTAAGGGGGTTTGCCCTACTGAGCCGCTTCGATGCCGAGCGGCTGGCTAAGGGCTGCCTGTTAGCTTTCTTAGGCAGTCCCCTTGAAAAGAACAGAGGGGACTGCCGCTGGAAAAAGGGACGTGCCCGAAAGTACCTCCAGAGAAGGGGATGAGGGGGAGTCCCCTACACCCGTAGGCGAAGGAGAGGAGTAAGCCCCTTCTCCGGTTAGAGAGATATGGAGTGTCCCCTGCGCAAGCACAGGGGGTGGGGGACCTCCATTTTTTCTGTGAAGCTGCCCGAGGGCGGCTCCGTTGATGATCAAGGAGAAGTTGAGGGGTGTTTTTTTAAATGTTTATCATCGGGCATGGTGACCCTTAATTTTCTGCGGGACGCAATAGCGCATCACCTCTCGTAGTAGCCCGCACTGCAAGAGGTGCTTACAGGCCTGGTGGCCTAGCAGTCCATCGGTGTGGCGGCTCCACCTTGAACACGGCATAAAATTTATAGAATGTGAAGAGGAGAGTAAAAGGGATGCGAGGAATGTATGGGTGGGGATGAAGCAGGTTGTTAAAAGACAACCACCCCAGACCGGAGCTCAGGGGTTAGGGAACATTGTCTCCTGCCCCCTCAGCCACGATCCGGGACGGTTTGCTGAGAAGAAGGTCAGCATCTACCCTGTGAAATTAGAGGCTGACCAGAGAAAGTTGTGAGAGAGGTTGTTTGAAATGCGAGGAAACAATTGTTTTGAAGGAAGGAGAAGAGGCTAAGCTGGGGTCGGATGGGGTCTTGATCCCGTCAGCACGGCGGCCAGGATGGCAAATCGCCGGGCCCCTTACGGGGTAGCTTTGTTTCAAGCCAACTGTTGAAATTAAGAGGAAAAATAACAATTATTAGCGTTATAAAAGCTGTTTTTAAAACCAAGACACCAATATCAATTTAAAAGTAATCCACACTAATCTTTCTAAGGTATAAAAATAAAACCTTTCAAACAAAGTACTAAAGATTACAGCTGAAAGATTAAAAAATCATAACTGACAAGAGCATCGAAAGAAACCATTAATAAATGGAACGTTGAATAATAACTAAACTCAGTTATTTAAACACATTTTTAGCAATAACCCTTTTTATAAACCGTTGTACACACCTATCATTTCCTCCCCAATAAAACCAGAATAAAGCATATCGAATGGATTATATTTTATGAAAATTTGGGATTCTGTGAATACTGTAAATTGAAAAAAGTCTTAGGACAAAGTACATAGGGTTAACTCACGTCTGCATTTTATTGCATGCCTTCCAATAACAGTTTGTTGCTTTCGTTTATGGATTTACTAAATCTAAACTGGCTTCCATTTGTGAGTCAACCCGTGCCTCAAAGTTGCGCGCAGTGTTACCAATTTATTGGACGAGGAAGTATCCAAACACTAGAGTTAAGTGTTCTCGTAATTCACGAACATACCAGTTAATCAAACCATAGATATTATTTTAGAATATGCATTTCATAATTGCAACACTTTCCACAACTTTACAAGAGAAAAATTCAAACAACTTTTACTTATGTGTTTTACCAAGGTATATTTTCGTTCGATGGGAAAATTTATAAACAGATAGATGGTGTAGTAATGAGTTCGCCCATTGCCCCCATTACCGCAGATATCTTTGTTAAAGATTTTGAGAAGACAATTTACGAGCTTTTCCTTCGTCACTCAAGCTATTATTTTACAGAAGATTTGTAGACGACTGCTGTGTAGTATTTGATAGCCACGACAAGGCGTAACAGTTTTTTAATTATCTCAAATCAATTCAGCCTAACATTAAATACACTATGGAAACTGAAAAAGAAAATTGTCTCCCCTTTTTAGACATTTTAATTAAAAAATCAAATCAAGGTTTAACAAGATCCATATATAGAAAAACTATGTTTAATAGTTTTTGTGATTTATCATACAAACTGAGCTCCATCAAGACACTCATCTGTAGTGGCTTCCACCTGTCATCTTCATTCTATCTATGCATAAAGAATTTGAATTCATAAGATCGTATTTCTAGAATAATTGCTATCCTCTCTCAGTAGTAAATACATTCATTTGAAAATTTTTAAATTCCCAATATTTACCTACCAATCTTCTTTTCTATGTTCCTAATCCAGAAGTAAGTTTTCTAAATCATTTAACCACTATTTTTACCATACAAAATTCAAATTAGTATTGGTTAACAAGGTCAATATTGGCAGTTGGTTCAGCCAGAAGGATATTTTCCCTCTAGAGATGCGCAATCGTGTTGTATACGAGTTTACTTGTCCTTGGTGTCTCCAAGGAAAATACATAGGCAGCACAATTCGGTCCCTGAGAGCAAGGGTTTCCTCACACATGGGCATTAGCGTTCGTACTGGAAACCCACTTAATCGCAAAGAACTATCCCCTATCAAAGCACATGCAATCAAATGTAATGCGAATATAACTATAAATAATGTTACAATAATTGGTCAAGATAATACATAAGGAGCAAAGATTAAGAATACTAGACTCCATTTATATTAAATCCCGTGTCCCTACTCTTAATTACGACTCTTCTGCTGCTTTGACTGTGGGTACGCTCACATGGTATTCCTATGCACATCCCACCTTCAGTGCAGTAAGTACCAGATGCATATCCATTAGTTCAGTTTAGTATTCTTTACCTTTCATGAGGAAGGAGAGCAGAAGACCTAACAGTGTGTCCAGATTTACACAGGAAACCAGACACAGCGCCGCACATGGGAATGTGAAGTGGCTAAATAGTCTCTAGAGAACTATCGACAAGTATCGTGTTCCGATGAGTCATGGTTCTAGTTCTTTCATGCTGATGGTACGGTTTAAATGTGCCAAAAATTGTACGACACCATAGGGACCAGTTATTATCAAAGCATCGGGCAAGCTGCTGGTTGTTCCATATGGTGCGAGTTGTGCTCACGTGGCATTGGCTGGGTTCGTTGTTTTGCCCTCAGGTGGACTTGTCTGGTGACCGCTTTAGCGGTCATCGGACTGCTTAGTTTCCATTTGCATGCCTTCATGAACTTCATATACGCCCACTATCCTTAACAAAATAGTGTATTTTTTCATCATGCCCAAGTTGCCTGGAATTGGTTCAAGCAGTATTCTGGAGAGTTCCGAAGAATCATGTCTCCACCAAGCTTACACGACATGAACACAATCGAACCTTTTCGGGCTTTGGTGTCCAGCTCTATTTGTATCCAAGATCTAGGACTTACAATTTCATGAAACTATTGAATGTTATCGTCAACTGGGTGTCCTAGACTCCTAGACGATATTAGATACGTATTACATGGCTTTTGGCACTTTATTGTTTGATTCTACGATACTATAACTTGTATGATAAGGAGGATTCTTTTGCCATTTACATACAGGAAAACATAGAGAATTAAAGAGATTGGATAAGATTTTACTTATAAGCTTAGACGTGACATATTGATAGTAGCATAGGCCCCCGGCATTGCCCGGGATTAAAAGTCCTGTCGCAAATAAATACAGATGCATATATTTTGAAGTTCTTATATTGCGGCAGAAATATCTATTTGCTGATTATTATTTGGTAATGAAGGAAGATTTAGGAGAATTTCGCATTCTCCTTATCATATGATATCATATAATATTATATAATAACATATTATCATATAATTCATAAAATATAATATAATATAATTACAATGATTAAAGGTTTCACCGGGTGCGCCCGGCAGTTCAATCCCATTTGACCTAATTTCACATATGTTAATTGGAAAATAGTTATACAGTAAAAGTCTGATGAAGAAGCAAATAAATTGAAAAATATCAGAATTAAAAATACCAAGTAAATATCTAATGGATAGAGAAATAAGCTAAACGTTAATCCAGATTACCACCATCCCTGTTTAGCGACCAGGACATCTTAATCGCAATAAATGTTTGGATGAAGTGAATTGACGCGATGAATTCACTCGACGGTGAGTTTAGGACGATGAACAAACGTCGATTAGTTGCCTATATTTGCACCTGAACCATTTTAGTTCCTTGCAATGGCACATACAAGTAGAATCAAATCAGATTATTTGCCGTAACACAACAATAAACTATAATATATGGACTGAAATGACGACAAAAACTACTTCATTACTGGTGTAATCGTTATTGGTAATTTATTAGGTAATTCATTACATGCAATACCCAAGGTAATTAAGAGGAATGAGCCTAAACGTAGAAGCGCAAAGGAATGAATCGCCTAAATTTAAATATAAAACGTAGATATGCTTATAACTATAAAGAAACTTGCACTCAAGTTTAATTAAATTATATGGCAGCACCGAAGAAGTACTTGCCATAAAATACGTCTCCATTTATTATGCATCGCATTAATTTCCTTTCTGGCGTCTCTCATGCCAAAGAACGGGCGGAAGCCTCACAGAGTGGAAATTAATATAGCTTTAACATATTGACATTTTGGAATATTGGCGAAAAAGGTTTGCTCTTCTTTTCGCGAAATATATTTAACGAAACTACAAAAAAAAGAAGTGAATTATATATATATATATATATATATATATATATATATATATATATATATATATATATACAGGGTGTCCACAAAGTCTGGGTACATAGGAATTTTAATATTTTATTTATTTATGTTATTTTTCCTCCCCAGATCGAATGATGGCTCTGTCTAAAGAAGAAAGAATCGAGTTGGTACTCTTAAGTGGACGAAAAGGATGGTCTTATCGCAAAATCGCTGATGAATTTAACCTTCGACACCCTGATCAGCAACCTATTTATTTTACTGCCGTCGGGAAATCGGTCAGGAAGTTTAAAGAAACAGGCAGTGTCTTGGACAAACCCCGTTCCGGGCGACCAAAGACTTCAGACGAAACGAAAGAGGTTGTCATGGCCAAGTTTGCTGCTAGCCCAAAGAAACAACTTCGTCGGACATGCATGGAGTTGGGTGTTCCAAGGTCAACTATCCACAAAATCATGGTAGAGCAGAAGTTCCATCCGAACAAATTACAGATATTGCATCACTTAAATGAAGACGACCCCGATAGACGAATGCAGATGTGCGAATGGTTTTCAGATAAATTGGATGAAAATATCAATTTTACTAAAGACCTTTTGTTTTTCAGCGATGAAGCTTTGTTTTATGTTAATGGTGAAGTCAACAGACAGAATCTTCGATACTGGTCTCAAGACAATCCACATTGGATGGATCCATCCAAACAGCAAGGCTGCCAAAAGGTGATGGTGTGGTGTGGTTTGTGGAAAGCTCATGTGCTAGGACCCTTCTTCTTTGATGAACATGTAACCGGTGAGACTTATCTGAACATGTTAAGAGACAAATTAATGCCTCAAATTGAGTGCCTAGGCGAGGGACTTCGGGACTGGTTTCAGCAGGATGGAGCCCTTGCCCATTTTGCTACAAATGTTAAAGATTGGCTGAATGGCACTTTTCCTCACTAAATTGGAAGAAGAGGTCATGTGGAGTGGTCACCTCGTTCACCAGACCTTTCTCCCCTTGATTTCTTTTTCTGGGGTATGTTAAAAGAGAAAGTTTACTCAATAAAGATTGCAAATCTAAACCATTTGAGAGAACGCATTATCAGTCACTGTGCTGAAATCAACGGCAATGTACACCTATTCAATCGAGTTCACCAGAATTTAGCAAGGCCCATCGAATTATGCATTGTAAATAATGGAAATCATATTGAAAATATAATTTCTTAACATTATAATTAAATAAAATTGTTTTGTTCCACAGGTATGTATTTATCCCCTATGTACCCAGACTTTGTGGACACCCTGTATATATATATATATATATATATATATATATATATATATATATATATATATATATTGGTCGGAAATCTTTTTTACAATGCACTCTTATAAATGAAAATTTACATACTTTTAGTTACCGTAGGTTAATGAAATTTTCAAAGTCCATGGAACTTTATGCATTAAATACAATGTAATGATTAGAAAAGCAAAATGGCGAACAAGAAAAGCTTTATAAGGACAATAATGAAGTTTTACAACGCAAAAAGTTTACAACATACTCATATAAACATGGTTTAGTAGTTGGTTGCATAACCCTTGTTTCCGATTACATCTTGCAGGTGCTTTGAGCAGTCTCCTCCGATCTTTCTACAGATGCATGGGCTGATTTTGTTCCATTCCTCCTAACCCATTTTCTTCAACTCGGATAAGTTACGGGCAAATCGTTTCTGGACCATGAGTTTGAATTCCGTCCACAGAATTTCAATAGAATTCAAGTTAGAAGATTGACTTGGGAATTCCAAAACATTAATTATACCTGTATGAGCCAATTCTTAGTTTGTATGCTATATACGTGGGGTCGTTGTCTTGTTAAAATGGCCATCCTGGTTTCAAGTTCAGAGAGCTAACGCTAGGTAACAAATTTACTTCCAAAAATTCAACTGTACCATTCTTCCTTCGACAGCCACCAAAGTTCGAACCCCTGATGAGCAACAAAACTCTATACCTTGATTGATCCACCACGGAATTTGACTGCAGGG
The DNA here is from genome assembly GCA_963969495.1 of Ceratothoa steindachneri. Taxonomy (NCBI): domain Eukaryota; kingdom Metazoa; phylum Arthropoda; class Malacostraca; order Isopoda; family Cymothoidae; genus Ceratothoa; species Ceratothoa steindachneri. Next base: position 114,775,946 of record OZ018332.1, read on the forward strand.
ATGGTATTCTTTGGCGTGTAAGCTTTACACCTTTTTCTTAAAGCCCTCTTGATTAAATTTCGATCGAAAAGTTATACTTTCGTTTCATTTGACCAAAAGATTTGTTTCCAGAACGTTGCGGTTTATTTATGGTTATGCTCATGGTATCCTTTTGCTATATTCAACTCAACCTGTTTCCAGATCTTCTCGCAGGTCTCCAAGATTAGGCTGTACTTTATCACATACTGTTCTAGCAAATTTTCGAGCTGCACATTCCGTTAACATCTAAGGGCAACCAGTAGGATCAAAGGATATATTAAATCACGGGACTTCCAGTTGCTTATTATTGTACCAACTGAAGTTGGAGCTATTTTAAGCTGTAAAGAGATCTCTCTGTACATAAGGCCGCTCTTATATTAGGCTACAATGCGTTAACGATGATCTTGAGCGATTCTTTTGTTTTTTCCCATGATGAAGATGATGACAGTATGAGTATCTTGTAAGGAAAGACGCCGGATCCTTACATGATGACGAAAGAAACCCTCGAATTATTTTAGAATATTCTAGATATTTCGTATCAAATGAGGATTAGTTTTTTCAGATGTAAGTTATTTATATGTATTTATATGAATGTGTTGTAAACTTTTGCATTGTCAAATTTCAGTATTATCCTTAGAATTTTTTTCATGCTCACCATTTCGTTTTCCTAATCATTATATTGTAATTATTACATAAAGTTCTACGAAAATTTCATTAACTTGAGTTAATTAAAAGTATGTAAATTCGCATTTTTAAACAGTGTGTTAATAACTTTTGCGTCCCATAATATAAAGGGTGTTCCATTAAGACGGATCGCAGTTAGCAGTAAATATACATTGCAGTAAAATATATATTGAGTTTTTCTACCTCTTTCACCACTACTTTCAATCATCAATATATTGATGATTGAAATTAGTGTTGAAAGAGGCAGAAAAACTCAATATATAGTTTGCTGCATTGTATATTTACTGCTAACAGCGATCCGTCTTAATAGAACATCCTATATAAATATATATATATATTTAGATATATATATATATATATATATATATATATATATATATATATATATATATATATATATATATATATATATATGTGAAAGAAATTATTAAGAGGGGAATAATGACGAAAGCAGAGCAAAATATTACTTCAGATAACTATAATCAAACAAAAATGACCTAACCTTAATCAGGAAAAACAACCAAAAACCTGATCCTGAACACAAACAACGGACCCGTCTCGTATATAAGAAAGCTTCTACCACACTCATATATCGAAATGACAAAAACTAAATTGTCAAGAAGAATCACGTATCCCTTAAATAACGTAGCCACAAACTGCATAAAAGAGACAAAGACAACATTTGTGTTAACATAAAATGATGAAGGAAAAACAGTAAAATCATAGACTTTGCTCCAACTCATCGCTAAATGATCTTCATTGAAGAAATATATATATATATATATATATATATATATATATATATATATATATATATATATATATATATATAAGAAATATGTACTACCAAGAATTAACGTGCAATTCAAATCCCTTGGAATACTTCCGAATACAAGTGCATTACCGAAAAGGACGCAGAGGCGCACCAAATCATTACTTCTTTAAGCCCCAAATCACTGTTGGATGGTTTATTGGAGTCTCACCTCAACTTATTATCAAAATTACCCCAATTTTTACCGCATTCATATGTGTGATCTCTTTAAACAAGTTCGCGCCTACTTCCTAAATGTACGTTAAATTCTTTGTAATTTTTCTTCCGTATTGTATGTTCATATGTTTGTAAATACCATTGATGGGTAGATCAATTCATTTTAGCCTAAAATTCCACTTAGTCCTATGATGATGATGATACACGTAGGGAAGAAATGGGTCTAATTAATAAGGTATATTATCATAAAGTAAGCTCTCAACAAAATCCCCGCTTGAAAATAAAATTCTTATTATGTGCCAAAAATATTTGGGTGAAATAATTCACGGGTTGAACCCAAATATTCATGAAATCGAAAGACACGAAAGGAAAATAAAAATAATTACCACAAAATTAGCTGCCGCATTAAAAAGACTTGTTATGATATATATATATATATATATATATATATATATATATATATATATATATATATATATATATATATATATATATATATATATGTCGTAGAATTCTTTCTGATAAAAACCCTACTTACCTGACACCACTTTTATTTAGTGTCGTAGAATTCCCCTCCTTTTTGTTCTATCTCTAAGAGTGCTAAGAGTGTCTAATATATATATTGATATTATAAGAATATCTTAAAGAACAGAGCCGTTACCAAACACGTAAGGATATAAAAGAAACGCCCACTAATTCACAAAATAAACGTATATTTTATCTTTAACCATTGAATACACAACCTTTATACATTAACTACAGCAATACTCTAAATATTATTATAAATAAGAATTAATTAAATTAGTTTACCCTTCAAAATTTAGTTAACGTTTTCTCTACACCAAACAATAATATAAGAATTAGGCTTACGGACTCATGTGGAGTTTAAAGGGCCTCTGAAATGTTATTGCCTCACGACGCGTGCCGTGTGTCGAGATGGGCGAAATTCCACGGTTGTTTTGGCGAGGGTAGCAGCTGGGGTGTCCACACGTTCTTCCGGGGGGGAAGGGTTCTTTAAGGACGAGAACCAAGACGGTGCTTTATGCAACACCTAGGCAGTCGTGGTCTCTCTGGCGAGAGTGAGTCGAACTTGTTTCTTAAATCAAGTTAACTTGGAGTGTGGTGTGATCACCGAGTAACGAGCTCGAGGAGGAGCTTTTCTCCTTCGTTACTTATTTCCTTATGGACGAGGACTAAACTCGGGGAGGGTCTTCTTCAAGGGGGAGGATAACGGAGGGAGGTTTCTCTAGCGAGAATAAGTTACTTAACGTTTGGTGTGGCCACCGAATAACGGGCTCGAGGGGGAGCCTTTTCCTTCTTCTTTTCTTAATTCCTCAAGGACGAGGAATATCCCTGGTGTTTAAGGTGCACCCGGATATGAGGAGTCTCTCTGGCAAGAGTAAGTTGACTTACCAAAGTTAACTTATCGTTTGGTTTGATAACCAGGGACTTAGCTCAAGGATGAGCTTTTTCTTAGCCCCTTAAGGTAGGTAGCCCTGCCTCTCTTGCAGGGTACTTCTTGGTCTGGCGACACAAGTAAACTACCTCTCCAGTCTCGGTAGCTCGGTTTTGGATCCGAGGACTTCGTCACCTAGAGACTGACTTATACTACCTCCTTTTTCCTCAGAGTTCCTCATTTATACCTCGCACCCCCACTGGGGGAGTGGTAAGGGGGAGAGGGGCTTGAGGACGGCCCCAGGGGAGTTCTTTTTCCAAACGGTCTTTCCCACGAAGTCAAACATCAGCTCCTCGTTAGCCATCGAGATTGGGAGAAACCCGTCTCCAATTTCTTGTTCGACGTGAAACTGGATCTCACTCTCCTGGGGGAGATCTCACCTTTTTGACCTTTAGGGTCTTGCATGGCACTGGGTTGTGCCACGTTGTGGTTAAGCACTGACCCGCCGATGCCTTCGACGGATGTCGTTGCGGTAACCGCCTTGGGACTGCATCACGAGTGAACGGGGGGGGGGGGAAGTGACCATTTCCCGACAATATATATATATAGTACAAGAAAGAGAAATTGGATGCGAATGAGCAATGAGACAAGAAACAGGAGTTTTTTAGAGGCAAGAGAAAGGGACATTAGAAGAAGACTAGAATTAAAGAGAGCAGAGGGCGGCACAATGAAGGCAATCCTTTACCAAAAGGCAGAAAATAAGTATGGCGGAAGCCCTGTGGTGGTTTAAGCCTTTAAATTGTGAGCGGGTAAAAAGATGTGGTATAAAAATTCCTTGGAGGTTCCTAGCTTAGAGAGATACTGGGTTTGATGGGATAACGCTTGGGGCGAAGTAGAGTCACTGTGCCTGGTAACTCAGCGGTTGAGCATCTGACCGGCAATCAGCAGACCCGGGTTCGAGTCCCGGCCAGGAATTTCAAACTTTTTTTCCCTGGCGTTATCTCTGTCTTCTCGGTAAAGGATTGCCTTCATTGGACCGCCCTCTGCTCTCTGTGATTCTAGCCTTCTTCTAATGTCCCTTTCTCTTACCTCTAAAAAACTCCTGTTTCTTGTCTCATTGCTCATTCACGTCTAATTTCTCTTTCTTGTACTATATTGTTATATAGTCTGCAATGCAAAGTTTCTGCACCTTTATTTCTGTCTTCAAAATTGTTTTGAAAGGCAGAAAATAAATATGGCGAAAGCACTGTGGTGGTTGTTATCACCCGCAGAACTTGCATATATATATATATATATATATATATATATATATATATATATATATATATATATATATATATATATATATATATATATACATATATATGTGTGTGTTGTGATAGTGAAAACATTGTATAGGGCATAGAATTTATTTAGGAGACTAGTTTTGGCATGAGGTTTACCATACCCTCTTCAGTCTTATACTGTGAATGGAATGAATAAACAAGTTACTAAACACCTCAGAATCGTTACTAATAGGAGAAACTCACAATTTGAAATCTTTCGGTTGGTCAATTTAAATGTAACTCCTATTCCCGGAACCTGATCACAAACAGTTTAGTTAATGATCTTAGAACCACACCCACTGTTTAATGACCCTTTTCCTCCGTTTTACTTTCTTTTGTTGGGACTCTCAAGTGTTTAGTAACTTGTGTATTGATTCAATTTTCAGTATGAGACTGAAGAAGGTATGGTAAACTTGATACTGAAACTAGTCTTAATATATATATATATATATATATATATATATATATATATATATATATATATATATATATGTATATATATATATATATATATATATATATATATATATATATATATATATATATATATATATATATATATATATATATATATATATATATATATATATGTATATATATATATATATATATATATATATATATATATATATATATATATATATATATATATATATATATATATATATATATGTATATGTGTATATATATGTATATGAGGAATTAAACCACATTCTCCGAAAACAATTTAATTCAGAACAGTTTCAGTGTATCTCACACCCTTTTTCAACTGACACTGGATATAAAATATTAGAAAAGTGCTTACAAACATAACACGGGGTCAGGTCGTGAAAGATCCCCTCTTTTTTTCCCCAATCCCCTACTTGTGGTTAATCAGGGGAGGGAGGGTTAGGCCTAAGCATATTGACCCTCAGATAGATTTAAACTAGGAACTGACGATATCAAGCTTGATTCTACGATTCTTCTCTTAACATAGTTAGACGATTTAAATACCATTTTACTTCCATTGAAATCAATCGAGTGATTTAAGTCTCTAACATGGCAAAATATTCCACTGCTTTGGCTGCCGACTCTAATATCTCTTTTGTGTTCGTACAATCTCGTGTCTAGATTTCTCCCCGTTTTCCCTATATAAACTTTATCGCAATCGTTGCATGGTATTGCATATACTCCTATGTTATGATGTTCTTTGGGTTTCCTGGCAATCACCAATTGGTTTAAGGAATTATTATATTTAAAGGCTAGATTAATACCTGCTTTACCATATATGTCCTTTAAACTATTTAATTTATTATTAAATGGCAATGTTATACATTTGTTGAAGTCATTAGTGCGGGAAGGCTTATTACCATAGAATGTTTTCCTAGCTGCAAAATGGGCAGACGATATGAACCACTCGGGGTAATACAAATTAGAAAAAATGGTCCTGATAATGACAATTTCCTCATCTAAATAGGAAGGATGACATATTTTATATGCTCTAAGGAAAAGGTTAGAAATTACCGATTTTTTAACAGTATTATCGTGAAACGAAAAATAATGTATATAGGCATTCGAGTGGGTTGGTTTCCTATAAACGTCAAGTTTTAATTCATGGTGATCTTTATTAATGAGGACATCTAAAAAGGGTAATCTATTATCATATTCCCATTCATATTTAAATTTGATGGAGACATGCAAATTATTCGAATTATTAAAAAAGTTATCAAAATCATGGCCATTAGGCCATACAGAAAATACATCGTCAATGTACCTTAACCATATAAAGTTAGGGGGAGAAATTGTGGGAAGGAGTTTAGTCTCAAAATATTCCATGAAGAGACATGCCAATATCGGAGATAAACTATTTCCCATGCTAAGGCCAAATATTTGTCTATAAAACTCATTATTTACTCGAAACACATTGTCAGAGAGACACAATTCAACTAAATCGATAAATTTACTCGTAGAAATGGGAAGATCCAAATTAAGTCTAGGCATGATTTCCCGCAGAAGGCCCATGGTTTGGTCAACCGGAATTTTGGTAAACAAAGAGTTTACATCAAAGCTCACTAGTTTTCCATCCGGTAATTGCAAGTGGTTGAGGTGGTCAACAATATCTTGAGTGTTCATAATGTGTGCAGATGAGATTCTTCCAACTGCTGGAGATAAATGCTTGGCGAGCCATTTGGAGAGCTTATAAGTGGGAGAATTAATATTGGAAATGATTGGGCGTAAGGGACATCCCTCTTTTTCCTATCATAGTCGGGCAAAGGTGCGCATCGTCTCTGAAGGGAACAAAAATATGGAAAAGGCAAGCTTTGCTACTTGGTATTCACGCTCGGGCCTACAATGAGAATATTTCCGAGTGATTGGGTGTAAATCTGATGACGGTGCAGAAGATTAGGAAAGGGTTGGAGGAGGCAAGCTGTGATGACGAAGCTACAGCGGCTCGAAAACGACGAGGGCTAAGAATTGTCCCCGTTTATCTTCTCGAAGGGCCTCAGACTCGATGAATTATAGTATTACATAGTAAACAAAGCATTTTATCCTTACTGGGCACAAGAAAGTATTGCAAGCCCCACTCTTCATTAAATACTCTTCCTTCTTCGGTTAATTTTCGTTTTGTCTTTGGAGCCATTGTTGGGGTAATACCAGTTCAAATACTAATCAACTAAATTTAAACTAAAGAAAGAAGCTTGCAATAATGATTCAAAGCTTCAAACGGTTTTGAGGACATTTTTAGAATGTTAAAATGAGATTTCTAATTATAAAATAAATCAAACAAAACTCACACAAATCAAAACTACCTAAAGAAGACAAATCACCAGAGACCTCCACAACATTAGAGATCTCAAAGCATACTGGCAATCAGGGCTGCCACAAAGTGTGGGAATATGCTAATTAAATCGTGCCTAATTAAGATAAGAGTTGTGATTTTTAGAAAATAATTTTCATTTTTATTCACATTTGTTTACATAAAATAGAAATCACTACTTTTTGAAACAAAATACTAATTAATATAAAACTAAAGAATATTTAAAAAGAGTGCCATAAAAGTACAAAAAAATGGGTATTATCGTAATTTGTGGTCCTGTACCAATCAAACAAGAGGCAAGACAAAACATACGATATATGCTCTAATAAAGTTATCATTCTGCTGTATTTTGTAAAAGCTTCAGAAAGATTTATCATAAAATAAAAGAAGAGATACGATTTTACTACAATTATCTTTGTCCAGAGAAACGAATCGCCATTTATGCGAAAATATGAATATTGTTTTTGCAAAGCGAAGGCAGTAAAGATTTGATTTTACATTGATATTTTAGCAATTATAGGTGATTAAATACTAATATATTAGATATTTTAGCTAGATGATTAAGATGTTATCTTCATATATTAGAAAAAAAACAAAAGTAATAAAAATTATGTTTTATTAAAAGGGGTCAAATGGCCGCAGGAGCTCACTCATGTTCTAGAAGATATGACTTCCCATTCCTCACCCCAGAAAGTCAGTACTATCTAAATAAACTTTTGTGATGGATATATATATATATATATATATATATATATATATATATATATATATATATATATATATACATATATATATATACAAACACTGTAAACGAAAAAATGTACTGGGGTGAAAATAAAACCAAGCACACTGAGGCAGCGAGCAACAAATTTGATCTCAAGCAGCCCATTAGACCGCTCTGCTACGTAAGAGAACAAAAATTCTCTCGAATAGATAAGCTTTCAAACCCTGCTTTGCTAAGTTTATCGTAATGACTATGGAAGAGAAAGAAGCATGCCTTCAAAGCTAATAGACTACCATCTATTCCTGGTCCTGCAGAACTTCATGAATGGCAAAACGTTTGCAAATTATGACGAAGTGAAAACAGCAGTTGGAGACCTCTTTGATAGCAAACCAGTTGATTTTTACAACAAAGGCATCCATGATCTATCAGCTCGGTGGAAGCAGGTGCTCGAAAAGAACGGTGATTGCAATGTCCATTGATGTTTCTTTTGCTGCATTGTGTCATTTTAAATTATTGTCAATAGAAGTTGTGCGAGAACTTCGTTTCCAATCTTATATATATTTTTTTTCTCTCTCTCTCTCTCTCTCTCTCTCTCTCTCTCTATATATATATATATATATATATATATATATATATATATATATATATATATATATATATATATATATATAATGTAATTGCGTTTTATTTTTTTCTTTAAGTGATTGTCCAGCTCGTATCTCATGGTTCTTTGCGTTTTCGCCCACCATAAAAGTATTCCCTGTTGTTCGCAATCGAGTTTATAAATTCACTTTAAGAATTACCCTTTCATCTCAAACAAACATTCTTGTCGTTTCGCTCATATGTTTGCACTCTCATAAGTGTTTTTATTCATTTTCTTTAATATCATGTATAATTATATACATAAAGCATTAAAATCTTTAAACGGAATACTAATAGGATAATTCTCATTTAAATAGTAGAGCAATAAACTTTGATATTATTTCTTTTTAGACGATTACAAATATATTGCCATAAAAAGAGGAAAGTCTATCATATTTTAATTACCTTTCTTGGTCGAATTTATTCAAGGCAGCTGCTGTTTCAGATAATGGTGAGGAAGATCAAATTCTTTGCAAACTGAGAATATGGATACTATACACATATAATTGGCGAGGGGAATTTTAGAAAACCGCTGTAGACGAACATATGCTAGTTATTTATTTGCATAATTTAATCTATATACGTATCAATTACGTAGTGCTTTCTTGAGTGCATGTTCCATTTTCAATTCAAGTGCGTTTTACTGGCGACCGCAATGGAGGTCATGGTTGCCTAGTGGCTGGTAGATGCGCCAGATGTGAGTGATTTTTTTACTGTACCTCCTATACATATTAAGCTTAATCTGTAAAAGTGTTCAGTTCATAACCGTAAAAACGAACAAATATCTCATGGTGTGTTTTAAAACAGCTGCAATAAAAAATACAATAGAAGAAAGGTGTTATCATCTCGCCTGTTTCTTAACAAATTAATAAATTTCATTATGATAATTTGTGAACTGATGCTAACAAATAATCAAATAAAAGTTTTAATTATTAAATATTTAATCCTATTTTCACTAATACATAGTTTGTTGATCAGTGAGGCGAAAAATGCATCACGGAAGGAAGTAATTGAGCCGAAGTTTTCACAGCTGTGCTTCTCACTTTAGCCTGGAAATGGAACAGGGACGAAAGGAAAGCAACTTGAGATTAACTCATTTCGATTCATTTTTCCCGTAAAAATAGAAATACTCTAGTTTCTCTTCACAAAAAGTGTGCTTAAGCATCTGTGTAATAAGAGTTAGAATTCAGTCTCTATGATGAGAAAATTTAAGAACAGCTGATCTATGGTTTTTCAGTACTAGACAGTGAGGGTCACCGACTTAGATGAGAGCCATATGAATAATTTTATCCTTTGTATTATTCTATATAGCAACATGAAGAGGGGAGGTTTCATACTAATAAACAACAGTAAAATAAATACATTAAAGTAGGGAAAGACTAATAAGAGTAATGCTTCGCATATTTAATCCACTAATTGAATTAATACTTAAAATCACTCTTTGCAAGTATGTAATTAATTTATCGTACATATATATCTCTATGTTTAGCTTGTTGAGGGAAAAGCAACAAATGTATGTGGCGTTGTTTGGAAATGCTGCAAATTTACATTTGGATTCTATCTTTTGATGCGAAGCTGTGCGTTTGATGGCAACCCTCTGCGCTCATCTGTTAAATAGGATTCAGTTGTTACTGATATTAATCTACAAGGGAAGAAATTTTAATTAAATTTATCTATCGAATATTGCTTTTATTGTGTTGTCAAGAAATCGATGTGGTTTTATTAAAAGAAAAGTAAAATAATTTTAATATAAAAAAGCATATTATTTTAGCAAAGTGATATCCATCTTAATTAGCAATAATTTGCCATCATTTAACTAAGTAGTGGATTCCTTTCTTGGAGAATTCATTAGGTTTTGGTAAAATATATGGCTCGATATCTTTTTCACATTCCATATCAGAGTAAGCTTTACCATTTAAGTAATTTTGCAATGAACTAAATAAATGGTAATCATATTGTGCAAGTTTTCGAGAATACAGAGGATAATGCAGTACTTTCCAACATAAAAGACGTATTACTTTTATCTTGGGTCAAACGTGCTCCATGTGGCGGAGAGTGTAATGAAGGGGGAGAACACACATTTGATTGACAATTGAAAGATATTTGTTTTTCCAAGCTTTATTTATACGTTGGAATTGTTGAGCTGTCGTGGTATATCTCTATATATCATACATACATCTATTATATTTTCAATTTTAGAGTGCGAGGGGGTTTCCTTTTAATAGGTTTAGGTAGGCCGAGATCCAGTTACAAGTTCAGATCTTCATTAAGGAGGGCTAGTCCAATAGATGCTACTTTAAATCTTGGTATTGGCTGAGAGTTCTAAATCTTACTTAGTTACAGGCTGTTGTTATACGGTTATGATGAGCTCGAGGGCTGAAAAGTAAAGGAGTCGGCAAAAATAGACTTTAATAAACATTAACAGACGAATTGAAAAAATATAGAGAGAGATTCATCGAAGGAACAAGGCCAGGCCTCCCCCGCCGAAGAATACCGCGATCCATATTTGAATATTAAATAACGGGAAGAAGGCCGGCCTCCTCCAAATTCCACAGGTCGGTGTGCACTAATCCATCCCGAGCACAAGGGACAGGCGGTAGCAACCCCGCCCATCCTGGTACTGAAACAGGTAACGTGCGCGAAGATCACCCAGACTGGGACATTCGTCAAGAATGTGCCTAACAGTCTGGGGGACAACACAGTCGTTACTATAGGGCGCAGGTAAGCGTTCCATCAAATGACGATGTGTTACACGAGGGTGCACGATTCGGAGACGACAGAAAGCGACCTGAAGCCGCCACGGCATTGGGGGATAGGTCCATGGGAACAGTCGAGGCGCAATGGCACGCAACTATAAGTTCCCATCGACCGTCTCCCATCTCTTTTCCAGGCAGCCCGAAGAGCTGCACGTAGTCCTGCCATGTAGTCTGTGTGAGGAAGAGCGAAACGCTGGTCTGGTCGCAGAGTCCTCGGGGGCTCTTCGGTGCCCTCATCGGCGCGCTCATTCCCCGCAATTCCTACATGTCAAGGAACCCAGCAGAAGATAATCTCGACTTCCGCCCGGGTTGACAAAACTGTGGCGTCACGGATATCGCAAACCAAAGGATGCGGAGACTCCAATGCCCCGAGAGCACTCAGGGCGCTTTATGAGTCGCTATAGATCACAATCCGGTCTCCAAACCAGGCACGTCGCGTAATCTCCCGTACCGAGTGGTGTATTGCCACCAGCAAGGCCGTAAACACAGGCGCAGCACCTGTCAGAGCCCCGCTAACTTCAAACAGAGGAGATACGGCGTGGCAGCCGATCCCCTCTTGGGACTTGGAGCCATATATATACACTGGTACGGTTCCAGCGTGACACGAGCTGTGCTCGTAAAAGGTCAAACACAATACTCCCGGTGCTGTACAAGCTTTGGGAGCAGAGGCGTGGCGACAAATAGCCAAATGTGGTACCAGGGGCTTAGGGTATGAATGGCGGATGCATAAAATTCGCATCCGTAGTCGAGATTCGAACGAACAAAGGATCGATAAAAATGTACGGCAGTAGCCCTATCAGTGCCTCAAGCGCTGAACGTCACGGAGCGGAGAATATCCATGGCGCGAGTACAAAAGACCCTAATGCTGCGAATATAAGCCTCCCAGCTGAGGTGTCGGTCAAATACAAGACCAAGGAAACGGTGCGATTCAACCACTTCCAGGCGTACCCTATTAAGAAACAAATCTGGGTCGGGGTGGAGCCGTAGATGGCGGCAAAGTGCAGCTTAGTCTTGGCCGAGGAAAACCGAAACTTGCGCGCTCCAGCATAGCGAGAGACGCCGTTCAATGCCTGTGGAGGCGACGCTCCAGAGTTAGCATCTGGGCCACGCAAAAAGAGATCGAAAGAGCGTCAACGTAGAGCGTAGGGAGAACATCTTCCGGCAGAACCGAGGTGATGCCGTTGATGCTGAGGGCAAAGAGTGTGGCACTGAGGACACTTCCCTGTGGGACACCAGCTTACTGCTCCTTTGGGCCGGAAAGGGCTCCCCCCAACCCGTACGCGGAATCAACGATCTCGCTTTGGGAGGCGTCCTCTCGCTCCCATCGTGTGGAAAGTCTCCATGATACTGTATCGCCATACGGTATCATAGGCCTTTTCTAGATTGAAAAACACCGTGGGTCAGTGTTGTATACGGAGGCAATCTCTCTAACCTCTTGCGTGTGCAAGTTCATGGAGAAATTGGTTAATGTTAGATTAGCCTTTTTCCTGGACAACTTGCCGTTCCTCAAGTTTCACTCCACATTGGATGCCCTGCTCCGACTGGAGTAGACAACGTCTTATTTAGTGAAAATATAAAAAAAAAGATTGTCATCGAATTAAGGTCGTTTTGAAAAAGAATTTTATAAGTACTATGAACAGCTTGAGTACTAATATAAACTATTGCAAAACATCTTTCCATAATAAGGGGGGTTCTAAAGGCACCATACATAGAAGAAGATTTAGAGGCTCTCCGTACCCTCTAATTAATAACTATACGTATTACTTTAATTCAATCGTAGGCGAATACCTACATGCTTATGAATTGCCTAAATCGAATTAACATAAAAATAAAGTTATATTAAAAGGAAAATAAACAGCAAAACACAGCAAAGAAAAACAACATAAACACCAAAATCCACAAAACCTACATCAAAACCGAAAAAAGGAAAAATCATAGAAATGCATGCCTCGGGTTCTGGAGTTGGACCACATACCCCCCCCCCCCCCTCCTTAAGCCGGAACATACGACCAGCTACATAGAAAGTTAAATAAAATAGAGGACAGCTTTCTCCCGAAAGGCAGTCAGTAGACAGGAATGTACATACAAAGACTCGTCCCGAGTACATGGGACAATGAGTAGGGACCCCACTCGTTTCGGTACCGGGGCAGGTAACGTGCGCAAAAATTCTCAGGCTGGGAGCACTCAACAAGAATGTGTCGAACAGTCTAGGGGCTAGAGAATCGTCGCAGTCAGATGTAAGGGACGGCTCCAGTAAATGCCGCTGCCTCTGGCAAATAGCCTAATTTGGTGCCGAAAGAAAATAACCCGAAATCACCAAGGCATTGAAGGGAAGGGGGCAAAGGGAACAGCCATGGCGCGCAAAATTAAGATTCCATAGATCGTGCTTCTTATATTTGCCAGGAAGCTAGATATGTAACCTGATTCCTGCTATGTGGCCAGTGTGAGGAAGAGTGAAACGCTGGTCTGGTCGAATAGTGCTCGCAGACTATTTGGCGCCTGAATCTGCGCACTCATTCTACACGATTTGTTTATGGCCATTAACCCAGCTGAAGATAATCTCGACACCCGCCGAGGCAACTAAGGCAACACAAATATAGTGAACCAAGTTATACGGAGATTCTGATGCCAAGAGAGCACTCAGAAACCAAACAAAGACCAAAACAGAAACTAAACGGAAACCAAACAAAAACAACATTAAAGAAGAAGCAGGAGGCACGCCCCGGTTTCGGTGAGAGGGCAGCATCCCCCGTACTGGATTATACCACCCTTCTCCAAGAAGTCAAAGAATTCACAAATATGTATGCAAGAATCCGTAACAACTACAAAGAACAAGCGTTAGCGACCCCACTTGCTAGGGTACTTTGGAAGATAACATGCGCGAAGAGGCTTTAGACTTGGACAATTAACAAGAATGTGAGGAACAGTCTGTGGGAAAACACAGTCATCGCAACATGGCGCATGAGTGCGTTTCGTCAAAAAGGGGTGGGCCCCGCGAGAGTGCCTAATTCAAAGACGACAGAAGAAAGCAAACTGAAGCCGTCGAGGAATTGAGAGGTAGGTCCACGGAAACAGCGGCGGCGCGATGGCACCCAAAATTAACCTCCCATCGACCGTCTCCAATCTTCTTTGTCAGGCAGCCAGGATGCCTAACGTTATACTTGCCATAAAGTCAGTGTAAGGAATAACAAAACGCTGGACTGGCTTTCCAGTCTTCGCAGGCTATTTATCGCTCTCCTAGATAAGCTCATTCCCTGTTACCTCTACATGTTCAGAACCCAACAGGAGATAATCTTAACATCAGCTGCGCTCACGATATCCGAGATATTACGAATAGTTCGAACAGGGATGTGAGGAGAGTTCAATACATCGAGAGCACTCAGGGCACTTTGTGAGTTTGCGATTGATCACGATCCGTCACTGAACACGGTACAATCGTTATTTCTCGTAGCGAGCGATGTATTGCAACCGATCGGTCGTGATGAAGGACGTGGTTCAAGCTAAGGTTCCGCTGACTTCAAACATAGGGTATAAGGCATGGAAGCTAACCCCTTCTTTGGACTTGGAACTATTCTTGTCCACTGGCACGGATCACCTGACACGAAGTATGCTCCAAAAAGTATTGAACGCAGTACCGCTGGCGCTGTAGAAGCTTTGAGAATAGAGGAGTGGAAATGAATGTCAAATGTGGTATCGTAAAGGGTAACAACTTTGGCAGTATCAAAGGCACCACCAACCTGAGAACTGTACCAAGTTCTCAAAAGAGTTTCCTTGCCCTAATCACGATAGTATTAGGATATTATTGGCCTCTCTTGGCGGCATAGATACTGTTGCAATCGGTTACGAATGCGATGGGAAAACGTCGAGCCCGTGTGTACAAACGCATAGTGCCCTCTGTACGGCGAAGAGAAGTGGCATAGGCCTTCACATCGACAAGCAAGTTCTCAATATGGGACGTGTGGAAGGCACCAATCGCCAGACCGAGACTTGTGGTTTGAATCTTGAAAGGATACGAGTTACAATTCTACTAGGAAGCAAAGTACGGCTCGCCGAAGTTTTCATACTTCGCATTGAATAATACGGCTTTAACATGGAATGACGCTGAACAGCTTTCGGCTTGACCCGACATTAAATGTATCCAAGTTCGATTAGTATGGCCAAAGCGGTGGCTATGTAATGAAATGACACCATTGACTCGGTAGAATACCAACAGGTACGCCTCTACTCAGTGAACCTATTACTATCGAAAGTTAGGAAGGATGTATAGGAGGCTCTCGAGCCCCCCTCCCTGATTCCGCATATTACGTTCTTTTTAAACTACTACTTGGTCGGACAGTTCTTTGTTCATATATTCTTAGGAGTATTGCACGAGTTCCCTCGATAAACTATCTCTTTCACAAAATTTATGGTAGAGTGCATAGGCAGGCCATCGAGTGTTCGAAACGCAATGATAATGCCCGCCTGGATATTGTTCACCGCATTTGCCAGAAGTCTCCCGTCCGATAAATAGCTCACCTTTGGCTCTCTACCAATTAACCTACCTAGTGCTACCCACTGATGGAGCATGTTGATTTAGGCCCTATTACTGCGATCACTGGGGAAACTTATGAGAAATTGTTTGAACCCAACGGGCTCGAAAACGCCCGCTACTCTCTCAATAAGGAACCCCGAAGTTATCGAGACTCCATTTACCTTACAAGCAACTTTCGTCATTGTCTGGGTTTCTCCGCGGAGACGGCCTCGGGGGTGGTCGTGCGAGTCTTGGCCTGGTCAACTGCCGGAACTCTGGGAACTCGTCCGTCCAGGAGCCTGCCAGAAAGAGAGGAATCCATAGTCTTTTGTTCTTCTAATTGATTTTATAAGAAGGAAGAAGAGAGGGAGCCCTCTTCTATCCAACCCCTTATGGGGCCTAAGTCCGAACAAGACAGCAAAAACCTTGTCCTTCTCCAAGATAGGGAAGTTTAGAATGACAAAGGGGTTCAAACCGAAGGTGGGCGGTCCATCTTCTGTTTTCTTGAGGGCCGGACGACTCAGAAGGATCTCGCATAAGGGCAAACTTTGGCTTGAGGGTGTCTTCTATAGTCTTGGATGGCCTTCTTATAAGACCCTACCATCTGCGATGGAGGTACCTATGACCTGTATTTAATTTCAATCGGGGCAACGAACTGAACCTTAAAAAGATCAAGACGCATGTCTACAAAACGGTTGAGGGCACGGCCCGCGGGGACCCGCCAGCCCTTCCTCCCTAACTGTGTTCTGCCTATCAAGCCAAGCCGCCGGGCCAGCTAGTTGCTGTCTTCTTGGGCAGCTCACTGTGAAGGAGAAAAGGCAGCCACCGGTGGTACTTAAGTGAAGTAGTCTAAGGGAGACTACAAGAAAGGGGGTGAAGGGAAAGCAGCTTCACCCGTAGAAATATTTGAGGTGGGATCTCTCTCCCCGCTAAAATATTCTGAGAGAGACTCTGAGAAAGCACTATACGTGCTACTTTCATCAAAGAGGTACAACTGCACGAGGGTGGCTCCAAATATGGCAAATGGAAAGCCCTTTGTCGCCTATGAATCGTTGGATTCGTATCTCCCCATCGATAAAAGTGGCATAGTCAGATTACTTACCCATCCGAACACAGAGGCTAGGCGAGGTTTAGATTATATGTACGCTGTCGGAATTGTTTTTAAAGTTTACAAACACACCGAAATTCTTGAAAGCTTGTTCCCAATAATAAAGAAAAACAGGCAGCTGGGCTATATCCTGCGTCCAGACTTTCCCACCAATCCAATCTCGAGTTTTCGGACTTCTCCTCTCTCCACTCTGGGTGCGCTTAAGATTATTTGCACCTGTAAAAAGAGGTACACTAATCAGAAGTTGCCCAGTGGACAGTCCATCCTCAACGATGTGTTGTGGCAGATCCAGTAACTGGATCCAAGAGTTTCAGTTCGCCTGGTAGCCAACAAGCAA
Organism: Ceratothoa steindachneri; assembly: GCA_963969495.1. Lineage (NCBI taxonomy): Eukaryota > Metazoa > Arthropoda > Malacostraca > Isopoda > Cymothoidae > Ceratothoa > Ceratothoa steindachneri. The sequence goes on from OZ018332.1 coordinate 114,793,231, forward strand.
GTAAATCTAAGTCTCTATATACAGTACAGCCTTATGTAGCCAAAAATGACTGCATGGAGGTTATCAACCCAGTACACGCAGGAAATTTATTGGGCAAACTCAATCTTCCAACTAATCACGCCCCTAAACCAAGGATTCCTCAATTTTTGGTCTCTTACAACCTTCGATTTTTAAGGATGATGTTTGTAGATGTTCTAAAATCCCCCATCTGACACAGCTTGATGTAGCTGGTCAGGTTCTTAAGCCTGGAAAAATAGAGGGAAAAGAAGGGATAAGGAGAAAGCGCACCAGCTTCCCGTGTTCCTGTCAGAGCTAAAGTCAACCCAGTGAGCGAGGCCTTCCCTATTTTCACTAGGGCCGTCAGGACGAGCAGTTCCTCTAGATACCAGGTGCAGCAGTTTAAACAGGGTACTCACAACCTCTAACTGCACTTGGAACGGAAGGCCACGCTGGTCTTCCATGCCTGATTTGTAGCAGATTTGGTAGCCAGACTACCCCATCTACCTTCCGAGTTCAAATCAACCCAGTGAGCAGGGCCTATCTATTTGCACTCGGACCTGGGTGGCGTGCTGTTTCACTAGGTACCAAGTGTAAGAAATTACAAAGGATACCTATGTGTCCACACTTTAGAACACTATGTCTATAGATCAATTTTAAGCATTAAATTGTTAGAAACTGTACGAGTGATACCAAGAGAATGAGTTTAATTCTCCATCGTGATAAGAGTTGCCCATACGTGACTGGTGTGATGAAAGAAACAACAACTGATCCGGGTTGGGAAATTCCCTCGCACCCTCCATAGCTTGAATCATCTCATTATTACAGGCTTCTGCCACTACAACATAATCCCAATAGATAAAAAAATAATATTGAGTAGTTGGAGTGTAATATCAATGCTTCTATTTTATCAAAACTAATAGAAACTAATTTGTCGATTAAAGTTTATAATTAATACATGTAATATTTTATTTTCATTTGTATCTGAAAGGATAATAATTATTTTGCAACCTAATCCCTATGTATTCATGAAAAGAAGTAAAATAGAGTTAAATCTCCATGAAAAAGTGTGTACAAAGTGTATACAAGCCGGTAATTACGAACTAGCTCACCCGTTTTAAAGGTAATGGATGTAAATGCATAAATTTTTATAGCGAAAGTTTGAAGTAGGTCCGGTGTAGGATTGAGTAAATGAAAGAACCGAACGATATTTTATTCAGTAATAAAAACATTTTCATTAAAGAAATTATATTTTAATTTCTTATTATCTTTTAAATAACTAAGTAAGCCATCAGCTATTTGGTTATATTTAAAATTTCTTTAATATTTTTACTCACTCCGTAGCAGAAATTCCCTAATCCATTCCTTTTTGTTAATTCATGAAAGAACACTTGTGCCCTTTTCTGCCAAGGCGCGCCATTCATTATTCTACGCGCTCTCCTAAAGAAGTAAATTTATTCCCGTTTCGCTGTAAAAGAATATGAGATAGCAATGCAAGGCTAGTTAGGCACCCGCGATGAGATCTGTTGGTGCAATTTATTGCTCTTATCGAGGCGGGGAAATGAGGCGTAAAGACGCGATAATCTGGGGATTAGCATAGTCAAAGTGATTTTCATTTCCTCTCTTTCACTTCAGATTCACCCGGGAATCTTCAAGGAGAGGTTGGGCTTCCCTGGAACAAGAGTCGCCTTACATTATCAGGCGTTACACTCGTCGCCGATAAATTGAGATGCGGGTAATTGTTTAATGAGGGCTAACCTAAATAGGATGTGGCAATTGAAATGAAATATGAGCCTTTACCTGAGTAACCCAACTCAAAGTATATTATATGCATGAGATTTTAAGGTTTTGGGGAGCTCACGCTTGCTTAATGGATAAGGTTATTGCTTTCTCTGCTTATTTACAGGGTTCGATTCCAGGCGGGAGCACACAAAACTTCGCACGCCGGTAGCTGCCACCACATACCCGCATACAGCTCCGTTCATATACGTCCACATACACGACACATCACAAATGGGTCTTTAGGACCTGTCAGAGGGGGCTTCATATTCCTCACTTCCCTGAGGCACAACGGGCTGCCCTCCCTTGGGCCACAAACGGTTTCATTCACGCTGTTTGATAGAAAAAACTCAATAGGGGAGACTGGGGCTGGGTGCATACAGGGGTAGGTTGATACATTTTTAATATCTTCATCATTTGGCAACAGGTGGCGCTGAGGTTCTTAAGACGTTTAGGCGTCAGTACCAGCCTTGTCCTCGTTGTGTGCTAATCAAGTTGATCACCAGTCAGCGAAGCTACAAGCCAAAAGGTTTTGAGATACCCTGAGTAAATATTCTGATATTTCGTATTATTTTCATAGACCTTAATGAAACTCATGTTCATGAAAACTAATGTGATTTTATGAAATAACTGTCTTTATGCTTTATATGTGATTAGACTTCATTTTCCCATATTTTAATTGAATAGCAATATTTATGAGGAGAAGGAAAATAATTCCTTCAAGGCTAGTTGTTACAATCAGTAACAAATGGTGAAAGCCCATTGCAGCCTACTGAAGTTTGCATAGGCTACAAGATACCTACCTGTGAACCTCCTCAAAACCATCGAACTCCTCAGCACATAACAAGCCTTGGGAGTATGATTCCAGACCCTGTTCTAAGTACAAGTAAGGATGGTTTAGATAGGCCTTACATATACTAATCACCTTCTTCTATAAAGACAGAACAAAGGCCTACAGGAGAAATCCAAACCCCAGAGGAGCTGCGACCATTTAAAAAAGCTAGCCTAAGAAAGACTCAAAGATTCAACAAAAGAAAACACCACACAGAAATCCTAACAGATACGCCTGTGAAGATGAAACTACAGGAACAAAATGAGGATTCACAAGGAAAAAGGCTAAAGAGTAAAACCTGTAAAAGTAATCTGAACTATAAATGGTTTCTGAAGTCTGGTGGAGATAAGAACAGAAAGAACATTGAAAATTATTGGTTTCTTGCATGTGGTGGTGAATGGTCAAATTCAGTCAGCCTCAGGGGAGCAATGGATGCAATGCATCAAATGCAAAGATTCGGCCCATAAAAGTTGCACAAATGAAAGTGCTCATTATGTATGTGACCTATGTGAAATGAAGTGATAACTGATTTCTTTTGGTTCTTAAAGGATGTGATTCTTTTCATATTTTGTAACAATAGACCCCATGGTCTGTAACAACTTGCCCCGCATATGGGGCAAGTTGTATACAAAAGGTTTTCTGCTATTTTTAATTATACGCAATAATTATAAAAGTATATAACCTTTTTTGTTACATGATTATGATAACACACATAATAAACTTTTCACAGCATAAATTTGTCTAAGTTTCTTTCATTACTTATTGAATTAGAGGTAAAAATAGTAAAATTGTAACAACTAGCCCCGGTCTTCCCTACAACCGCTTCACTCTTCTGCCTCAGCGATCACGGAGCCCTGGTGTCCCCAGCGATACCCAGTCTCTATTGCCCTCTAGCTTTTCAACGAGTGTCATTCTAATTTTATGTCAATTTCATTATCCAATTTGGGTGCCTTCGGTCACGAGTAAAAGAGGATGGTTAGCGCAATTGAGTGACTGACTCAATGGCTAATTATTTAGGATCGGAGAGGTCGGACACTAAAGTCAGTGTCATTTTTAATCTTCCTAAAGGTCTCTTGATTTATTTTCATTTTTCTCCCTTTTTCATTTTTTTCCCCCATCATCATCTCTCACTCTCTTTCCTGCACTTCCTTCATTCCCTTTCTTTACTGCAAGAAGAATCGTAACAAATGGAAGGATATTACTTAAATAGCGCACAAGCAGGATTGTAAGATACCCGCAGGGAGAGGAAAATAAGATTCCGAATGCTTTCGCTTTTATTAATCAGCTTTTTTTAAAACAAGGCGAAACGCTGGGAATCTTACTTTCATTTTCCTCCGGGTAAGTCACATGCTAACAAGGTCTGCTGACCAAAAGTCGCGTGCTCTCACTTATTCTGGTTTATTACCTTACGACCTTCAAAACTTCCAATAATACCCGGACTTACTTGGAAGGAGCTTGGAAATTATATCATTCGAAAGAAATGCAAAAAAAAAACATAAGGGTTTTAAATCTCGTTAGAATCGGCCGAATAGTTATGATGTTATTGCAAAATAACTCCTTCGGCTAACCTTGGGAGGACTTTAACAATTATACCATTCGAAAGAGAATGTAAAACAACATAATGGTTTCAAATTTCGTTAGAATTGGCCGAATAGTTAAAATGTTGTTACATATACAAAAAACGATATTTGAAACCCTTATGTTGTTTTACATTCTCTTTCGAATGATATAATTGCCAAGGTCCTCCCAAGGTTAGTCCTGGAATTTTTGAAAGTTTTGAAGGTCATAAGGTCATAAATCAAAATAAGTGAGAGCAGGCGAATTTGATCAGCAGGCCTTGTTTTAAATTTGACTTGCATATTTAAGGTAAATAAAATATCACAAAAAATGGAATGATTTATTCATCGATCAATGAAATAAATATCAAATAAAAAAGCGACGAAATGATCATTAAACCAGTTAAATATAAGTACGCGCGCCATTCATCCGAGTGAATGACTGAATTTCCCTCAACTTCTCTCTGAATTATGGGTATTAGCGTTGCTCTAAATTCTCTTCTCTACATAAAAATATCTGCACTCATCCCCTTTCTTCAGTTCGACACCCTTGGACCGTCAGTGCGTCCTCCATGGTTTCAGTTGTTTTGCACTTCGGCCTCATTGTGGGTTGAATCTGGTGCCAGATCTCGCTGCAGCATCCGTCCTGGATTATATTTCCGACGTCCAGCAAATCTAGGCTCATCTATTTGAACTGGCTCTTCTGCAATGCTAATCATTTTCTAAGATTTCTTATAGAAACTATTTTTGAGCAAATTTCACAACATAAATTAAACCAATCACAGATAGCTTCAGTGCCTCGACCAGTCAATTCGCGCACCGATTCATACGGCAAATCCTGAATGAAATCTAAAAATAACTCCAAAATTTTACCAATTTTTAGTTTCTATTTTACTCTACGATCTAAATAAGTGAAATGGAAAAATACGTTTCCTTGAGCGAATAGAACAATATTTAAGTTTGGCATCTTCTCTTCTTGCAAGGGAGAGCTGGTAAGAATTCCTTATTCCTATTTCTTTTTCGGACATCTTGCATTTCGTAGCTTCAACGAAGACAAGGTACAACGTCTTCTTCTTCGTCCAATAGACCATTTCTTCTCAAACAAGCAACTGCTTTAATTTCATCAGCAATTTCTTAGTTAAAATCCTCCTAGGCTAACATCATGAAGGGGAATGTTTCTCACAAAAAAGTAGCGACTTTAAATAGGCTTCAGAAATATTCTCAAAGTGTCCAGGAAAGCGACTAATTAACATGCAAAAAATGTCTGGTTTAAAAACATGATTTGGATCACAAATACAATGCAGTATCATACACATAGATTAAGATAAGGGTGGTATAAATTGTACACATATAATATATATGGTAATAAGAGTATTAGAAAGCATTGGTAATTAAGATAAGGGTGGTATAAATTTTACGATTAGCCAAGATCACAGTTATCAAGTGAGATCGCAAACCAAAGTAGCTTTAAGACACTGATATCGCATACCATACTAGAGAAAAGGAATAGGTAGAATGCAAGCTTAGCCAGGAACTAAATTGTAGGATTTAATCTAAAATAAAACTAGAATGTAAACAAAAAACTTGGGCCAAAGCTAGATGCTGTTAGAGCGCAAACTAAACTAAGACCGCCCTTTTATCTCTCTCACTTAAAAACTAGAAAATAGAGAATTTCAGTTTCTTTTCATTTTTCCAGTTGAGAAAACTCGCTCGAAGAACTAGATCTTAATTTCCCTAGAATACTTCGAATTGTCCACATATACGAGTACCTCCGATTCTTGAAGAATTATGTGATAGGATTAACACGTTGCAAGCGAATTGGGCCAGATATGGTACACGGATAATTTTAAATAAGTTACTCCCAATATATTTTGAGATATTGCAAATAATTTTTACAAATATTAAGGGCGTCGTTCGGAACACATCGTACAATCACTTATTCCTAATTTCATATGAGCAATAGTGGTCAACGTTTCTTAGTCATGTACCCATTTTAATTGCCATTAGACTAACGTATCCTAACGTAATTTAGGAAAAATTAGGTTACATTAGCGTTTATCTTAATTATCGGTATTCTAAAGGCACTTCCCAATTAAGGGAGTTATATGGTTCAATTAAACTAATGGGTACACTAGATTTCAAGAGGGCCCGTATCTTACTTGATTTAACTTTAACCATTTTTCTACGATAGTTTGACTATTTTCGCTTAGGAAATGCCTCCATCGGGTTTTCGCTAAATATTTAAGAAATAAATGCGAACCTTTTTTCAAAAGGCAAAATGCGATTCTGGTTAATTTTTAAAAATCTCAATCAAAATGGAAACATAAGTTCATAAATAAGTTAGCTCGCATGATGGTATATTTATTCGAAAGAGCACAAGTATTTTATACATTAGATAAATAAATAAATTTATAAATTTATACAATTTAAAAATATATAGTAAAAAAGTGTTGAAAGAAATAAAAAAAATTATAGCCGAGGAGAGGAAAGATTTAGTCGAAGGCAAAGATACATAAAGAGGTTTCTCCTGGAGAAATACAACGCAGGAGCTCAGCTTTTTGTTAATTTACTACATTTACGTTTAAGTTGTACCTACTAATAGGTAGATTTATTTACATTATTATTTATATTAATATTGGTCTATCGATTTAAGACTTACTTCTTTACACTCGTTTAAGTTTTTGTTTGTTTGGCTTTTACCTATATCTAATTTCATCATTTGGATTTCACTGACAATTCTACATAATTATTTACACTATTATTTATTATTTACATTAATATTGGTGCATGACTTATTTACACTCGTTTCATCATTTGGATTACATTGACAGTTTTAACATTACTTTATCATTGATGTATTATATTTATTACACTATACTCATTATGTTTTTATGATTTACCGAATTATGCTTTCAGCTCACTTTGTTTTTACAATGTTTGATACGTTTTAATTTTATTACTTCTTATAAACACTGGAACTTACGTAGAGTTTACGTTCACTTACGTGACGTATTTAAACACTTGCTTATTTGGTTGTCGCTTACTTATTTATTTGACACTGTTACCTATACGCTTATTTATTTCTCACTTTTATCATTTTTGCTTTATTATTTGTTTAACACTTGACACTTTTTCACTGTTAGCTAATTGATGAGGTCATCATCCCGCACTTTATATTTTTATAGGTAGCCGCGTTAACTGAATGTAAACTAGACTTCGGGATGAACATCGTGCCGCTGCACAGAAGGCTTTCCATTTCCTTTGGGGACCACGGCCCCTCAAAGGTCCACTTGTACTCGCCATTTCGTATGCCTGTCACTAACTGTGTTTGATTGCATTTTTCAGGTCTACATCCAGTAGTCCCAAAAATCTTTAGCTGTAATTGTTCCCCGTCGAAAAAATGTCCTCTTTCCAGGACATCAACTTTTTCGGTCAGGGGAACTCCGGGGTATGAATCGTCGTCTTCGGATTCTCCGTCATGCTTCTCCTCTTCTATTTGTCTTGCTGCGGGTGTGTTGTTCCTCTTATTCTTTATTCTCTTCTCCTTAGGGTTATTTCTCGTGTTCACAACGTTTTCGTCCTTATTATGTTCCTGGTTCCCGTCTTCTTGGTTGTTTACTGGTTGCTTCTCTTCTTCTTTTTGTTTGGTGGTTTTGTCGGCAGTCTGAGACTGTGTGTCATCAGCGAACCTGATATTTAACACGTCTTGAGATGCTGGATTTGGTGGAAACCACAACTTTTTCTTCATTCCATTGTGCTGTAGCATGGTGTTAAGCTCCTCCGAGAAGCAGCCGGGAGGCGCAAGGTTGGCCAGGTGGGCCACTATGACCATTGTCATAATCTCCTTGCTTTCGGCCGGCAGGATTAGCTTCGGAGTTGCTCTATCGGTTGCTGGTGTGACGTTGCTTGGAGCAGATGCCGCGGTGGCCTTTTCCTCCTTTTGTGATTTTAACGTTTCTCGTTTTTTCCTTATGGCTTCTTTGCGTAGAGGGTATCTCATGGCCAGTGCCCGATGCTCCCCTCCGCAGTTTACACATTTGAGTTGTTCTTCGCGGCAGTCTCTCCAGCCGGGGCCAGATTTTGAGCATGCCGCGCAGATCTGTTCCTTTGTCGGGCAGTTTTTCGTTGCGTGGCTTTCGATGGCCAGGCAGTTTTCCAAGTAAATGTACTCTTCTGCCTCTATCTGCTCTGGAGCCACTCTCAGGTAGAAGCCCAATAGGCCGTCCCGCAACGCTCTCTGAGCCATCTCGCTGGTGCTGAAGGTGACCTTAATAAGATTTTTGCCAATTTTGTCAACCTTATCGACTTTTGCCCATGCCTGTTTCGCGTTTATTTCATCCTTTATTTCGTCTGTGGAATTATCCGCAAAGAAGGGGTCTACTCTCCTGAGGATGACGGCACGCCTCACGAGTAACTCGTAGGGGACTACCGCTTCGAGCCCAATCTTGTGGAGGGGATCTTTCGCCTGTTCAGACACTAGGGCCTCCACATCTTTATTTTTCCAACAGACGGCGGCCCATCCGTTGGGAGTTTCAGTGAGACGGGTAAGTTCGATATTAATTTGTCCGAAAATCGTTTCGAACACCGTCTCCCTGGCTGGCTTTTGGTATCCCGCTATTAGACGGAGGGGGATCCGTTTGGTGTCCTGGGGGGCGGTAGGACCCATGTCCCCCCTCGGGCAGTCTGCCCTTCCCCCTAGTGAGTCTCACTTTCTTCTCGGGGGGGTGGAGAATACCACTCCGTGGCCGTCGAAATTGAGCGGTTTTGGCGTTTTGCCGATTCTTGCTTCAACGGTTTCCTCCTTTACCGGATCAGAAGTTTAGGACACTACGCGCACAACTCAACTCTACTCTACTAAAATTACTCTACTCTACTAAAAGCTCGCATGTTTCATGAATGAACCGAATCTAAGCTTAACACATTTCAAATACGAAATGAAATTTGAATTTCGTCCCTCCATTTTATGGCTGAAGAAATTAAAGAGGGTTTGACCATTTAGCATATTGTTCTCGACTCATAGTTGGGCGCTGTGACGAGTGTTGAATCAGTATTTTTTTTGTCGTTTTCCCCTAAAACAAATTCTAGATAATACTAAAGCGATGAAAATTTATGACCCAATTTTATGGACAGTGTAATATGACGCATGACGAACTTGCTTTATCCTTAAGTGTGTAGGGGAATAAATTAAACTCTCGCGAAATTGAGGATTATTCTAAATGGCTTTTGGAATGATATTTCGGAGGGTTAATACCGATAAAAAGAGAATAATCAAAAGCCTATCTACTAAGTTAGGAAGTCAGGTAGGTGATGTAACACTTCTCTGGATGATGTGTGTGAGTATGAAATTCACGAAAAAAATACCCGATCTTGTCTTAAGAACATTGCGTATAACAGAGTAACAATGAATTTTAGTGAGAAGATATATGTGAAATAGACCAAATATTGTGGAAGAGATTGTTAACCGACTATTTCTTTTATACACATTTTCCTTGCTTTATTTGAATTATAGGGTAACTTCATAAGTTGATGCATGAAAGAGCCTTGATATAAAGTTAAATGGATAAAGTAAAAGTACCATTATGTAAGTTTCTTTTTATTGGAGTAATGATCCTCCATTTCGGTCATCAAATAACTTGGGTCTCTCTTTAAAGTTGATACTTTATGAATAACAGTAATATAAATCTATAGTTCAGTTGAAATTCTTTAAACGAATATTTATCGTTATATAGTTAAAATAATGGCCGAGTTTAAATTGGAAATAAAGGTATTTACAGAAACTTTCTATTTCTTGACGATGCGATTATCTCTTCATCTCCATCGCACCATTTGATTCCTACTATTACCTTGATAAACTAAATTGTTGCCTACGAATAGAATTAATTGCCTGATGCTTGATCACTAAGCCTATCCTTGTTATTTTATTTCTGCTCCTTATTGTACGTACCTCAGCTTATCGAGTGCTCTTAAAATTTGAACAGATAAGATAATATCATAAAAATACAAATTTTTGCTTAGGTTTTACTAAGAATTGAGGACATTCCATGAGAGAATGCCACTGTTACAAAATCCAAGTCGAGAGGATGAACAAAATTCGAAACAATAGAAACATCATCACATTGAATGACTCCCTATTTTAACTGTAGTTGCTTTTATATAATTATTTTATTTTTGCATAATACACAGTACCGCCCCAAACTAGAACTTAATACTAATATCTACATTTTCTTTAAAATACTCGTTTAATTTTCATGACAATTGCACAAAATATTCTTTGAAATTAAACTCTAATAGTGTCTAAGTTTTATTTCATAGAAAATTGACTCAAAATAAACTATGAAAAAATTAACAAGTATTTGAAGAAATGATGTGCCCCAAACTAGAGAACATAACTTATCACTCTCACCTTACACTTAGACATCCTCAGCGTATGGATGGCAACACTGTTTTATATGTATTGTAAGACGAGACGACTTAAGCTCGATAAATCCTTCAAAAAGCAGGCGTTCAGTGTAAAAGGGAAGAAATAACACTCTCTGACGAGCCATTGAATCGGCCCAAAGGTATGATTTCACGCATAATAAAATTCCATGAGGATAACAGGTCCTGCGAGTTGACAGTAAAAACGGGTGAGCCGCGAGAAACTATCCCCAGCAAAGATAACACGATGCAACGGATGTGTGATGAAGTACCGATTTGAAATATCAGCTGGTATTTCTTGTCAAGTTGCCCAGAGCATGAACCCGAATGTAATGTGTCTCGACAGACTATCTCACGTTGCTTAAGCAAGGTGGCACTCAGCACTCTCATATGCTATAACCCACCCATAAAGTAAAAGGAATAAAGCGGCTAAGGTGGCCTTTGCTACTGAGTTTGTACTGCCGAGTGCTGAAAAGTGAGTGTTTTTCAACCAATGAAACATATTGGATAGGAAGCAGCATGTAAGGCTTCACCCATGCAAAATTTTGGATCCCACACCGGCAAAAGATTTGGAGGTGGTAGTGTTATCTTGTAGGGAATGTTTTCAAGCGCTCGAGTCTTTCCGCTCCTCCGTTTACACGGTTACATAAACACTGTAGTATACAAGAATAGGAACGGGAATATGTGATTCCCAAATCTCGAATATCTGGAGTACGTCGTTCTGTCTTAATGTAGAACAATTCCTTGGTCTCGTACAGTCAAGAGGACGAAATAGTTATTTGATAAGGAAAACATCGACGTGATGAACTAGCCTGCAGAATTTACTCTGTGAGGAGGTTATGGCACGAAAACCAACGAATGATGAAGATCTCTGGCAAAGTTTCGAAGAAGAATGGAAGTGATACTGGCGAAGATGTGATCAAGTCACTGAGAAAAAAAGACCTGTATTACTTCTTATTGTATTTGTGAAGTAGTACGGGCGAAGATGTGATCAAGTCATTTAGAAAAAAGACCTGTATTACTTCTTATTGTATTTGTGAAGTGGTACGGGCGAAGATGTGATCAAGTCATTCAGAAAAAAAAGATCTGTATTACTTCTTATTGTATTTGTGAAGTAGTACGGGCGAAGATGTGATCAAGTCATTCCGAAAAAAAGACCCGTATTACTTCTTATTGTATTTGTGAAGTGGTACGGGGGAAGATGTGATCAAGTCATTCAGAAAAAAAGACCTGTATTACTTCTTATTGTATTTGTGAAGTGGTACGGGCGAAGATGTGATTAAGTCATTCAGAAAAAAAGACCTGTATTACTTTTTATTGTATTTTTAAAAAATTATTTATGAGGTAATTATGTTCTTTTCTGCCTATGGTTGAGTAGTAGAGTGCTGTTTTAGATTTATGAAGATACTGGGTCCTGCGAGTCGAAGAAAAAAAGATTAGCTCAAAAAATCCCTTCTCAGGGAAGATAGTTTTTTTTAGTCGATGTACTTTAAGATGAAATAAATACAATGCGAGGTAAGTTTCAAATATATTATGTGCAATTTTCACGAAATTTAACGCGCATTTTCAATAAAATGTAGATTGTGTATTTTTTTCTATAGTTTTGAACAGTATTATATAAAATGATATTAATTATGAGCATTTTTTATAACAAGCTTTAAAGAAGATTTTTGTATTTGATTTAAGTTCTACTCATAGCGATGAAGCAAACGTAAGCTATAGTGTGCCCTCTGCTTTCACCTTTAATCTGTGATTCTGTATTTCATCATTGTTGATATGCAACCTCCGAGTACTTGAGGCTTGGTTTCCGTAGATAATGAATAATTGCTGTCTCAGGTGAGCTTCTGTTCCCTACTAACAATTCCATCATTATTTTATTAAAGGTTATGTGAGATACGGATGGAAACGTGTATAGATCTGACCAGAAACGAAAGGCACATACACCGCACATTGAGAGAGAAAAAAGGAATCAGAGGTAAGTTAATAGTAAAATGAAGAATGTGAATGGATAATCATTTAAGGCAGAGTACGTCTATAAATGTGATTTAGGTGCTTTGTTACATACTGGAATGAAGTAAAACTTTTCTATGGTTGTAAAATATTTTGCATAGGTTTTCAATGTTAGTTACTCCCAATACTATTGTATCGAGACTGATGTGCTGTAGAAACATAGTTGATCTAACAAAAACATGAACAATTCTTCCCTATGGATGTTTTCATCCTCACCTCTCACAAATCATCTAATATTCTATTCAGCTTTTTTCACCGCAATTATCCAACCTTTCTGTTAGACTCAAGCGAGTCTTTTTTCTACAATAGATCTATTCAGCCTTTTATTTCTTTCATCCGCAATGTCTCTTAGTACAGATACGACCTTTCCATGCACACTCACGACTCATCATTCCTCAAAACCACACCCATCTCTGAGGTTACTAAATCACTTGAGCCAAAAGTTTCTTAATTTCACCAACGGAATAGTTAAGTGATTAACATTTAAAATCGGTACGAATAGTAAATATAAAAGATGAGACAGAAAGAAAGTGGGATTAAATTTCATTCTGACTGAAATGCAAAATAAGCAAATAATTTTGAGGAGTGTTTCTTTCTGAAAGACAACATGAGGATCATTACGAGGAAGGGTTTGAAAATGAGGTTCCTAAAAAATTCGCAAAGATGGGACTAGTGAAAATGTGTAGTATGTGCTTAGACAAAGAAGCCAAAAAATCACTTAGCGTGAGGGAACAGGGAAGCTACTTAGTTGTCATGAGCCGGTGTGGAAGGCGTCGTTGTTTTACAGCTCCATATACTTGCTATAAACACGCATACACAACGCATAAAGGAAATCTTTCCGATTTAGGTACCGCTCTTGCTACGAGGTCTGGTAATAAGGAACATTATGGGTCAGTTACCCTTTTACCTGCGCCCCTGTCTTGGTCAAACCCTCGGGTCAAGATCACGCCCGCGGCGTAAGAGTGAGATTATTCTGTTTCCTTTGCTTTTACCTACCTATGGGAGCAAGAGGAGGTATAATGCTTCCCAAACAGGGACATACCAAAGTTCGTCCTAAAGACGGAGACTGGAGGACAGACACGCAAAATCCTCCCACTAGGATGGCGAACTCTATCATAAGTCAAGCTTTCTTTCAGACGTTGAATTTCCCCGACGATATTTCATCTAAAATAATGGTGCAATTTTCTCCCTACTTCTTTCTATATCTCTCGCTCTCTCGATCCCATCGACTCGTTTCAATCTCTTGAGCCACTTCAAGTATAACGGCGAAGGCTCGGGAGCGTAACTTATACGCGACCAACTAAAATCTCCTACTACATTTCCCTCAGGTACTATATACGCAGTGCAATGAATTAATTCAGGTCAAAATAAATCTGATTTATCCGAATAATTATTTTCATACAAAAACGCTTTCTCATTTCTAATCAGGAAAAGTGATTAATTATTAAGTGCAATCCAATAATAACTTGTTTCTAAAATATTCGTAATACCGTTGCAGTACAAAATTATTACAAATCGATAACTTTTCGTATCCTAAATTTCAGCTTTATTGATTTAATTGCTTCATAATTCTTCCAAGATTATTCAAGATTATAGGAATATAGGAATAATCATAAACAAAACATCAATCTCTTTTATTGCCTCCTGCGGAGAAGTATACCTTAAACGTCCAAATTCGCTTCTAATTTAGTCAATGCCTTTTTGGTTTTGAAGTTTAATCAAACTAAGTATTTGATGCCTGAAATTAGCAATTGATGTAAGGTGGGCGGGCTTGCCGTTTTGCAGATGAAGCAAGTCTCCTTAAGGGGACAGATGGTAGGAAATCCTTACAGGAAGGTAATGATGCTGAAGGATTGCTGCTTTGAGACGAATATCACACAGGTGTTTAAGCTCAAGACTTGCTCCGAGATGAACCTCTTAACTGTGCGTGGCATTCCAATAGATTTTCTTATAGACTTCCTATATGTACTAGCGTTTAGCTCTACGTTTCTGCCTTATGACCTTTGATATAGGTGCCTAAAACGGAGTTGGCATTTTCTCAGTATAAAGAATTGTAAATAATCCTACATGAGAAAATTGATTCTTAAGCCTCTCAAAAAAAGCTTTTATAGGTTCTTAATAGTTGCTGTCTAATGAAATGATCATTACAAATCTGGGTATTAACCAGATTTGTACCCTTTCTCTCATAAAAAGTATTTAACTTCATACTTCTGAGCTCCTTAGGAAACCTTGATTCTGGAGCTTTGGTACACAAACCCTCTTCTCCAACATCCCATTATTTAAAGCGGGCGAAACCTAAGTCCATTTTGTCACTTCGCTTGCCTTCTTTTTCCTGATCTTGCCATCTTGCCATATTGCCATCTCGCCATCTTGTCATTGCAAATTTTCGGGAAGATTTACCAATAAGGTCTTTATGCTAATGTATGTAAATTGATCCTACGTTGACGGAAGAAGTACACTAGGCAAGGCTGTATTTTGAAGTGTGTGGTGTATCTTACAAAACAAGGCTTTCCTTGATTGTCCAGAATAGTATATGGTAATGAAAAACGTGGTCTTGCAAATGTGCTATGGAGTACCTAGTTCAGGCGATGTATGCGTATGCCGTGATGGAAAGGTTGAGAAAGATAGATGCGAAAAAAAGAGGTAGGCACAACTTACTGGGAAAAGTACAACGTTTTGAGCACGAAAATTAAGCGAAAGAATGTACGAATATGATTCTCTGTAACATGGATAGCATAGGGTGGCAGAGGTGGTTTATAATATGTCGGTCATTTTCAAGAGGCATGTGAAAGTTGATCGGCTACTAGTAAGGGAAATGCGGGAAGTCTGCCTTGGGAGCTTTTCCTGGAAAGGGGTAGAGGTGAGGAAGCTTTTTAAGTGTGAATTAAGTAATTGAAGACTAAAGGACGAATCCTTGCAGCAAATTTTATAGTTATTTGCCAGCTGAGAGAAATACTTTGAAAGGGTGTCTATGCGCGGAGTTCAGGATTGTTTATACAATAATTTGATTAGTATTTATTGCCTTAACCGCATGAATGAGCAACATAATACGTTTTGCAACATAATCCTAAAGCCATCGAGTTTTAATGTTGCATCGAAGAGTGATTGTCACAGAAGTTCCCTTTACTTCATAGTGAAAATTAGTCTGTGTCTAGGCAAATTGATCTAGGAGGGAGTAAGACGATGTGAAGCACTTGTATTAAGGCATGTGGGTTGAAGACATTCTGTAAATGAGTGGTAAACCATAGCGTCCAGAGAATTTGATTTGTTTTGTTTAGAAAAAAGGCAGGTGGAAAATGATAAAAAGATATGGGGTAGTGATTTGCTTATGCGAGGTAACTTGACTGGCCATAAGTCACTCGATTCGGTAAATAGTGGAGGAGCATGATTAGATTATCATATCGGGATAATGGGTAGCAGTTGTTTGTGAAAGGAAAATCTCGCCTAATCTCACTAAAACTTTAAAAATAAAATAAATTTATCAGGTAGATTATGTGGTATAATATGAGTTAGATAAAAAATCGTTTTCATGGGTCTATTTTCTATGTGACTAAAACCCACGTCCCTTTTTCCTTACCACTTCGGCTCTATCCCTTTTGTGTAAACATAGCTTCCATCACACCCAAAACATGTATTTGTAATGAACATTTATGATTATTCTCGCTTTGATCACTCCTGGTTACATCTAACCTCAATCAAATTTCAGTTTAAAAATAATGGATGCCCTTGTTTTTGTTGTGCAGTAGAGTACCAACAGAAGGAAAAAAGTTTCTCAATTCCTTCTGTCAATTTATCTGCTTTTGTGATCTGGTGGCGACATCGCAGCGTAAAATTCGACTTGAAATAATAGCTGATTTGTTGACGATTTTGAGCTACGATTAGACGCGTGTAAATTAAGAGATACGAAACCCTCTCGCTTACAAACAAAAACAAGCAAGAGGATGTTTGGTGTAGCATAGGCAACTCTCCTTCTGTTGACATCTACGTAATTGCCCCATGTTTTTTATTAGGCTTTAAATTTGAGGAAAAAAATACAAAAACGAAACATGCCAGCAAAAGCACTTAATTCGCTGACATGGCCTCAAAATATCTGAAGAACCAACAGATACAAAGAACTAATACACTTTAAGCCTCGTGATGGATTATCATTCGAAATAATAAATATAGTGAACTTGAGAATGATATTAATTGACCACTTGCAATGCATGGGTTGTGGTGAGATCTTCAAGTATCAAAGTAGTCTCTTTAGCATACTTAGGCTATGTACATAATACATTTTCAACACCCTAATTGGACACTTTTTCGGCGAACTTAACGCAAACTCTCCGATAGAGACGCCTTCGTCGCGTTATCGACTTCTCACTCATGGAAAATGCAGGGGTTGACACTGAAAAAATTAAAGATGATGAGCACTTGAATCTTTAGAATGCATTTTTGGCTCTAGAAACGAATTTATACGAAAAACAGTCAATCTATCGCCATCTTGAACCCTCTTAGTGGGTTTGGACTTTTCCAATCTAGAGGGATATATTCTAGAAGAGGATGGAGATGGGGTCTACCACCGTTCTATATTTTGGTCCGAATGAAGGTAGTTAGGTGCCTTTTAGGTAAAAAACATCCAAAGAAGTACTTTTAAACCTCCAAAGGTACGTATCTTGTACAAATTCTCACTTTCAATAATGTTTCTTTATGAAACTTTTAAAATTGGTTCCAATACTCCGTTGGCTTTGTCCTCTTTCTTAGAAAAAATTACCTGACTCGAGGTAGAAAGAAAAGGCATATCATAATCCCGATTAATTGGTAATTAAACGTTGACTATTAAGAATATCTTTGAACATGTATTCTTGTGTGTCTGTAAACGGGTCTTTTTTAGGCAACATATAAAAATTGAAAACAGATAAATTACCACGAGGAATAAAATGGACTAAAAAATAATTTGCTAAGAGTTGATGGAGATTTGTCATAAAACTCAGAAGTAATGGTAAGTAAGTTAAAATGTGTAAAAAGTACATCGCCCGAAGACAATACTGGCGCGTTCGGGCTCAGAAGAGGCCAAATTAAGAAAAACTCCGTCAGGTTTGTAATTAGAGCAGATCTCCCTGAGAGGTTATAAGGTGTGAATCGAAGGTCATATATACAGGAAGACATGACTGAACTTTCAGCAGGAGGAAAGTGGAAATGAGTCCAGAACCTCAAGTATAACCTTGGGGTCTTCTTATAAAGCTTCTCCCGTCGGAAAATATATATGAATTTGTCAAGAAATTGTCATTTTTATAGGAACGTAACAAAAATGCTAAAATCTGAACTCAAGTCAACATAATTGTCACTACTATAAGCTAATCTCCCCAAGGGATTAACTAAGCGTTGGATATCTAGATTAATCAAAATCAACTGACTTGTTTTATTTAACATAAGTATTGCTAACACTTCCCAGGTCTTCCATTACATTTTTCCATTGATACGATGTTGCAGTACCGAAATAATTGGTAATTACAGATAGAACAAGGTACGGACAGTGAGGGAGAGCTTGTAAACCGAGGTCAATTATCGATTCCTTGGTTACACGCACTGCGTGTGGGCGTAGATGGTCATGAAGAAGAATCCTTCTTGCTCCATTGCCATCAATCCAACGGGTTCTTATAATTTAAATCTTAAAATGACTCTATATTAGTATAGCTTTTTTAAAAACTAGTTTCGATTAGCGTTGGAAGAGTTTACAGTATTCTAGAAAGCTCTTTAATACGTCATTGCAAAGTGTCATTAATCTGTTGATGACATAAAACCTCACGATGAAGGCAATTTAATCCGCAGATTCCAAAGTGCTAACTATATCTAATCATTAAATAATCAAGTGGAAAGTTAACGAGAGAATTTCAAACTTAATGTTTTTCAAAATAGGTTCGTTATGAAAGGGGTAAAATTGGGTTGATGTAAATACGAGGGGCAGTCAATAAGTTTTGCAATTCGGATATAAGGAAACGAGATATGAGGAAAAGTGTTTTATTATTTTTCAATATAACTACCCTCAACTTCAATGCACTTGCGCCACTTGTCCCTGAGGCTTCAAATTCCCGACAACCAGAAATCTCCCGACTGCTGTTCAATCCACTCCTGGACGGCGAGCTGGTCATCTTCATCGTCCCCAAACCGGCGTCCACGCAGTGCAACTTTGAGCTGGCAAAATAAAAAGTAGTCGCTAGGGGCCAGATCTGGACTGTAGGGGGAAGGGTTTAGCTCCTCAAATCCGCACTCGCGCAGGGCAGCTTGAGCAACTCTGGCCTTGTGGACTTTGACGACGTTGAATTCGATCATATGGCGTGAGGTTTCTAGGGACCTAATGGGCAGAGACCTTGGTCATGGCCAAATTGTGGTGGATGATGTTGATAACACTTCCATGTGATATTCCAAGTTCTCGCTCGATTTCCTCGACCTTTACCCGTCGATTTCCGAGGATGATCCTCTCCACACAGGCCACATTGTCCTCGTTGGTCACGTCTGACAGGCTTCCTGGACGAGGGTCATCTTCCAAGGACTCACGACCATGGCGGAACTCCCTATTCTAACGAAAAATGGCTGCATAAGAAGGGGTGGTGTCGATGTACACTGCAACCATGCGTTCATGGATCTCTTTTGCATTCTTGCCTTCCTTGGTCAAAAATTTGATCACTGCGCGGTGCTCATCCTTCTCCATTGTTGAAAAATTTGTGACTGACGATCTGCGATGAGCTTTTGCTTCTTAAATAGACGAGGCAGGAGCGTGCGGCTGCAGGTCCTGACTTGTCATAACTTGTCCTAAGAAGATCAGTGACCTAATGACGAATAAGTCACCTTGCCCGAATCGGTTTCTACCTAAAGTGTTGAAAGAAGTGCGCGATCAAGTGTCACGACACCTGAGCGCAATCCTCAACATGTCAATCCGGACCGAATGCGTTCCTAGAGACTGGCCTGAAGCGGAGGTGACTCTTATCTTAAAAAAAGGAGACCGTAGCCAACCATCGAACTACCGACCTACCAGTCTGACCTCGATAGTCGGTAAACTCATGGAAAGCATCATGGTGGACAAAATTACGTCGAATTTAGAGTCAAACCTGCTACTGAGGAGTTCCCAGCACGGCTTCCGAAGGCAACGGTCATGCCTGTCAAATCTTGTGGAATTCTTCCACCTCGTCTTCAGTGAGCACGATCGGGACAAGGCAGTGGATGTGGTGGACTTAGACTTTCAGAAAGCCTTTAATAAGATACCACACCGCCGCCTTCCCCGAAAAGTGCAAGCGCTAAGCATAGACATAAACGGAAAAGTAGCAGGCTGGATAGAGAACTGGCTAAGTGGCAGATGACAACGGGTGGTAGAGAATGGACAGGCTTCTGAGTGGGTGGCCGTTACTAGCAGAGTGCCTCAAGGCTCTGTCCTAGGACCACTACTATTCATCTTCTACGTCCACGACATGGACGGCGACATGGTTGCCAAGATTTCTAAATTTGCCGATGATACCAAGCTTGGTATGAACGTTGCAAAAGATGGAAATACTGCCCTCTTTCAATATG
Source organism: Ceratothoa steindachneri (assembly GCA_963969495.1). Lineage (NCBI taxonomy): Eukaryota > Metazoa > Arthropoda > Malacostraca > Isopoda > Cymothoidae > Ceratothoa > Ceratothoa steindachneri. The sequence continues at coordinate 114,813,367 of OZ018332.1, forward strand.
ATCTTCGAAAATTGAGGAGTAGTCTGATACGTGGCAAATGCCTTTCAACGTAAACTAATGCAAAGTGATGCATATCGGCCACCGAAATCCTACATCACCCTATATCCTCTTCCTCTGTTTTGCCCTACCGATTGGAAAAACTTATTGATCGCCCCTCGTAAGTGGCATGCAAATGAAGGTTTAACCTCGTTGGTTTCTTCGTCTTACAGTGAGTTAACTTAGCCATTAACGATTTGTAAATTGCCGAAGTTCGAGAGGTGTAAATGTGCAGGGAGTGCACATTCCGCGATTTCAAAACACGATGAAGTGATTGTAAACGAAGAATTGCCTCTTCACCCAGCGCGGGTCCCCGAGAGAGGGGCTATATTATAAAATAAATAACAAAACAAATAATATGTAACTGACAAATAACTATAAAAAATAATGAGAAAAAGCAAGAGAACAAGAAGAAAGCATGCTCAGGCGTCGGGGGTAGGCCCGCTTCAACTCAGCGCAGGAACATGCAACCTACAAAAAGAAGAACAAAAAATGTCAAATAAAGGGTAGAAGGCTGGCCTCCTCCAAAAGAGCATAGATCCATAGGTCAATGCGCACGAACCCGTCCAGAGTACAAGGGATAAGTGGTTGCGACCCCACTCGTCCCGGTACCCGGACTGTAACGTGCGCGAAGATTGCCCAGACTGGGACATTCAACAAGAATGTGCCGAACAGTCTGAGGGACAACGCAGTCTTCACAGTAGGGCGCAGGCGAGCGCTCCATCAAATGGCGTTGCGTCCCACGAGTATGTGAAATAAGGAGACGACAGAAGGCAGCCTGAAGCCTTTGCGGCATTGGGGGGTAGGACCATGGGAGCAGTTGCGGCGCAATGGCATGCAGCTTTAAGTTTCCTTCGACCGTTTCCCATCGTCTTTACTAAGCATCCTGGAGAGCTGCCCGTATTCCTGCCATGTAGTCGGTGTGAGGAAGAGCGAAACGCTGGTCCGATCGTCGAGTCCTCACGGACTCTTTGGGTCCCTCATCGGCGCAGTCATTCCCTGCAATTCCTACATGTCCAGGAACCCAGCAGAAAATATTCTCGACATCCGCCCGGCTCACCCAAACCGTGGCGTCACGGATATCGCAAACCAGGGGATGCGGAGATTCCAATGCCACGAGAGCACTCAGGGCGCTTTGTGAGTCGCTATAGATCATAATCCAGTCTCCGAACCGGGCACTTCGCGTAATCTCCCGTACCGAGTGATGTATTGCCACCAGCTCGTGCGTGAAGACAGACGCAGCGCCTGGCAGATCCCCAATGACTTCAAACAGAGGGGATACGGCGTGGAAGCCGACTCCCTCTTGGGACTTGAAGCCATCCGCATACACTGGCACGGTACCAGCATGACACGAAGTATGCTACAAAAAGGTCGAACGGAATACTCCCGGCGCCGTACAAGCTTTGGGAGCAGAGGCGTGGCGACAAAGAGCCAAAGGTGGTGCCCTCCATAGTGGCAGCCTGGGCAGAATCAGGGTGGCCACCGGCCTGAGGGCTATATCTAGGTCTCAAAGGAGTTTCCTAGTCGTTATACAAAAGAGTTTAGGGTATGACTGGCGTCTATCGGTGGCATAAGCACCGTCGAAATTAGCTGCGGATGCAGTGAGAGCTATTGGCGACTAAGGGCGGCGCCGGGCTCACGTGTACAGGTGAATAATGCACTGTGCACGGCGTAGATCAAGTGGCATCTCCCTAAAATCGACTAGTAGGCTCTAAATGGGGAAAGTGAGGAAGGAATTAGTCGCTAGGCGAAGGCCAGTGTGGTGGATCGAGTCCACCTTCCGCAATACACGCTTAGCTGCGAATGCATAAAACGCGCATCCTTAGTTGAGCTTTGACGAACAAAGGATCGATAAAAAAGTAAGGCAGTCGACCCCTCACGCTCCAAACTCTGAATGTCACGAAACGAAGAAAATCCATGGCGCGGATACAAGAGACCCTAAAGCTGCGAATATGAGCCTCCCAAATACAAGAATAAGCAAACGGTGCGATTCAACCACTTCCAGGCGTATCCCATTGAGAAACAAGTCTAGGCATGGTAGGGCCGTGGATGGCATCAGAAAAGCACCACCTTAATCTTGGCCAAATAAACCGTAACCTGCGCGCTTTGGCATAGCCAGTGACGCGGGTCAATGCCTGTTGGCCTGTTGGCCCAGAGTTGGCATCTGGGCCACCCCAAAAGAGATCGAAAGGTCGTCCACGTAGAGTGTCGTGAGAACATCTTCTGGCTGCACCGAAGTGATGCCGTCGATGCTCCGGGCAAAGGGTGTAACACTGAGGACACTTCTTTGTGGAACACCCTCTTCCTGCTCCATTGGGATGGAGAGAGCTCCTCCCAACCCTACGCGGAATCGACGATCTCGTAAAAATTCAGATATAAAGACTGAAAGGCGTCCCCTTGAACCCCATCGTGTGGAGACTCTCTATGATACCGTATCGACACGCGGTATCATATGCCTTCTCAAGATCGAAAAACACCGTGGTGTAGTGCTGTCTACGAATGAAGGCCTAGAAGACAGAATTTTTCCGTCGGAGCAGAACATCCGACGTTGAGTGAAACTTGCGGAACCCTGACTATGCAGAAGACAGGTGGCCTCCTTTGTCCAGAAAAAGTATAATTTAAATTGCACACGTAAGAGTTTAGAGCTATTGGGCGAAAACCGGCCGGAGTAGGGTGATCTCTTCCTGGCTTGCGAAAGGCGAGCACAGTAGCGATTCGCCAGGAATCCGGGAAGAGACCCTCCAACAAGATCCTGTTGAACAAATCTAAGAGAAAGGCCATGCCTCACTCACCCAGGTGTCGAAGCATGGCGTATGAGACATCGTCCGGGCCATGGGCGGTGACCGCGTACGGAAGCAAGAGTGGAGCGCAACTTACTCACAGTAAACCTGCCGTTGAAGGGTTCTCAGCCTCTGGAGGTAAAGTCCAGCCGGCGGCTATCTGCAAGATCACGACGTGCATTGAATTCTGGCAGAGCAGCAACCCAGCTAGAGAATGCAGAGAAATCAGTCGCGAATGATTTTGCCACGGATGCGAGGCACAAGATGTCGTTGCTATTCTCCTGGAGAACGGGAGGGAGGATTCTGCAAGAACTTGCCCTGAATTCTTTTGACTCGCCTTCACACCTCTGCTAGAAGGGTCTTCCCGTTAAGTGAAAACACGTATGTCCGCCAAGGTGAGCGGTGGTTCTGCATCGAAATATACCAGAATCTAGACCTAGCCCGACGAAATTCCGCGACAGTGAAATCGTTCGGGCGGCGCTTATAGCGCATGTAGGCATAACGCTTCTGCTTTATCTACAGCAAGAAAAATGGCATCGGAAACCCTGCCACGACGCCGCGGAAGCCGCGAAGAGAAGAACGGAGACATCATGCAATATATCCCGGAAGGGTAGGCAGGGGACATGCGCCTAACATCGTTTCATGTAAAAAGATAGCTAACGGGGAACGGGAGAAGAAGAGCCTCCAAAACTCCTCCTATTTGGCCCGGTGTCTGCGGCAATTCCAGTAAGGAATATGTCCTCTTGGCCTATCTCAGAGGAGACGCGGGGGCCCTCTTCGAACAGAAGACCCTCACGGGAATGGCCATACACTTCCCGAAGGCAGAACCCGGGGCGCTCTTGGCCGGCCATGCACTGAAGGCGCTGTCGACTTCGAGGAATGATTGGGGGAGGTTGGGTTCGCCATGCGAGTTTTTTTCTACCTCCACTTCGAAATCTTAGTCGGGCGTTGCAACTTTGGCGGCGAGGGTCCCTCTTTTCGAGGATCCACCGTCTCCGAGCCACCTAATCCCCCACTAGGCGTGGGCAAAGGAGCCGAAGATCCTTTGTTGCTGTCCTCCTTTCGGGGGGCAGCTTTAGGAACCCCGGAAGATGGCCTGCAGAGCAACTCCAGGGGTGTTGCCTCCTGTGAGTCTAACGACTCGGTGGATACAAGTAGACGTTTGGCCTTGCGGGAAACGGTCACGCTGGCGGAAGAGCAGCTAAGCCCTGGTTTTATCCTGGGCTGGTTTCAGGCCCTTTGTGCCGCTAGCTTTACCAGGGGAGCGCCTGAAGTGAGTAGAACCCGCAGAACGGCTCCGAATAGGTGCAGAAACGACCTTACGCGAAGGTCTGGAGAGACCGGAAGCAGAGGGTGTCGTTTTCAAAATCGAGGAATAGGACGTCCCGGGCAGCGCTGGCCGCGCCGGGACCAAGTCCTTAGCCTCACGAAATGAGAGACGATCCTGAGCCTGAACGGTCAGGATTTCCGTCTCAAAGAGATACGCATCACATTGATTTAAAGAAGCGGGATGCTTCTCTCCGCAATTGACACACTTGGCCACACACGATTTGGACTTATTCTGTGCGGCCTTGGAGCAATATACACAGGTTTCGGGTAACCCCGACTTTGCATGTCGCCAGGATCGATTAGTATGGTCGAAGCAGTGTCAGTAATAGCACCTCCGAGGCTGTGGCACGAATGCCTTCACGCGGTTTCGATAGTAACCTGTACGTACCGACTCAGGGAGCTTGTCACAGTCGAACATGACGAAGTTTGTAGGGATGGATCTCGAGGCCTTTCATTGGCCACCCCATGGTTGGCCAGCTCTAAGGTGTTGTCGTCTATGGAGTAGTCTACGAGTTCCATTTCCTAAACTACTCCTTTCACGAAGTTCAGCGTAGAGTACGGCATCTCAGTCACGGGCGTGCCATGAAGTGTCCGAAGAGCACTAATCATGGCCGCCTCGTAGGGATTCGATGCATTCGCCAAAGGCTCCCGTTCGAGAAACGGTTCACCTTCGGCTCTCTACCAATCAAACTAGCTAAAGCTCTTCTCTGATGGATCATGTTGTCCTTACCCAACATGGTGCCATCAGTGGAGCGAATAACCAGGAAGCGTTCGAAGCCAGTGGGCTCGAAAACGCCGTGTAATCTCTGATAGAGGGGCCCCGACGTAATCGAGTCTCCGCTCTGCGCACTTGTACTTTTGGTCTTTTTTAGGGATTCCGCACCCGTGGGGGGACAGCGGGACCGAACGTGCCGATCTTGACTTAGTTGCTTACCAAAGCAGCTGACTCATCACTCCCCGCAGCATACGCGGATGAAGAGGAGCCCCGAGTCATTTTCGTCCTTCTCTTGTTGTTTCTCTTCTTTTTAGGAGAGGAGGGCGGGGAATGAACTCGCTTCTCCCTTCCGCCGGCAGGAGCACCCAGGCCATATGGACTGGCCTCAACAAGGTCCTTCTTCGAGATGGAAAAGGTCCTGGCAGTCGCAGGGGCACCGGCCGGGGGAGGAGATCACTCCGCTCCTTGTACTGCCTTGAAAAACCGAGCCGTTTGAGGAGGACCTTCCATAGGGGCTAACTCGAGTTCGGTGCTTGGCGCCGAGCCTGGATTTACCCCCACGTAAGGCCCTACTGTCTAAAGCTGGATTGCCTCAGAGACCATGTCTATCTGGGGAAAGGGGGTCCACTTGGCCATCCCATGCTTGAAATCACAGGTCCCATTGGCAAAAGTGTCACGAGTCGTGTATGGAGAGGCACAGGCCTTGACCCCGGCTAAAGTCAGTACACGAGCTAGCAGGTCTCTGGAGGGAAGCGGCCGATGGGCCCTCTCTTCCCTCTCCACCCGAAGGGGGTTTGCTCTAGCAAGTCACTTAAATGGGGAGCGGTGGGTTATGGGCTGCCTGCTGGCTTTCTTGGTAGCCCCCTTGGAGAGTAAAAGGGGGACTGCCACTTGAAAGAGAGAAGCACTCTAGGGAACCTACAGACATGGGGTGAGGGGGAGTCTCCTACACCCGTAGGCAAAGGAGAGGAGTAAACATCCTCTCCGGCTAAAGAGATTTGAAGGGCTCCCTGTGAAAGCATAGCGGGGTAAACCTCCATTTTTTCAGTGGAGCTGCCCGAGGCGGCTTCGACAGTGGACGGGGAGAAATTAAGGGGATTTTTTTGCTAGACTCTTCATTTAGCATGATGACCCTTTTTTATTCACGGGATGCAGACGCTAATCCCCCTTCGCAGTAACCCGTTCTGCAAGGGGTGCATACTGGGCTGGCAGAGCCAGATCCCACCATTTAAGGCCACCCCTCCCGCCTGGTGATCTGGCACACCTTCGGCATGGCGGCTCCACCTTGGGAACGGCGTAAAAAGAGTGTGAATTGAGAAGGAAAGGGAATGTGACGAAGGTATGGGTGGAGATGAAGCAGGTTGTTAAAAACCCACCATCATAAACCGGAGCTCAGAGGTTAGGGAACATTGTCCACTCTCCCCTTAGCCCCGATCCGGGGTAGTTGTCTGAGAAGAAAGTCAGTATCTACCTTGTAAAAATAGAGGCCGACCAGAGTAAGTTGTGGGAGAGGTTGTAGGGGAAGTGAGGAAGTACGGGAGAAATATAGACTGTCTGCAAGAAGGAGAAGAGGCTAAGCTGGGGCCGGAAGGGGCGCTGGGGCCGGAAGGGGTGCTGGGGCCGGAAGGGGTGCTGGGGCAGGAAGGGGCGCTGAGTCCCATCAGCACGGTGGCCAGAAAGGCAAATCGCTGCGCCATTTACGGGGCTCCGAGGGAGCTGTCTTATACCCAATGGTTGGTATTCCCTTCTAGCACAAGCCCTTATAGTGTTTCTTCCCGGCTCCAATTCAAACAGGAAGATTTGAGACGCTTTTACACACATTTTCACTTCTTCTATCTTATCCACTTTCTTACAAACTTTCTGCGGGGGATTCCATCATTGGTTTTTGCTTTAAATAAAATATATAGACATTAGTTTAGGGAAAATGGAGAAAATAAAGAAATAATAATGGTGAAAATGAATGTAATGCCCCAAAATACACAAAAATATATTTGGGGGCATATCCGCGAATAAATTAAGTTTAACCCTTGGATATTTTCTTGATTACTTAAATATGTGATTTTTGACGACAAGGGCCTCGTATTCGTAGTAGGAATAGTGGTCGGCCAACCTACCTTTATCTAGGCGATTCCCCGCTTGATAATATAAACATAAAGGTCAGTATGGCAATCGTTGGTCTCTTTGGGGAGAGGTGCCAGGAATTATTATTCCGCAACCAAACAGAGTTTCGTCACCCCGGGGCATAGGGACCTATTCCGCGTCAGGGGTATGTGGATATAGATACCCCTCACAGGATTTTTTGGAACAGTGTGTGTGTTGTGCTGCAAAGAAAGGAGAAGAAACAAAACCGTGTCGTAATTGGCTGCGTTTCTGATGAGAAAAGTAAGATCTATCCACCCCAATACAGAGGTGAGCGCAGCGCGATCTCTACGCGCGCTGACGTTTGTGTCCACTCGGCTAGCAAGAACTCTACAATGACGTCCTAATATACAATACATAATACCTCGATATCAGATATTTAATCTCTCTCTCTCTCTCTCTCTTCTCGAGAGACCTAATTACAGAGTGGTTAAGGAAAAGACGCAAGTTTATCCACTTACCTGGCAAGTAATCAACGTCGAGGAAGCCAACCAGTTACGACAAGTCAATTCGAAGACAAGTTCTTTTCCCTTGTATCTCGCAAAGTGGAATCATGCTGAGACTTCGAGCGTAATAAAAGTTTGAATCGGATGGGATGCGGGGGATTGGGGGTGGGAGTGTGATGTACCAGGAAACTATTTAAGAGGCCTGGTTTCAGGGAAAAGGAAGCTTCTGGTACACAAAAATATAAAATGTAAATAAAACTTTAAGGTCATTGGGGCGGGGGGCACAAAGGCATCATCATAAAAGAGCCCTCAACCATAAGGGCAAGCAGTTTTATTGCACATTAAACCTGCCGCGATGAGAAACGTCTGAAATATTACGGCCTCCCCTCGGCCGAGCACGGCCTGAAAACGATGTGCATCATGGGCGCTCTTAAACATTTATCATATTAAAATATTAATTCGAGGAAATAAGAAAGAGAAAAGGAGGAAAAAATAGAAATAATTGAAATAAAAAATTAAATAAACATATCATATACGGTGAAAAGAAAAGGGGGATTCGAGCCAGTACTCTAAAACGTTCATCGTTCATTGAATCAAAGCCACTCGGCCGCAATCAGAGTAAGCAATACGTGGTAGGTAATATTATTCACCCCATTTTTATGAATACATCAGTGTTCGCTAACATACACCAGAAGCTCGTAAATTAGAGCATCTGGATTTTTCGTTCGTACTTCTAAATGTAGCCGACTCGCGCTTTTTAAAATATCTATTATATCCGTCCTAACCTTATCTCTCCTTTTATATTCTTCTTCTCTCTATCTTCCTCTCCGATCTCTTCATCATCCGCGTCCACATGGAACCGCTCTTTCCTTCTATTCCCACTTAGTCCTTTCAGTCACTCCCTAACACTCGTTTTGGGCATAAATTTCTCTTCCTTTGGAGAAACGAAATTCCCGTAAAGTTAAGGTCACGTAAAATGACCAGAACTTAAAAATATGAATAAAAACTGATACGCCAAAGTTATTATGTCATATATGAAATATGCACGGCGCAAATAAGACTTTAATCTTTCTTGCAGAGGGTCGGCCGCGATTCATAACAATGGCGTAACGTGAAAACCTTTCGGATTCAAATTTAGCCCCGTTGCGTGTGAATAGGGAAAGGAAAAATACCATTCATTTATCCCACCTATGCCTATTAAAAGGAGCGAAGGGGCTGAATGCAAAAGAAAAGTGGAAGGTCAGATGGAATTACTGCAGCAGTTGAGGGTAATAGGTGTCTAGGGAAAGTTTTATCGCCATGTTTTCGTGATTTGCTGCACTCGTGTTCGTGCTTACACGTAAATTTGAACATAATTTTTCTTCGTGTACAGGAAATTTAAGTTGATATTGGAAAATTAACTTTGGAAACTATTTAGAAACAAGAATACACAAAAATTAGCTTTGTATCATCGGAAGTATGAAATTAAAATGAAAAATTTAAGACCCACAAGACCTCAATATAGATGAGATTAATAATAATAAAAAGGAAGTTTATAGATATCCCCAATTTATTCTCATTTCTGTCAGGTTAAAAGAACACATCGATAAGGTTTTAGGTACAGATTACAGATTATTATAATCCTTTTATTATCATTATCAATTTTATACAATAAAAAACGTATAATATAACTAAAGCATATCTGGTCAGAGAAGAAAAGAGCAAAATTAAAAGAATTATAGAGAAGACCAATAGTAAAACCATAAACCTATATGGGCCTCAGCTGAACATATTTTAAACATACTGAGATATAAATTCGTGCACAAAGAAACAAACTTCAAAATAATTGTCTACCTGGTAGTTAAAGATGCAAGAATACTAGAGTGGAGCATCGAGGATAAGAATACCCCAAAGGGAGGGCGTTGGATTCGTATATTCGAATTATATTCAGGGCTATCTTTGGCCAATTCAAAATCCCTTCACGAAAACACCGAATCGCATACTTTAAAATGGCGAGATCAGGAAAAAGAAGGCAAGTGAAGTGACAAAATGGATTCAGGTTTCGCCCGCTTTAAATAATGGGATGATGGAGAAGAGGGTTTGTGTATTAAAGCCCCAGAATCAAGGTTTCCTAAGGAGATCAGAAGTACGACTTTGAATCATTTTTATGAGAGAAAGGGTACAAATCTGATTAATACGCAAGGTATTAAGAGTAATGATTATTTCATTATACAGCAACTATTAAGAACCTAAAAGAAAGGTCTACAAAGAAAGGTCCGGAAGAACGCATTTTAAAGTCGGAAAAGAGCATCCGAAGTGGAGTTGAACTAGTGGAAGCCGCATTGTGCAGAGGACAGTTGGCCTTCGCTCTCCAGGAATAAAGCTAATCTAACATTTATCAATTACGCCATCAAATTATACAAACATGAAATTAGGTAGATTGGGCAGAAGCTGGAAAGCATAGAGTAATCTCTCTGCGGTTTGCGAAAAGCAAGCAACAGAGAAGCCATACACCGGGAGTCTAGGAGGATACCCTCTTTCCAGATCTTGGGGCTGTTTTCGCGCATGAAGCGACAGCGAAACGCAACTCCCTCAAAGTATTCTTGACGTTAAAGATATCTTGGCCTCACGGGGTAAAGTCCATTTGGCGGCCTTCACAGCATCAGGAAGGGCATTAAATGTTAAACAGAGCAGCATATCGGCTAAAGAACATTGAAAGAGCGGTCCAAGATTAGATTCCCATTCTCCTGGAGAACGGGATGGGTCATGCAAGCACTTGCCCATGATCCTTTTTAATCGCTCCCACACCTCTGTTAGAGGGGTATTCCCAAAGAGTGAAGACGACACGTGTGCTCGCCAGGAAGAGGGGCGAGCGCGCTTCGAAAAATATCAGAACCTAGCCCTAGCTCGACAAAATTCACCGACAGTGAAATTTTTGGGTGGCGCTTATAGCACATACAGCATCACTATGCTACTCCTACTCTTTTCCTCCTTCTTCCTCAAAACCTTTGGTGGATGGAGTGTCTTTGGAGGCGGGGGTCCCTCCTGTGAGGGGTCCCGCGTCTCCGTTCAACCCACTATAGCCTTGACTTGGAGCGTAGGATCCGGGGCTCCTTTGTTATTTTCCTCCGTTCGGGGGGCAGCTTTAGGAAACGAGGGAGACGACCTCACGACCACATTCAAGAGGGTTACCTTATGTGAGTATAACAAGTCTTTTGAAGGTCGCCACCGTTCAGCCTCACAGAAAACTGTCACGCTGAGGAAGCGGTGGTGAGCCCTAGTTTTAACCGAAGTTAGGTGTGAACCGTTAGTGCCGGAAAGTCTACCAGGGGAGTAATTTGTGTATTGAGGGGGGGTATAAAACCATCAAAATGGTTCCGAATATGCTCGGAAACTGCCGCACGCGTAGGCCTGGAGAAGAGATGATCAAAGGGGGCCCTCTTTAAAATTGATGCAAAAGACGTCCGAGGCCGTGTGGGAACGCCGGGACCATGCTCTTAGAATCGCGAAATGAGAGACGATCCGCAGTCAGAACGGCCAGAATTTCCTTCTCCAGAAATATAGGCCGCTTTGCTTAGATAAAGCTGGGTGCGGCTCTTTGTAATTGACACACCTGGCCATCCATGATAAAATATTGTGTATGGCCATGAAGAAATGTACAGAAACTATGTGTAAACCATAATTTGACGTCTACATGAGGGATTCGTATGGCAGAAGCGGTGGCGGAATTACTAACTTTGCGGAAGTGGCACCAATAACTTCACGCGGTAGCGATATCAACCGTACGCACCGACCCCTGGACCCTGCAACGGCCAAACGGGACAGAGAGTTTAGGAGTGGGTCTCTAGGCTCTTCCCTCCTTCGGCATTACAACCTAGAACCTGACTGCTCTTTGGTCAGCCATCTATCTCTTCAGTAATGTTTTATAAGGTGTAGTCCACTGTTACCTCACATAAACCACTTCGTTCACGAATTTCATGGTAGAATGCGGCGTCACACTTACGGCAAGCCATTGAGTGTCCGAACTGCACTGATCATGACGGCCTGGGAATGGTCTGACATATTCGCGAGAAGGCTCCCTTCCGGGACACGAGTTTCTTTTGGAATTCTCTCAGGCGACACAACTAATGCTCTCTTCTAAATAAACTTATAGCCTTTGGAAAACATACTGCTATCTGTGGAGCGAATAACTAGAAATTGTTTTAAGCCTACGGACTCAAAAACGCCAGGCAGTCTCTGAATGAGGGGCTCCGACGTAATCGTGGCTCCGCTCAGCGCACTTGCGACCTCAGTTTTATCTGTGCCTACCCACCCGAGAACGTTCATCTTAGCCTGGTACCTTGCCGAAGAGGAAGCGGATCCTTCCGTATGCGGAGATCTCGCGGAGGGAAAGGAACTCATACTTCCCTTTTACTCTTCCTCTTCTCTGGAAAGGAGGATGGATAGTGAACCCACTTTTCTTCACGCCAAGAACGGGCTCCTAGACTGAGCGGAGTGGCATTAGCAAAATCCTTTGCCAAAAGAAGAAGGGTTTGTCTATCAAAGGGACAGCAGCTGTAGAGGGAGGTCTCTCCTCTCTTTGTCAGTCTTCCGTGGCCTGAGAGGCCATATGAGAAGATTGAAGAGGGACGGTCTCTGGTTCGGTGTTTGGCACCGAGCGCAGGTTTGTCCTCATAGATGATCCTGCTATTTGGTGCTGTCACCTCCGAGAGCCTGTCCATCTCATGGGTAGCCTCAAACTGGCCATCACCCAAGGTATCACGGAATCCAATCGAGTGTTTTTTAGTTACGTCGTCTCTAGTATCTAGGGCCAACAAACGATCATTTTTTTACATCATGGCTACACCAATTCTATAGATATAGATCGATATGACATGAAATTTTAGCTATCGAGGGAATGAAAATTATATTAAAAGAAAGGTTAGAATGTTCTACACGTTTCTATAACCAAAAGTAATGAGGCAAAAAATAAAGTTTATATTCGATGACGTCAATTCTACGAACGTAGATTTGTTTTAATGAACCGGCGGACAATGCTGGAAAACGACTTCAACAATATATAACTATAAATTTCTGCTTCAAAAGGTCAAACGAACTGACATGTGAACACAATATCCCATATTTATAGTTTTAACTAATTAAAAAAATAAATAGAAAGTATACACGTTGGCGAAATACTTCGGAAGAGCGATCGAAAGATAATTCAATTTACTCTAATTATATTATCCCCCCTCCCCCCAAATATTTACGAGAGCTCATAACTTATTCCGGACTTTAAATCTTTTTATTTTGACCTTTTTCAATCAAATTAGGACATTTAAATTTTTAAAAAGATGTAAACTTATAAACCGTCGAGGACATTCATAGGATAGGTATATTTTAGCGTTAAATTTGTATTATATATAACGAAATAATCCCCAAAACCCTAACCTTCTAAGAGGTGAAATAAGGTAAAGTATCTAAAAGGTAAGATGGAAAAGTAAATATGCGAATGTAACTCATTACATAAAACTTTGATAGCCACTATACTGTGGAGAATCAAAACCAATATCTTTTTTGCTTTGCCTTTTTAAATGCCAAATAAGAATAAGAAAATAGCATCGTTTTCAAAACACGATCTCAATCAATTTTATAAATAGGTAAATAATCGTAAGAAATTAGAGAATAGATTTGGCCCCTTCAAGATGAGGTAGTTCTTAATAATGATCCGGAACACGTAGGGAAGATGTTATATAAACATTTTTAAAATGCTTTTACTATTGAAGATACAAATAACCTACCTATAATACAAAACTTAATATTTTTATAGATACCCTACAGTTTTAAATCAAATTAGATTTTATATTAGGAAAACGAAACTTTCCAAAAAGTTCGAGTACTCCCAAAATCCATCAAATCCATCTTAAAGAAATAGGAAAGGAGGGAATAGTTCGTAATGAATTGAAAAAAGGTAACTGGTACGTTAATTTTCAAAAAGGCATATCGAATGAGCCTGGAAACTTTTAGCCCATTTCCGCTACCCTGGTCATCGGCAATTTTATTGATAGGATGTTGGAGGATCGGAAGGTAAACTCACTTAATAAATCACTGATATCATGGTTTTGGACAGAACGGTTCCGGCTCAAGTAATTAGCTCGATTTTTTGACGATAAGTGTATTTCTAATCAGAAAGACTTTTAACACCGCTCGACAAAAAATACTATTAAAAAAAAGCTATAATCGCGCAAAATAGGAGAAGCTTAGTAAGGCAGATTAAAGGCTGGGAGAGAAACCATTGGCAGAGATGTTGTCAATGGGAAGATTTCAACCTAAACATCTGCTACCTCACGGTTCTTTTCTCGCACCTTTGCTTTTCTAATAGACATATATATTTGGGTTATAACTTTTATTCTTTTTCAAATGAAAGATCTACTGTATCATATATAGATGAATTTTTAAATATAAACAATGAATTAAGAGATAAATTCCTCTAAGTTTTTAAAAAGGTTGCGCCCAAATAAAAGAAAATTGAATTACCATATATTTACGGTACTACCCATATGTAGTATCAGTTTCTAATTCTTTAAAGAAGTGTTCGTAACTTTATTAAACTGTTCAGGAATTTCTAGAAGTCATTGATATTCTTAGGGCCAATTAATACATTTTCCCAGTTGCCAAATCGTAATTTTCTTAAATTATATATACATACTGGTGACGACTATTGTTTACATCATTTCCTCTATGTAATGTGTTAGCGTGGTGTAGAAAAGAGCTACCAAGTTGATTTGAAAATATTTTACTTTTTAAAGGTAAGAGAAAGTGACAATGGAAGAACATTTAGGATCAAAAAGAGAAAAGGGAGACACAATGAAGGCAATCCTTACTGAGATGAGAGAAATAACACCAGAGGAATGAGATTGAAAAAAGATTTCACCTGGCGTTATTTCTGTCTTCTCAGTAAGGATTGCCTTCATTATGCTGCCCTTTGCTCTCTTTGATCCTAAGTGTTCTTCCAATGTCCCTTTCTCTTACCTTAAAAAACTCATGTTTCTTATCTCATTGCTCATTGGCGTCAAATTTCTCTTTCTCTTGTAATGTAGTCTGCATTACAAGGTTTCTGGATCTTTCTTTCTGTCTTCAAAATGGTTTTGAAAGGGAGAAAAGAAATATGGCGAAAGCCCTTTGGTAGTTATTACCATATATGGAGAGAGAGAGAGAGAGAGAGAGAGAGAGAGGGAGGGAGAGAGATAGGGAGAGACAGAGAGAGAGAGAGAGAGAGAGAGAGAGAGAGAGAGAGAGAGAGAATTATTTGCAATGGCACAATTATAATTATGCAGTTGAAATGGCAATGTTGTAGCTAACTAAGCTCTTCATCAAGCACTCGAAAGGAGCTTTTCTCACAGTCCCGAGTAAATATTGCAAACAAAAAATTGCATATCAATCAAATATTTTAATTGTTATCCTTGCTTTCGTACAGAATGAAAAATTTACTATATTCATTCTAGCTCGGTATTATAAATCAAGAATTATTTGCAATGGTACAATTATAATTATGCGATTGAAAAGACAATGTTCTAGCTAACTAAGTTCTTCATCATGCCCTATGAAGGAGCTCTTCTCACATTTAAGAAAAGATATCGCCTAAGCCAGATTTTTTAACGCAAACAAAAATTTGCGTATCAATCAGCTATTTTAATTGATATTCCTGATTTCGAAGAGAAAGGAAAGTTTACTTTATTCATTCTAGCTTGGCCTTACAAATCAAGATTTTTTTTTCAATGGCGCAATTATAATTAAAATTAAGCCCGCGGAAGGAGCTTTTCTCACAGTCACGATAGGGTATAGCATAAGCCTTTCTAAAATAAACAAAAATTTGCCTATCATTCCAGCTACTTTAATTGTTATCCATCCTTCGAAGAGAATGGAAAGTGTACTTTATTCATTCTACCTCGGGCTTTTAAATCGTGAATTATTTGCAATCGCTCAATTAAAATTATGTGGTTGAAAAGGCAATTTTGTAGCTAACTAAACTCTTCATCAAGCCATTCGCATGATCGCTTAAAAAAATTACCCAAACCTTATTTTACCGTAAAGGTACATAGATTATGATTGGTATCCTAAATGCATTATCTTACACTTAGCTACTTTTATATATTTCTGCCCTTTTCCGGCTTGTTCCACAACCCATTTTAACTCGCTTTAGAAATTGATTAGATCACAGCAATTTGTGCTCTATTTCCTAACTTTGCATCATCCACAAATTTTTTAATTTTTCATAATAAATTACTGTCAAGCTGGTTGTATAAATTATAAATAACACTGAACCAAGATCTAATCCCTCAAAGACATTGGTATTGACTAATGCCTAGCTTGAATTAAAAATAAATTCTGGTAATTAGTGGGAGCTGAGTAAGTGAAATAGAATGAGACTGTTAGCAAATAATAATCCTATAAAGGGACATACTAATACCGGAGGAATTGTCCTTTCTCTCTTCTTATTTTTATACTCAATAAATTATATTTTATAGGCACCATGTTAACATATTTGATTTGATAATTATTGTATTTTTCCTGGCTTTTCCCTTCTCTTTCATTTATCCAATCGATGACATGATCAGCGATTACCGATTTAGGCATGCCGTGCTTCTGCTTCCTTTGGCAGATTGATTTGATTTATTTTACCCTAAAAGGTGCGGTTGTTTAAAGTTATATGTAATGGTAGATAGATGTTTTAGTTAAGAGTTTTTTAACCTTTTCTATCTCACGGCACATCAAGCCAAGGAGTAGTGTGGTCGAGGCATACCATCAGTATTTAAGAATATATTTAATCATTTAATAATAAATGCTAATAAATGTTCATAGGTTAGGCATGCTAAGCATTTATTAATTTAAGATTTCCATGAAAATCGTTGGAGCTGAAATAATTGTCGACAACCTAAATAATATCTTGACCTCTTGTTGTTTCTGGAAGTGGTTGGCAAAATAGAAATTGTTCAATTATGACTTCATTACAAACAAGCCTGATGAATGCTAAGAGTTGATTTTTTTTTTTTTTTTTTTAATTTTTTTTTTTTAAGGGCTCATCTGGCGACTGCCTACTTGGGCATTAGTCGCCGTATTAAAACTGGCCTAGTTCTAGGCTACTTTAAAATAAAATTAAAGAAAAAAACAAAACAAAACACCCCAAAATGGGGAAAGGAAGCAAGCTGGTGCGTCGGGGAGAGGTCCCCCCGGCGCAGGAGCGTGCAACTAAAGGAAAAAAACAAACAAAAAACAAAACAAAACAAAACACAAACCTTGCTTAAATAATAGGGAGAAGGCCGGCCTCCCCCAAAAAGTCAGCAAGTCCACCAGTCAAAGTGCACGCACTCGTCCCGAGTACAAGGGACAGGCGGTAGCGACCCCGCCCATCCCGGTACCGGGACAGGTGTCGTGCGCGAAGATCACCCAGACTGGGACATTCGACAAGAATGTGCCGAACAGTCTGGGGGACGACGCAGTCGTTGCAATAGGGCGCAGGCGAGCGCTCCACCAGATAGCGATGCGTCACACGAGTGTGTCCGATTCGGAGACGACAGAAAGCAACCTGAAGCCGCCGCGGCATTGGGGGATAGGTCCATGGGAACAGTCGCAGCGCAATGGCACGCAACTTTAAGTTCCCTTCGACCGTCTCCCATCTTCTTTGCCAAGCAGTCCGAAGAGCTGCCAGTATTCCTGCCATGTAGTCGGTGTGAGGAAGAGCGAAACGCTGGTCCGGGCGCAGAGTCCTCGCGGACTCTTTGGCGCCCTCATCGGCGCGCTCATTCCCCGCAATTCCTACATGTCCAGGAACCCAGCAGAAGATAATCTCGACATCTGCCCGGCTCGCCAAAACCGTGGCGTCACGGATTTCGCGAACCAGGAGATGCGGAGATTCCAATGCCCCGAGAGCACTCAGGGCGCTTTGTGAGTCGCTATAGATCACAATCCGGTCTCCGAACCGGGCACGTCGCGTAATCTCCCGTACCGAGTGGTGTATTGCCACCAGCTCGGCCGTGAAGACAGACGCAGCGCCTCGTAGAGCCCCGCTGACTTCAAACAGAGGGTAAACGGCGTGGAAGCCGACCCCCTCTTGGGACTTGGAGCCATCCGTATACACTGGCACGGTACCAGCGTGACGCGATGTGTGCTCCAAAAAGGTCGAACGCAATACTCCCGGCGCAGTACAAGCTTTGGGAGCAGAGGCGTGGCGACAAATAGCCAAATGTGGTACCCTCCAGGGTGGCGTCCTGGGCAGAACTAGGGGCGCCACCGGCCCGAGAGCTATATCTACCTCTCGAAGGAGTTTCCTGGCCCTAAACCCAAAGGGCTTAGGATATGACTGGCGTCTCTCGGCGGCATAGGCACCATCGAGATCAGCTGCGGATGCAGTGAGAGCTGTTGGCGACTGAGGGAGGCGCTGGGCTCGCGCGTACAGGCGAGTGATGCACTGCACGCGGCGCAGAGCGAGTGGCATCTCCCCAGCATCGACCAACAGGCTCTCAATGGGGGAAGTGCGGAAGGCACCGGTCGCAAGGCGAAGGCCGGTGTGGTGGATCGAATCCACCTTCCGCAATAAACGCTCGGCTGCGGATGCATAAAACTCGCATCCGTAGTCGAGCTTCGAGCGAACAAAGGAGCGATAAAAAAGTAAGGCGGTAGCCCTATCAGCGCCCCAAGCGCTGAACGTCACGGAACGGAGAATGTCCATGGCGCGGGTACAAGAGACCCTAAGGCTGCGAATATGAGCCTCCCAGGTGAGGCGTCGGTCGAATACAAGACCAAGGAAACGGTGCGACTCAACCACATCCAGGCGCACCCCATTAAGAAACAAATCTGGGTCGGGGTGAAGCCGTGGATGGCGGCAGAAGTGCACCACCTTAGTCTTGGCCAAAGAAAACCGAAACCTGTGCGCTTCGGCATAGCGAGAGACGTGGTTCAATGCCTGTTGGAGTCGACGCTCCAGAGTTGGCATCTGGGCCGCGCCAAAAGAGATCGAAAGGTCGTCCACGTAGAGCGTAGCGAGAACATCTTCCGGCAGCAGCGAGGTAATGCCGTTGATGCTCACGGCAGAGAGTGTGACACTGAGGACACTTCCCTGCGGGACACCCTCTTCCTGCTCCTTTGGGCCGGAGAGGGCTCCCCCCACCCGTACGCGGAATCGACGATCTCGCAAAAATTCAGATATAAACATTGGGAGGCGTCCCCTCGCCCCCATCGTGTGGAGAGTCTCCATGATACCGTATCGCCATGCGGTATCATAGGCCTTCTCCAGATCGAAAAACACCGTGGCGTAGTGCTGTCTACGAAGGAAAGCCTCGCAGACGGCGTTTTCCAGTCGGAGCAGAGCATCCGACGTGGAGTGGAACTTACGGAAGCCGCACTGCGCAGAAGACAGATGGCCTCCGCTGTCCAGGAAATAGGCTAATCTAACATTTACCAATTTCTCGATCAACTTGCACACGCAAGAGGTTAGAGAGATTGGGCGGAAACCGGTCGGAGTAGAGTGATCGCTCCCCGGCTTGCGAAAGGCGAGCACAGTAGCGATTCGCCAGGAGTCTGGGAGAAGACCTTCCACCCAGATCCTGTTGAACAAATCTAACAGAAAGGCCATGCCTCGCTCACCCAGGTGTCGAAGCATGGCGTACGGGACATCGTCCGGACCATGGGCGGTGTCCGCGCACGAAGCGAGAGCGGAACGCAACTCACTCACAGTAAACTTGTCGTTGAAGGGTTCTCTGCCTCTGGAGGTAAAGTCCAGCCGGCGGCCTTCCGCGACATCACGACGTGCATTGAATGTTGGCGGAGCAGCATCACGGCTAGAGAATGCGGAAAAAGCGGTCGCTAAGGATTCCGCCACGGACGCGGGGTCCGAGATTGCGGTCCCATTCTGCTGGAGAACGGGAGGGGGGTCCTGCGAGAACTTGCCCCGAATCCTTTTGACTCGACTCCACACCTCAGCTAAAGGGGTCTTCCCGTTAAGTGAAGACACGTATGCCCGCCAAAAAGAGCGGCGGGCGTGCTTCGAAATATACCGGAACCTAGCCCTAGCCCGACGAAATTCCGCGACAGTGAAATCGTTCGGGCGGCGCTTATAGCGCATGTAGGCATAACGCTTCTGTTTGAGGGCCGTCTCACACTCGGCCGACCACCATGGGAGTGGTCGGCGTGCAAAACGGCCAGACGTCCTAGGAATAGTAGTCAGGCCCACGGCGATGAGGTTGCCGGAGAAGAACTCAACGGCCTCATCTACCGACCTAAACTCCTCGACTGAGATAGAGAATTCAGTCATTTCCTGAAATGCAGGCCACCGCGCCCGCGCCAAGCACCACCGAGGTGGTCTCTCAGGCGGCAGTTGCCCTGAAAATGATATTTGAATGGGAAAGTGATCACTACCATGGAGGTCATCGACCACCCCCCAATCAAAATCAGGCTGTGCATCCGAAGAGCACAAAGATAGGTCAAGGCAAGAAAATTAAGCGGTTCTCAGACAGTGATGCGTAAACTCATCCACGTTTAGGACACCCATCTCAAGCTCTTCGATCAGATCGGCAAGGACTTGTCCCCTGGGATTTATGGAGTAATCTTTCCAGAGAGGATGCCTGCCGTTCAGATCTCCAAGCAAGAGATAGGGCCTCAGCAACCGTGCCACGACGCGGCGGAAGTCTCCCGCGTCGAAGTCAGCTGACGGTGGAATGTACGCAGAAATGATAGTATACCTCCTATCCAGGTGCAGCTGCACAGCCACTGCCTGAAAGGAGGTATCTAAAGAGAAAGGAAGAACGGAGACATCATGCCGGGTGTAAACCGCGCATCCCCCAGCCCGGCCGTCCCGCGGTGGTGGGGTCGCAAGACCCTTATACCCCGGGAGGGCAGGCAGGGGGCACGCGCCTAGCATGGTCTCCTGCAAAAAAATAGCTAACGGGGAACAGGAGGAGGCGAGCCTCCGCAGCTCCTCCCAGTTGGCCCGGAGTCCACGGCAATTCCATTGAAGGAATATGCCCTCCAGGCCTAGCTCGGAGGAGACGCGGGGCCCTCCTCGAATTGAAGACCCTCACGGGAATGGCCGTACGCTTCCCGGGGGCAGAACCCCAGACGCTGTTGGCCGGACAAAGCGCTGAAGGCGCTGTCGCCTTCGAGGACTTATTGGGGGAGGTTGGGCTCGCCATGCGAGTCTTTTTTTCCCTCTGCCTCGAAACCTTAGGCGGGCGCTGCGGCTTCGGAGGCGGGGGGGCCTCTTTTCGAGGAACCACCGTCTCCGAGCCACTCGCTCCACCTCGGGGCGTGGGCGAAGGAGCCGAAGCTCCTTTGTTGCTGTCCTCCTTTCGGGGGACAGCTTTAGGAACCCCGGAAGATGGCCTAGCGACCATCTTCAGGGGTGTTGCCTCCTGTGAGTCTAACGACTCGGTGGAGGCGCGTGGCCGTTTTTCCTTGCAGGAAACGGTCACGCTGGGGGAAGAGGGGGGAGCCCTGGTTTTAGCCGGGGCTGGGTATGAACCCTTTTTGCCGCCAGCTTTACCAGGGGAGCGCCCGGGTTGGGTAGAGCCCGCAGAAGGGCTCCGAATGGGCGCGGAAATAACCGTGCTCGTTGGCCTGGATGGGCCAGGAGCAGAGGGTGCCTTTCGAACTACTGAGGCATATGACGTCCCAGGCAGAGCTGGGCGCGCCAGGACCAAGTCCTTAGCCTCGCGGAATGAGAGTCTATCCTGGGCCTGAACGGCCAGGATTTCTTTCTCCAGGAGATATGCACCACATTGCTTCGAAGAAGCAGGGTGCGGCTCTCCGCAATTGACACACTTGGCCACACACGATTTGGACTTATCGTGTGCGACCTTGGAGCAATTTACACAGACTTCGGGTGACCCCGACTTTGCACGTCTAC
Source organism: Ceratothoa steindachneri (assembly GCA_963969495.1). Classification (NCBI taxonomy): domain Eukaryota; kingdom Metazoa; phylum Arthropoda; class Malacostraca; order Isopoda; family Cymothoidae; genus Ceratothoa; species Ceratothoa steindachneri. The sequence goes on from OZ018332.1 coordinate 114,834,670, forward strand.
ATGAGCGATTCGTATGGCCAAAGCGGTGACAGTAATAGCACCGCCGCGGCAGTGGCACGAATGCCTTCACGCGGTAGCGGTACCAACCGGCACGCACCGACTCAGGGAGCTTGTCACAGTCGAACGTGACGAAGAGTGTAGGGGTGGGTCTCGAAGCCCCTCCCTGTTTTCTCATCACACGTTCGACCTTGACCGCCCCATGGTCGGCCAGCTCTAGGGTGATGTCCTCAATGGAGTAGTCAACGAGTTCCCTCGCATAAACTACTCCTTTCACAAAGTTCATGGTAGAGTGCGGCGTCACACTCACCGGGGTGCCATGAAGTGTCCGAAGAGCACTTATCTTGGCCGCCTCGGCGGGATTCGCCGCATTCGCCAGAAGGCTCCCGTCCGAGAAACGGGTCACCTTCGGCTCTCTACCAATTGCACTAGCTAATCCTCTCCTCTGATGGATCATGTTGCCCTTGGACAACATGGTGCCATCAGTGGAGCGAATAACGAGGAAGCGTTTGAAGCCAGCGGGCTCGAAAACGCCAGGTAACCTCTGAATCAGGGGCCCCGATGTCATCGAGGCTCCGCCCTGTGCACTCTTGGTCTTAGTCAGGGGCTCCGCACACGAGGGGTTAGAGGGGCCGGATGTGCCGATCTTGGCTTGGTCGCCTACCAAAGTGGCAGCAGACCCATCCGTCCCCGCAGCCCCCGCGGATGGAGAGGAGCCCCGAGTCTTTTTCGTCCTTTTAGTCTTTTTAGTCTTTTTCTTTTTTGGAGAGGAGGGCGGGGAATGAATCCGCTTTTCACCTCCGCCGGCAGAAGCCCCTAGGCCAGATGGACCGGCCTTAGCCAGGTCCCTCTCCCGAAATGGAGAAGGTCCTGGTTGTCGTAGGGGCACCTGTCGGAGGAGATCCGTCCCCTCCTTCTACTGCCTCGGAGCCCTCAGCCATTTGAGGAGGACCTTGCATAGGGGCGGACTCGGGTTCGGTGCTTGGCGCCGAGCCTGAATTCCCCCCCATGGAAGACCCTACCGTCTGAGGCTGGGTCTCCTCAAGGACCATGTCTATCACGGGAGGGGCCTCCAGTTGGCCATCCCCTCCCAGAACATTGCAGGTCCCCTTGGCAGTGTCGCCAGTCTTGTTTGGGGAGGCACAGGCCTTGACCCCGGCAAGGTTTAATATTTTTGCCAGCAGGTCTTTTGAGGGAAGCGACCGAAGGGGCCTGGCTTGCCTCTCCCTCCTAAGGGGGTTTGCCCTACCGAGCCGCTTTGATGGGGAGCGGCTGGCTAAGGGCTGCCTGCTGGCTTTCTTGGCAGTCCCCTTGGAAAGAAAAGAGGGGACTGCCGCTGGGAAAAGGGAGGTGCCCGAAAGCACCTCCAGAGAAGGGGGTGAGGGGGAGCCCCCTGCACCCGTAGGCGAAGGAGAGGAGTAAGCCTCCTCTCCGGTTAGAGAAATATGGAGGGTCTCCTGTGCAAGCACATGGGGGGGGGGACCTCCAATTTTTTGCTGGAGCTGCCCGAAGGCGGCTCCGTTGTTCTTGGGGAAGTTGGGGGTTCGGTTTTTTTGGTGTGATTTTCATCATTGGGCATGGTGACCCTTCTTTTAATACGGGATGCAATAGCGCACACCTCTCGCAGTAGCCCGCACTGTGAGAGGTGCTTACAGGCCCAGCAGAGCCAGGCGCCGCCATTTGGGACCACCCCTCCCGCCTGGTGGCCTGGCAGTCCATCGGCATGGCAGCTCCACCTTGGACACGGCGTATAAATGATAGATTTTGAAGACGAGAGGAAAAGGGATGTGAGGAAGGTATGGGTGGGGATGAAGCAGGTAGTTAAAAACCAGCCTCCCCAGACCGGAGCTCAGGGGTTAGGGAACATTGTCCCCCACTCCCTCAGCCCCGATGCGGGACGGTTGGCTGAAAGGAAGGTCAGCATCTACCCTGTGAAATTAGAGGCTGACCAGAGAAAGTTGTGGGAGAGGTTCTGTGAAAAGAGAGGAAACAAGTGTTTTGAAGGAAGGAAGAGAGGCTAGGCTGGGGCCGGACGGGGTGCTGAGTCCCGTCAGCACGGCGGCCAGAATGGCAAATCGTCGCGCCCCTTACGGGGTGCTAAGAGTTGAGATTTTTCAGTGATGTCAGTTGATTCATCCAACTGGATGGCGAAATTCTTGGCTTCTTTTATTTCAGCTATGATTTGTGATTCAACGTGTTGAGATATATCAGAAATACGAGGACTAATGGTGTTATTTGACATGAGGATTTTCAAAATCTCTTTTTCATATTTCTCTCCTAACATAATGTTCACAACTTTACTACATGCTGGTAATATTACTGATTCACTCTGCAACTGTATAGGACTTCATATTTTTAGCAACGATTTCTGCTATAGCATAACTTGCTTCTTGAGTTTTCTCTTATATAGTGGTGATTTTGGTTAGTTTTTGAAAAGAGCGTGTTTGGAAAGTGATAAGCCTTTTAAATTATTCAGTTGGTTTCTCACATAAATGAATGTGCTTTGCTCGAAGGTGTCTTTTCAGTTTACTTGGAACCATTGCTTGGTTTGCCAGTTTCTCGCCACAAACAACACATAGAAGACGTGGCTCTTCTTCTTCGGATGAAATGAATTCAAAGGACAAGTAGACTTCTTTATACTGGCGCACAATTGATTTGGAAGTAACACTGCGAGTCCTAAGTGTTTTATTTCCAGAACTGGCTCCAGCCACTTGGCTGTCATAATTTTCTAACTTGTTTTTCTTTGTAAGAAATATATCCATACCTCATAAGACTTGGAAACAAAAAAAATATGACTCTGAATATTTATTTTGAAAAATGCAACTAAAACAAGGTAAACACTGTGCATTAACATGAGAATACAAAATATTTTAAAGAAATTAACAATAAGCAGAAACTACACGAAAAGAATAAAAAATAATAGAGCAAATTACCTAGCAGGAGATAAAATAAACTGAATTTTAAAATGTATAAAGAAATATAAAATGCAGTAAAGAAAAAATTCATACTGCATTCCCCCCAAAAAATGCAATAAAGATTTTAAGATATAACACCAAAAAAAAATAACAAAAGAAAAACATTCACTGTATAAGAAAAAATAAAGCACTAAATCCAAATACCATTAAAAAACCTATCAACTTATTTAATTAACAAGGAATAAACACAAAAATGAAAAACAGAAATAGTATTTGCCAAAGAAAAAAGTTAAGAATTAAACTTCTTAAATTTCTCATTTATTAAGCAATTATATATCAATTGTAAACATCAGCCTTAATCACATACCCTGCTTAAATCTCTAGTAGCACACTTGCAGTCGCTTTAAGAATTAATCTTCTTAAATTTCTCACACTTAATAAGAAATTATATATCAAATCTAAATACCAAACTTATAAATCTTAATATGCTTAAAGACCAAAAGAAAAATAAAATATTGGATTGATATATTCAAAGCTAGAAAACGAACTTATTGATATTAGTAAAAATCTGACAACTATAGCTGTGGTAGGACACTATGTTACGGCAGGAGACTTTATGTATTGTGTCACAAATAGAAAATTTTATCATACATTCGTACAATACCGAAATTTGTTCATTGCTCTTTCTTGTTTGAGGGAGAATCGTTTCAACCGTTTACTCACCAAGAAAATAAGTTGGACAGCCAGGGCAAGAGTGCGAACGAAGTAAAACAACATAAATAATGATGAGGGAAATTGTTGAAAGGGACGCTGTAAGAAACCTCCACCATATATTATAAATTAATTTATTATATCATAGAACAAAGAGGTGTTACCTCGAGGGTGTTAATATCACACAAAACTGGTGGAAATGGAATTCAAAACACTCTGTACACAATTTCTCACTTATATGTGAAAAAAAGGAGGAATCTGTACAACGAATCATGAAATCAAGAATTTGAATATACCCTGTTTGGTTTGGGGCAGTAGAGAATTATGGAGAAGAATATTTTGGTGTTATGGTAAACAAAATCTTTAAATGTGCCCATCAGCGTGACGTAGCGGATAAAGCAAATACAGTCTGCATATTCATTCTGTGAAAATTCGTCATATAAATTAAAGAATAGAGTCTTGTAATCTCTTAGGTTTCTAACTCTTCTTCATTTAGGGGACGCAGTTAACGTCTCGTATCCTTACATGTGAAAGGACGAAATATGTACTACCTTAAAGAGTTTAGCTTCAAACGACTACATTTATACCCTCTCCTAACATTCAGATATTATGAAAAGAGATGAGGAAAATTAAATAAAAACTTTTAAAGCTGGGCTTTAGCAGTTAAATGGATGATTTATTACATAGGGAGACGACAGACAGAATATGAGCAATAAATTAAGATGCAAACATTAAGATTTGAATCTTTATGATCTTCTAAAGTTGCAAATTTTCGCACTGATCTAATTTAAATGGTTGCTAGTCACAATTTAGCCGTTATATTTTACAATCACTTGCACGATCATTATTTAAGGTTAAATATAACTCACAATTGTGTAATGTAGTGAAGCTCTGGTCTATGTAACCCACATATTATATAATAAAATTCCATAGAGCGGTTGTGGAAACTCCATTTTATATTTAAGAAAGCCTGAACATAATATAAGCTCTTTCACATTTTCAAGGCAAATAATAATATTTTATTCCTTTGATACTAATCGGATTACTCTGAAGGACTGAGCAAATCCCTTGGATAATCAGCAATTACAATTACTCACGATTAAGGAAGCAAAGTCCTCTACATTGAGCTAATCTCATCACAGAAAGTCCGAGGTGAAGACATTTATTTTCTCCTTCTGAGAAAACGGAAACTATTGTGAAAACCGAAACACAGCGAGGGACATTTTGCTTCCTGTAAAAGGCCTGATCTTTTTGAACCTAACACCTATTCGGTGATTTCGAAATGAGCAAATTACCTAGAGGAAAGCTTTTCTAATTTAAAGCATTCGTCTAACTTTTTTTTTATAAGATATTATTGTCACTTGCGGATATTATTAGGGAACACACAAGTATGGAATTGTCAGGAGAGTCAGTGGCTATGTTTAGCTAGAATACTTATTTTTGACTGGCGAGGGATATAGTAATATCAAGCCGAAACTATGGTAATCTCCTTACAGGAGGAGCTTGAGCTTCGCTGGTAGACCCTCGGTCTGTGGCCTACGGCATATCTGTGGTTGGCAACGTCTTTAGGTCTATAATTTTTAACGTTTAGCAGTACATATCTCCTAATAATTTACTCTTGAGTTGTGTTTTTTTCATATCGATGTTTATTTTCTAGGCCTAAAGGCATAAAATAAATTATCGGTATTCTTTTGAAATATGGAAAAAACAACCCGCAAGGCTGTTTGTTCCAATCTAAATTTGCTCTAATATTCAATTTTTGTTTACTGGGTTTTAAGGGCAGGTAACTATTTCATCGGGCTAAAGATTAAAATGGAAAATCTATTTTAGAAAGAAATAGGATAAAACTTCGAATATACGAAAATAACTGAATTTTCATTTTTTTAATTCCAAAGCATTCGATAATCATATTTAATTTCCAATAGTTTAATTTTCCTTAAAAATTTCAATAAATTAACAAACATTGGCATTCTCAAACTTGAAAAAAATCAGAAATATCCCCAAATTTTCACGTTAAAATATAGTGTGATTGATTGACATTATTATTATTTTTTTCCCTAACACTATTTTATTTTGAGAAAGTTCCAGGAAGCCGATCATCTTAAATTTTAATATTTTATATTTCCACTTTGTTTATTACATAACTTTGACAAAATAAAGTTCAAAGTGAAAGTGAATTTCATTTTAATGTGTAAAGTTCTTAAATTCAATTTTCTCGTTATTTTCGAAGCTGCAGGTGTAATATTAATTTATTTCGGATCACCTCTTAAGAAATTCAGAGATGTGATGCCCTGAAATTTAAATAATATACTTTTTGCAATTACTAAATTACCCTGATCAGAATTCTGATCCTGTGGTAGTAGTAGTGGCGACCCCGTCGCCGGCTCGAAAGTGGGTTGGGGACCCTCACACCTATTCCAGGCCCAACTCCAGCTCCCCGGACCATTGTAGGAGCAGACCCGCGGTCTCCCGGGGTCTCTCCCAGAGATCCACTGGGCCCAAGTTTGTGTGAATATGTGGGCAGTTAAGGAGATGTGTGGTGTTGTGTATCTGTGTTAAGCATTGGGGTCAGTTTGGTGTTGTATGGGTGGTGGGAGATATTTTGTGCATGTATGACGTCAGGAGGGGGGATTTGTTTGTTTGTATCTGTGCTAGTGTTCTTCTGATCTGCTTTGTGAGTGTTTGTTCTGAGTTGAGTATGGTTGGAAGTGGTGTACTTAATATTTTGTTGTGAGTTCTGTTTGTCAAGTATTGTTGTGTGATCTGGGAGTGGATTGTTTTAATGTTTTGCTTGATTGTGTCTTCTGTTGTTGTGTTAGGGTCTGTGTCTAAGTTGGTGGTGTAGTTGTTGTTGTGATCTAAAATGGTCTGCTTTTGTGTCGGTGATTGGGAGGTTGTCTGGTGATGTGGTGGAGAGGATGATTTGGATGTTGTGTTTTCTGCTTGAGTTGTGATTTGTATGACGTTCGTCTCGTCGTGCAGATGATGGGTGTTTGTGTCAAGAGTGCATTCTGTGGCAGTGCAGGGGGCTGTGTTTTGTATTGTCTCTGGTTTTTTGGTGTTGGTTTCAAAATGATTGGAGATCAGATTCTGTTGGCGTATTATAGTGCTGGTCTTGTGACTATATTGTATGTGTTGATGAGTGTTTGCTTGGTTTTCCCAGTATGTAGTTGAGTGCCTTGATGACTTTGAGTGTTTTCGTGGTCTTGACTATTGTGTTTTGTATGTCTTTTATATCATTCAAAGACAACATTCGTAGGCTGCTCCCGCTCATGTCCGAGCATCAGTTTCTTCGTCAGTTATCGGTTCTCCTTGTCTTATGTTTGTGCAGGATATGAATTAGGAATTAGGAGACCTACTCGATAAAGGGAGAGGGTCAAGTCCGGGAAAGAAAGAAGGCCGGAAATAAAACAGAAACAAATGCCATTCGCTGAGAAAAAAAAATTGGGGGGGGGGCGATCGTGTCTGCGCGACGGCCACGCGAGTGCACTTGGCCAGTAATGCGTCCACTGCAGCTCAAAATCTTGAGACATGCGGTTGCCGCGAAACTGGTTGCATCAGGCTGCAGGGCTCTTGATTTATCGAAGCCCGCCTTTATCGCGCCTGCCCACTAGGTGCTGTCATCCTCCGCCAGAGCCAGAAATAGGAATCTTGTATAGCCCAAGTTTGCTTGGCCTGCCGTTGGGGTCTTGCTGTTGGTTAAGTTTACTCTAGAACCTCATCTACGAAATAACCACCTTGGGTGACCCTGTCAAGAGTTTGAAACTCCAGACAGCATTGCTCTAGGAATCATTGGAACAGTCAAACTCTTCCACTACTTGCGGCTTTGGTAAAAGTTCAATGAATAAGTGATTCATATGATCCATGAAGTTCGATTTCGAGAACTTTTTATTAGCATCCTGAATGCCGAAAAAAGAAGACGAACGTTCTATCTGATCTCTCAAGAAAATTTTTGGGGAGGAGTTAAATAAACTGATTAAATACATCCAGAGCTAAAAGTGTAACTAAGGAAAATGAAAATAAATGATAACACCTGGGAATACCTGTTAGACGAATGCAATCAGTAGAGAGCAGCACTCAGGAAGGGAGTGCTAACCTTTGAAGGAAATCGCCATCGCCGTCTGGCAGAAAAGAGGGAGAGAAGAAAAGCCCGTCAACAAAACCCTCAGCCAGGCGCTTTCCCTGTCCAAACTGTCCCAGAATCTTCCCATCGAGAATCGGACTAATTAGCCACTCGAGGACAGACTGGAACTGACAAACTCACTACCCATTACCCATAAACCGGAACCCGGCAGTCATACTTATGTGTTGAGACACTCTAACGACTTCGTTTCGATAAGTAGTTGGTGAATAACGGGTAGGTAAAGGATAGTAGAGTGCTGTGCAAATGAAAAAAAATTCAGGATTATTCTGGCTATTGCCTACTATATCATAAATCGCCGTAATCACTTCACAGCCTAATGATAAGCTAACATAAAAGAAACGTGCAAAAGAGACCAAAACAAAAATCAAAGTAAATACAAAAATATCATGATCGTAGGCCTGGAGGGGCCAGGGACAAAGGGGGCCTATTTCAAAATTGATGCATAAGACGTCCCAGGGAGCGACAAGACCAAGTCCTTAGCGTCGTGTCATGAAAGGAGATACGCGCCACACTGCTTCTATGAAATGCAGTGCCGCTCTTCACAACTGACACACTTGGCCATACACGATAGACATTTAGGCAATTGTTAAGATTAGTGGCACATGATTTTTTTAATTGTTTTTTTTTTTGTTGGCTATCTTTCTAGCTATTTTTCCCCCCATTCTTTTAACTTTTTGTAGATTTGCTTAAACGATGCCTGGCACTTACCTTTGAATCGAATCTAATGCTATGCTTTCAAATTGGGAATACTACTAGATTATTAAAAATAGCAGGGGTGTAACTCCCACAATTAGAGAGGGTGTATGCGTGGCAAAGCCCCTATTTCAAAATTCCCATTCAAAATGATATATATACAATATGATCCAATTCCAATAAAAAAACAAAAAAAACAAAAAGCATTTATATTTTAAAGAACATAACTTATTTTAAAGCACAAATATATATGAATTATCTACAAAATAGAGGGCGATCACTTTCCTATATACCCCAGCCTAAAATAATGGTTACACGAATTCCTGCTCCCTGCAGAAAAGCTTTGCCCACCGGCCTAACAAAGGTAATGCATTTATAGAAAGTTCTTAATTAAAAAAATCTAATACAAAACTATTCAAATAAATAACAGAAACAAAAAAATATTTAAAAAAATAACAGGAACATAAATAAAACAAACAAACATATTACAAACCCAAACACTAAAAAGAAGCATATGTCACAGGCGTACCTAAACATTTGTAAACATGTAAAAAGAGAGTTCTGTATATTTAGGAGACATCAATAATAGGGTTCAGAAAAAAACATCTATTTTGGGGGTGAAGTTATTATCTATTTAGTCTAAATACTCTACGCCTGCCACTGAAGCGTTACGCGTCAGTTTTATCGAAATAGCTAGTTCGTGTGGTGTATTTTTTTCCGATGCCGTAAATATTTTGTTACTGAGACTGGAGCCAGCACTCAAAATATCAAGATAGTCTGGTGGGATACGAGGGACCGTGTTCCCCACAATGGACGGAGAGAGGCCCATATGGACGGATATTTCGCAGCTTCTCTTTACATCAGAAAATATCCCTGCATAAAAGAGAGGTTCCACGCATTCTGGTTCGCCGCTGCAAAATTATAACCACCGGCTTGAGCTAAATAATTTATTCGTTTTGAAATTTTAGGTTTGGCTTTCGATTAGGAATATTACTATTTTTTTTTAATTGAGAGAGGGGTTCAACCCTCCACCTAAAAACCGCTGGGGTATTGTCGGCGAAGCTCCCCATTTAGAAACTGCTAAAAAATTGTTAATTCTTATTCTCGACGTATAAAAACGAAACGAAACTAGAGATCTATGAACTATAAGCATAACTACATTTAGCATTCCACTTTTGTATTCAAATCTCATGTTTTTCTTTTGAATTAGGAATATTAACAGTTCAAAAGTGCATCAAAAAAGGTTACTTTTTATTCTCCTCTGGGTAGAATAAAAAAGTAGTGAGTAGAGTAGCCCCCAAAATCAGGGGCCGCTAATCTTAACAATTACCGAACTGTTAGACTTCTTGGTCTTCTTTTTACTTCTTTTCTTTTTAAGAGAGGACTTTGGAGAATAAACCAGCTTCTTTACACCTTCACAAGGGTCCTCTCTAGGTCAGACGGCCATTTCTCAGCAAGATCCTTCTCCGGAAAGAAGAAGATATTAGCTGTTAAATGGGGAACAGCAGGGATAAGAGGTCCTTCCTCTGTCTGTGGGTCCTCAGCGTCTCTATCCACGCGATAAGAAGCTTGCACAGGGGGAGATTCATGTACGGTGTTTGGCAGCGACGCCAAGTTCGCCCATGGAGGATCCGGTCATCCGTGGCTGGGTAACCTCCATGATCATGTCCAGCATAAGGGGGAGGGTACATTTGTCGACACTTCTCCCCCCCCCCAGCATGAGGGATCTCATTCGATATCCCTTTCAGTCGGGTTCAAGTCTGTAGCCGGTGAACCGACCTCCATCTGGCAAGAGATTGAGGCAATGCCGGCCACCTGCAAGTTGGATAGGCATAATTGTAGGATGGCAAGGGGCACTGCCCAAAGGGCCCTGTCATCCCTTTCTTCTGGATAGAAGAGCAGGTGTGGAAAGGAGTAGGAGGGTATGTAATAAGAAGAAGTAGAAATAGGCGAATCCACTAACCTGTAGGGTGCCGATCACCTATTATTCTCATACTCTGGTGCTTGGTGATCCCAGCAGAGAACACTCCTTGTACGAATTGCAGGTAGGCAAAAGGTTGCGAGGATAACTGTAATAATTTTTAATAATAATATATAATAAAAAATAATAATATTTAATAATAAATAATAACAATAATATGAATGATAGTAACAATAATAATAATATATAAAGATTAAGTAGCGCTGAGAGGGAGAAAAAGGGAAGCCCACCAACGACTTTCCTAAAATCCCCTCAGAAACGTCCTACCTCAGGCCAGAAGGACGTGTGGTTCATCAAGATACCAGGTGTAACAGGCTACACGGCATACTCCCATGTGAAAATGTAAATACTGCAATAGTACCAGAGTAAACAGGTCGAGTATTTGGTAGGTAGGTAAGTACCATGTAGGCACCGAATAATTAGCGGGTGTATTGACTAAGTACTCTCTAGGTGTGGAGTTTAAAACAGGTTGAGTTCGTCGTTGGTTCAGACAGGCACCGGTACCTACCGGCCGATTACCACTAGGTTTTCCTTAGTACCGGGTAGGTGTCAAGTTGGCTCTGTTTAAGTAACGTGTAAGCTGTGAAAAGGTAGCGGGAAGGACAGTGTAGGTACTACTAATCAACTAAAGAGTGATAAGACATACCTCAAGGGCTTAAGATATATCTTTTAATGAGTGGAATTCTGAATTAAATTAATCAATATATTATTATTACCACGTAGTGAATAATAATTAAAAGTAAATTAACAATCAACTAGTAGAGTCACTTTTAATAGAAATCGTAAAATAGTCATAATAAATGAATGCAAATGAAGCGCCCATATTAAAGGGTAAAATATTTTTTGCTTAAGGACTCACACTTAAGGGAGGATTCCAAATAGACTTAGGGGTCAATATATAAGCAAATAGGGGCATTGCCCCTGCTACAACTCAAACCTTGACTAGTGTCACGTCGCCCCGACTCCGCCGTCCCAGGAGAAAGTGGTGCTCTCTCTTGGGTCATCATTTGAAGGTCTTTGAAATATCATTTTCGCGCCTGTTTACACCCAACAATGGTGAAAGAGGTCTTTCAATGTTCTAAACAAAATAACTAAATATATCAAATTTAATTTATTATATAATGGTTAATTTAAACGACGATTAGCATTAGCAGTAGTGTTGAAATTATAGAAATATTTTTTCTAGCTAAATATGACTCCCGTATTCATAGGTGACATCCTATACGTCCTATTATAACGTTTGAAATTCGATAAAAAAGGTAACAAGTTTGAGCACTTTTTTTATTTCTCTGGAGTGTATTGACGCAAGGCATCTAATTACATAAACGCCGTGGTTGAGTCCTAAAAATGGCCTGAGTTTCAAAGAAAAGAGGTCAACCTTAAAAAATCCCCCAAATCTCCCAAACTTTAAAAGTTGTTAGCCCAAATCCAGCTTTAAAACTTTCTAAGAGCAACCCTCTCCCCTACGCCCCTCCCCCCATAGGGGTTTTGTGAAGGTGAGAAGCTTTTCATTAATCTTAAACTTTGGGGCAAGACTTATGAGCAGTAAAAATGCTCCCCTTCCCCACCACTAAGTTCAGATGAGGAAGAATATCCGCGAGAGGACACCAAGACTGAGGCCGAGGAACCTACCTCCAAGGGTGAAAAGGAGTGCAGCCAAGAGTGCAGCGTGGCTATGGCAGCATCGGCTGATAAGAGCCAGTAAAGAACCGATCGTAAGCAGGATACAGGCTGCCGCGAGGAAGGGCGTGGAAATTCTGCAATGAGGAAAATATAGTATCGATTAAAAAGAAAAAAAAACAATAAGGGTAATTAAGTTAAAGATCTTTCGGAAAGAGATGTATAGCCAAAGTGGCGAAGATCATGAATGTAAAACTGTGTAGCATGTTTCCCCAAAGCATAGAAAACTAATTTGAGAGCTGGGAGTGGAAGGGCGCGCAACTTTCTCTAATTTGCTCGAATTAGACACTGAAGGTAGAAATTTGCAGGAAGCCATTGCGTGTGCCCTCGTCAGTTGCCTCAGCCTCCTCTCTTTTCCTAATCAAAAGGAGGGTTTTAATACCCGAAAGGCATCTAAAAAGTCTCCTTTTCACTGCTAAGGATTGAAAATGAATCTTTATTCCCGTTGCTATGAAACTCTTACATGCTAATTTTATTTACACTAAAATACGCGAAATTTTTATGAACAACGAGGGTATGTAAATCAATAATGAATGAATGGGCGTCAAAGGGCCGTAATGTGTGGGCAGTAATAGTGTAAAAGGGTTGTTAACGATAGAAAGAAGTGGAATAGTAAATTATCTCCCCTGTGGTAATATTAATTTCTAGGAACAAATCTAACTTATAGAAAATCTATTCAAACATAACAAATTAAACACCTAACGAGAGAAAATGTATTAAAACTATAAAAAAATCCATTAAAATACTCATTAATGAATAGAGACACGAAAATGAGCAGTCCATAAATATAGGTACGCTAAAAATTAATATAAAAAAAATAATAATGGGAAGGATAGAAATTAATATTCTGTGGTTAATAAATTACTATAAATTTTAAAAAAGGCAAATTTTATTTAAATATCCTCAAATCCTCAAATTTGTCTGCTTTGGTAAAGTAGACAGCTATGAATGTACCTTATATACATTTTTACTGCCCTTTTTGCGGATAAGGTCACGCTGGTTTAAGTTCATTGAAAGTTTCCAACTTTTATTTTCTAGAACTGCGGCTAGAAAATATAGAAGGCAATTAACGTGTATTTAAAGTAATGATGCATCCAAAACTAGAGAACATTAACTTAGAACTTTCAGTTTACACATATAAATTCCTAAACTTATGCATGACAACATTGTCTCACGTGTATTATAGACTGGCACTGATGGCATTACTCGTTCATCATGTTAGCGAGACAAGTAAAGGCGACAAATCCTTCAGAAAAGCAGGTTTTCCAATGCCGGAATTTCATGTCAAGCTGCAAAGGACATGATTTTTTTTTTTTTTATTACTGGCGACTGCCTACTTGGGCATTAGTCGCCGTATTAAAACTGGCCTAGTTCTAGGCTACTTTAAAATAAAATTAAAGAGAGAAAAAAAAGGGGGAAAGGAAGCAAGCTGGTGCGTCGGGGAGAGGTCCCCCCGGCGCAGGAGCGTGCAACTAAAGGAAAAAAACAAACAAAAAACAAAACAAAAAAAACAAATGCAAAAAAACAACAAAACAAAACAAAAAACAAACAAACCTTGCTTAAATAATAGGGAGAAGGCCGGCCTCCCCCAAGAAGTCAACAAGTCCACAAGTCAATGTGCACGAATCTGTCCCGAACACAAGGGTCAGGCGGTAGCGACCCCGCCCATCCCGGTACTGGGACAGGTATCGTGCGCGAAGATCACCCAGACTGGGACATTCGACAAGAATGTGCCGAACAGTCTGGGGGACGACGCAGTCGTTGTAATAGGGCGCAGGCGAGCGCTCCATCAGATAGCGATGCGTCACACGAGTGTGTCCGATTTGGAGACGACAGAAAGCAACCTGAAGCCGCCGCGGCATTGGGGGATAGGTCCATGGGAACAGTCGCGGCGCAATGGCACGCAACTTTAAGTTCCCTTCGACTGTCTCCCATCTTCTTTGCCAAGCAGTCCGAAGAGCTGCCCGTATTCCTGCCATGTAGTCAGTGTGAGGAAGAGCGAAACGCTGGTCCGGTCGCGGAGTCCTCGCTGACTCTTTGGCGCCCTCATCGGCGCGCTCATTCCCCGCAATTCCTACATGTCCAGGAACCCAGCAGAAGATAATCTCGACATCTGCCCGGCTCGACAAAACCGTGGCGTCACGGATTTCGCGAACCAGGGGATGCGGAGATTCCAATGCCCCGAGAGCACGCAGGGCGCTTTGTGAGTCGCTATAGATCACAATCCGGTCTCCGAACCGGGCACGTCGCGTAATCTCCCGTACCGAGTGGTGTATTGCCACCAGCTCGGCCGTGAAGACAGACGCAGCGTCTGGTAGAGCCCCGCTGACTTCAAACAGAGGGGATACGGCGTGGAAGCCGACCCCCTCTTGGGACTTGGAGCCATCCGTATACACTGGCACGGTACCAGCGTGCACGATGTGTGCTCCAAAAAGGTCGAACGCAATACTCCCGGCGCAGTACAAGCTTTAGGAGCAGAGGCGTGGCGACAAATAGCCAAATGTGGTACCCTCCAGGGTGGCGTCCTGGGCGGAACCAGGGGCGCCACCAGCCCGAGAGCGATATCTACCTCTCGAAGGAGTTTCCTGGCCCTAAACCCAAAGGGCTTAGGGTATGATTGGCGTCTCTCGGCGGCATAGGCACCATCGAGATCAGTTGCGGATGCAGTGAGAGCTGTTGGTGACTGAGGGAGGCGCCGGGCTCGCGCGTACAGGCGAGTGATGCACTGCACGCGGCGCAGAGCGAGTGGCATCTCCCCAGCATCGACCAACAGGCTCTCAAAGGGCGAAGTGCGGAAGGCACCGGTCGCAAGGCGAAGGCCGGTGTGGTGGATTGAATCCACCTTCCGCAATAAACGCTCGGCTGCGGATGCATAAAACTCGCATCCGTAGTCGAGCTTCGAGCGAACAAGGGATCGATAAAAAAGTAAGGCAGTAGCCCTATCAGTGCCCCAAGCGCTGAACGTCACGAAACGGAGAATATCCATGGCGCGGGTACAAGAGACACTAAGGCTGCGAATATGAGCCTCCCAGGTGAGGCGTCGGTCGAATACAAGACCAAGGAAATGGTGCGACTCAACCACATCCAGGCGCACCCCATTAAGATTCAAATCTGGGTCGGGTTGAAGCCGTGGATGGCGGCAGAAGTGCACCACCTTAGTCTTGGCCAAAGAAAACCGAAACCTGTGCGCTTCGGCATAGCGAGAGACGCGGTTCAATGCCTGTTGGAGTCGACGCTCCAGAGTTGGCATCTGGGCCGCGCCAAAAGAGATCGAAAGGTCGTCCACATAGAGCGTAGCGAGAAAATCTTCTGGCAGCACCGAGGTGATGCCGTTGATGCTCAGGGCAAAGAGTGTGACACTGAGGACACTTCCCTGCGGGACACCCTCTTCCTGCTCCTTTGGGGCAGAGAGGGCTCCCCCCACCCGTACGCGGAATCGACGATCTCGCAAAAATTCAGATATAAACATTGGAAGGCGTCCCCTCGCCCCCATCGTGTGGCGAGTCTCCATGATGCCGTATCGCCATGCGGTATCATAGGCCTTCTCCAGATCAAAAAACACCGTGGCGTAGTGCTGTCTACGAAGAAAAGCCTCGCAGACGGCATTTTCCAGTCGGTGCAGAGCATCCGACGTGGATTGAAACTTACGGAAGCCGCACTGTACAGAAGACAGATGGCTTCCGCTGTCCAGGAAAAAGGCTAATCTAACACTTACCAATTTCTCCATCAACTTGCACACGCAAAAGGTTAGAGAGATTGGGCGGAAACCGGAGGGAGTAGAGTGATCTCTCCCCGGCTTGCGAAAGGCGAGCACAGTAGCGATTCGCCAGGAGTCTGAGAGAAGACCTTCCACCCAGATCCTGTTGAACAAATCTAACAGAAAGGCCATGCCTCGCTCACCCAGGTGTCGAAGCATGGCGTACGGGACATCGTCCGGACCATGGGCGGTGTCCGTGCAGTAAACTTGTCGTTGAAGGGTTCTCCGCCTCTGGAGGTAAAGTCCAGCCGGCGGCCTTCCGCGACATCACGACGTGCATTGAATGCTGGCGGAGCAGCATCACGGCTAGAGAATGCGGAGAAAGCGGTCGCTAAGGATTCCGCCATGGACGCGGGGTCCGAGATTGCGGTCCCATTCTCCTGGAGAACTTGCCCCGAATCCTTTTGACTGGCTTCCACCCCTTAGCTAAATGGGTCTGCCCGTTAAGTGAAGACACGTATGCCCGCCAAGAAGAGCGGCGGGCGTGCTTTGAAATATACCGGAACCTAGCCCTAGCCCGACGAAATTCCGCGACAGTGAAATCGTTTGGGCGGTGCTTATAGCGCATGTAGGCGTAACGCTTCTGTTTGAGGGCCGTCTCACACTCGGCCGACCACCATGGGAGTGGTCGGCGTGCAAAACAGCCAGACGTCCTAGGAATAGTAGTCAGGCCCACGGCGATGAGGTTGCCGGAGAAGAACTCAACGGCCTCATCTACCGACCTAAACAACTCGACTGAGATAGAGAATTCAGTCATTTCCTGAAATGCAGGCCACCGCGCCCGCGCCAAGCACCACCGAGGTGGTCTCTCAAGCGGCAGTTGCCCTGAAATAGATATTTGAATGGGAAAGTGATCACTACCATGGAGGTCATCGACCACCCCCCAATCAAAATCAGGCTGTGCATCCGAAGAGCACAGAGATAGGTCAAGGCAAGAAAATGAAGCGGTTCTCGGACAGTGATGCGTAAACTCATCCACGTTTAGGACGCCCATCTCAAGCTCTTCGATCAGATCGGCAAGGACTTGTCCCCTGGGATTTATGGAGTAATCTCCCCAGAGAGGATGCCTGCCGTTCAGATCTCCAAGCAAGAGATAGGGCCTCGGCAACCGTGCCACGACGCGGCGGAAGTTCCCCGCGTCGAAGTCAGCTGACGGTGGAATGTACGCAGAAATGATAGTATACCTCCTATCATCACTAATGAACCAGTAATGGCTCATAATTGTACCTTCATCACGAATAACCCAGGAGTATCTCAGGTTTGTACTCTCATTACGAAGGGTCCAGAAATTACACAATCATGAAGAAAAACCCAGGGATTGCCGGAATTGTAGTCTCTTGATGAAAAACCTTCAACTTTAAGTAAACTTCCGAAGACACTTTGCGCTTTGTCGTCATAATGTTTGTCTAATGTTGGAAAACGACCGACGAATTGTTTTTCCATCCGTTACGGGATCATGACGACGAAGAGCAAAGTGTCTTCGGAAGGAACGTTGCGTTGTTACGACGGATTTACCGCTCTTAACAAACACTTCAACAACAAATGCACGATGCTCTCCACTCCAGGCCATGGTGGGTTGCTAACTGAAACACAAAATAAATGCCATTTAATGTACTTCATAAAAGTAAAAAGCTTTTTATTGTATCTTCATGTGTTTGTTTTTCTTACACTTTGAATTCAGGGCAACCTTTATGCCGCCCCCTGTATTTCTGAAGGGTGATTTTAAAAATAAATAAGTTTTTTTCTAATTGAAAATTTATGTTTATTTTTTTCACAACCCTTATTTTGACACTTCCAAATATTTTTAAGCAAATTTAAATCATATTTCTTCCAGTCCATCATAATATTACAACCTGACCCTTTTCATTTCAAGCGTAATAAGTTCTTTATTTTTCAAATATGCCATTACAGGAAGTGTCTTCGATTAATAACAACTTGATTTAACTTTAAAATATGCTTCGAAACCATGCATGCTGAAGGCCCGCACAGTATTGAATACTTAATAATAAAGAGTGAAGTGAACGTAAACTATGCCAAAGTTTTTAGGACGGTTTATTCAATATTAACGGCGCTATTTGACTTTGTGCAAAATTTTAGAACTGGTGGTCTTGTTCGTAATGGAAATACCCATGAATACAACCGTGAATCCAACAGGAAAGTCTACCTTTCTAACAGTAAAGAACTTCATGTTGATCCAATGACAGGAGCACACACTGAGCCTATTGAACGATAATTGTTGGATGCCATAACACCAATTTTAAAGTAAATGAGAGGTGTTAGTAGTGAGCTTTTCCAATCTCACCTTGATCACTTTTGCTGGAACGTACTGAGAAAAGATGCAGCAGATATATTTAGGGCATTCCTAAATGATATACAAAGTGTATATCGTTAAGTAAAAGATTGACTTTATTATTTTTATACTAGTTAGGTAATACACTGGTATAAAAAGGCCTGGTAGACCGCACTCTAAGGTGTAAATGTCCTGGTACACCGCACGCTAAAGAAGCACCCTATTAACTAGCTTTTAAACAATAGGGTTCCCATTATTATCCTAGCTCCCTTGCTCATGTGGAATCGCTATTCTTCAAAAGATCTAAAAAATATTATGAAGAAACTAACATAATTATTTCATAGACAATCAAACAAAATATTAATAAGAAGTATGGAAGGAAGCCTTTATTCTGAATGACTTGGGCACACCTCGGCCGCAGGACTTCAACAATTTGTCGCATTGATCGGGTATGATTTTATTCCATTCTTTTCTTAATCCTTGCCAAAGATCTTCAACATTCTTCGGTTTCCGAGCTATTAACTACTCACCGAGTGTCTTTCACAAGTTTACTATTGGGTTTGAATTAGGGCTCTCCGCCTCCTCAGTCAGTTCAGCACGTCGATATTTTTAGCATCCAAGAACAGCTTTGCCGTCTAGTCTATGAGGCACGCAGCATTGTCTTGCATTAAAACATTCTCACATACTCCCGGTTTTCGCTGAGAGAGGCCCGCACGTTGTCTTGAAGCAGATTCTTGTATAGCTCAAAGTTTTCTTCATGCCTAACCAGATGAACAGACAGAATCCGGCTCTTGAAAACATCCGACACCATAACGCAGCCACCTCCAAATTTAACCGTCTTTTCCGTGTATATGAGATTGAATATTTCATATGTTCAATGCCTTACATGTTGTTTCCCATCCGATAAGAATAAATCAAATTTGTTTTCGTCACTGAAAATCAGTTGCCCACTCTTTAGTACTACACAGGACATGCTCAGTAGCGACATCAGGTGATTGGTCTTATGAATCCCATGTTTCTAAAGCGACGCAAGAGAGTCTGGGAAGACACATTCAGGTCCTTTGCCCCCGTAAAAAGCGCGGCGATTTGCCATCCTGGCCGCCGTGCTGACGGGATCCAGCGCTCCGTCCGGCCCCAGCTTAGCCTCTCTTCCTTCCTTCAGATAGCCCGATTTCTCCCCTACCTCGTCGCTTTTCATACAACCTTTCCCACAACTTTCTCTGGTCAGCCTCTAATTTCACAGGGTAGAATGCTGACCTTCTTCTCAAGCCAACCACTCCGGATGGGGGCTGAGGGGGGAGGGGACATTGTTCCCTAACCCCTCAGCTCCGGTTTGGGATGGGGGTTTTTTAACAACCTGCTTCATCCCCACCCATACCTTCCTCACATCCCTTTTCCTCTCCTCTTCACATTCTATCTGTTTTACGCCGTGTCTAAGGTGGAGCCGCCATGCCGAAGGACTGCCAGGCCACCAGGCGGGAGGGGTGGTCCCAAATGGCGGCGCCTGGCTCTGCCGGGCCTGTAAGCACCTCTTGCAATGCGGGCTACTGCAAGAGGTGGTGAGCGATTGCGTCCCGTAAAACAAAGAGGGTCACCATGCCCAATGATGAAAAAAAAAACATCTCCCCTTAATTCCCCCTATAACAACAACGGAGCTACCCTCGTGCAGCTGCACAAAAAAGATGGAGGTCCCCCCCCTGTGCTTGCGCAGAGGACCCTCCATACCTCTTCAACCGGAGAGGAGGCTTACTCCTCTCCTACGCCTACGGGTGTAGGGGGCTCCCCCTCACCCCCTTCTCTGGAGGTGCTTTCGGGCACCTCCCTTTTCCCAGCGGCAGTCCCCTCTTTTCTTTCCAAGGGGACTGCCAAGAAAGCCAGCAGGCAGCCCTTAGCCAGCCGCTCCCCATCAAAGCGGCTCGGTAGGGCAAACCCCCTTAGGGGGGAGAGGCAAGCCAGGTCCCTTCGGTCGCTTCCCTCAAAAGACCTGCTGGCAAAAATATTAAACCTTGCCGGGGTCAAGGCCTGTGCCTCCCCAAACAAGACTGGCGACACTGCCAAGGGGACCTGCAATGTCCTGGGAGGGGATGGCCAACTGGAGGCCCCTCCCGTGATAGACATGGTCCTTGAGGAGACCCATCCTCAGACGGTAGGGCCTTCCATGGGGGGAATTCGGGCTCGGCGCCAAGCACCGAACCCGAGTCCGCCCCTATGCAAGGTCCTCCTCAAATGGCTGAGGGCTCCGAGGCAGTAGAAGGAGGGGAAGGATCTCCTCCGACAGGTGCCCCTACGACAACCAGGACCTTCTCCATTTCGGAGAGGGACCTGGCTGAGGCCGGTCCATCTGGCCTAGGGGCTTCTGCCGGCGGAGGTGAAAAGCGGATTCATTCCCCGCCCTCCTCTCCAAAAAAGAAAAAGACTAAAAAGACTAAAAGGACGAAAAAGACTCGGGGCTCCTCTCCATCCGCGGAGGCTGCGGGGACGGATGGGTCTGCTGCCACTTTGGTAGGCGACCAAGCCAAGATCGGCACATCCGGCCCCTCTACCCCCTCGTGTGCGGAGCCCCTGACTAAGACCAAGAGTGCACAGGGCGGAGCCTCGATGACATCGGGGCCCCTCATTCAGAGGTTACCTGGCGTTTTCGAGCCCGCTGGCTTCAAACGCTTCCTCGTTATTCGCTCCACTGATGGCACCATGTTGTCCAAGGGCAACATGATCCATCAGAGGAGAGGATTAGCTAGTGCAATTGGTAGAGAGCCGAAGGTAACCCGTTTCTCGGACGGGAGCCTTCTGGCGAATGCGGCGAATCCCGCCGAGGCGGCCAAGATAAGTGCTCTTCGGACACTTCATGGCACCCCGGTGAGTGCGACGCCGCACTCTACCATGAAATTGGTAAAAGGAGTAGTTTATGCGAGGGAACTCGTTGACTACTCCATAGAAGACATCACCCTAGAGCTGGCCGACCATGGGGCGGTCAAGGTCGAACGTGTGATGAGAAAACAGGGAGGGGCCTCGAGACCCACCCCTACACTCTTCGTCACGTTCGACTGTGACAAGCTCCCTGAGTCGGTGCGTGCCGGTTGGTACCGCTACCGCGTGAAGGCATTCGTGCCACTGCCGCGGCGGTGCTATTACTGTCACCGCTTCGGCCACACGAATCGATCATGTAGACGTGCAAAATCGGGGTCACCCGAAGTCTGTGTAAATTGCTCCAAGGTCGCACACGATAAGTCCAAATCGTGTGTGGCCAAGTGTGTCAATTGCGGAGAGCCGCACCCTGCTTCTTCGAAGCAATGTGGTGCATATCTCCTTGAGAAAGAAATCCTGGCCGTTCAGGCCCAGGATCGACTCTCATTCCGCGAGGCTAAGGATTTGGTCCTGGCGCGCCCGGCTCTGCCTGGGACGTCATATGCCTCAATAGTTAGAAAAGCACCCTCTGCTCCTGGCCCATCCAGGCAAACGAGCACGGTTGTTTCCGCGCCCATTCGGAGCCCTTCTACGGGCTCTACTACACCCGGGCGCTCCCCTGGTAGAGCTGGCGGCAAAAAGGGTTCACACCCAGCCCCGGCTAATACCAGGGCTCCCCCCTCTTCCCCCAGCGTGACCGTTTCCCGTAAGGCGAAACGGCCACGCGCCTCCACAGAGTCGTTAGACTCACAGGAGGCAACACCCCTGAAGATGGTCGCTAGGCCATCTTCCGGGGTTCCTAAAGCTGTTCCCCGAAAGGAGGACAGCAACAAAGGAGCTTCGGCCCCTTCGCCCACGCCCCGAGGTGGAGCGAGTGGCTCGGAGACGGTGGTTCCTCGAAAAGAGGGCCCCCCGCCTCCCAAGCCGCAACGCCCGCCTAAGGTTTCGAGGCGGAGGGAGGAAAAGACTCGCATGGCGAGCCTAACCTCCCCCAATAAGTCCTCGAAGGCGACAGCGCCTTCAGCGCTTTGTCCGGCCAACAGCGCCCGGGGTTCTGCCCCCGGGAAGCGTACGGCCATTCCCGTGAGGGTTTTCAATTCGAGGAGGGCCCCCGCGTCTCCTCCGAGCTAGGCCTGGAGGGCATATTCCTTCAATGGAATTGCCGTGGACTCCGGGCCAACTGGGAGGAGCTGCGGAGGCTCGTCTCGTCCCGTTCCCCGTTAGCTATTTTTTTGCAGGAGACCATGCTAGGCGCGTGCCCGCTGCCTGCCCTCCCGGGGTATAAGGGTCTTGCGACCCCACCACCGCGGGATGGCCGGGCTGGGGGATGCGCGGTTTACACCCGGCATGATGTCTTCGCTCTTCCTTTCTCTTTAGATACCTCCTTTCAGGCAGTGGCTGTGCAGCTGCACCTGGATAGGAGGTATACTATCATTTCTGCGTACATTCCACCTTCAGCTGACGTCGACGCGGGGGACTTCCGCCGCGTCGTGGCACGGTTGCCGAGGCCCTATCTCTTGCTTGGAGATCTGAACGGCAGGCATCCTCTCTGGGGAGATTACTCCATAAATCCCAGGGGACAAGTCCTTGCCGATCTGATCGAAGAGCTTGAGATGGGTGTCCTAAACGTGGATGAGTTTACGCATCACTGTCCGAGAACCGCTTCATTTTCTTGCCTTGACCTATCTTTGTGCTCTTCGGATGCACAGCCTGATTTTGATTGGGGGGTGGTCGATGACCTCCATGGTAGTAATCACTTTTTCCATTCAAATATCATTTTCAGGGCAACTGCCGCCTGAGAGACCACCTCGGTGGTGCTTGGCGCGGGCGCGGTGGCCTGCATTTCAGGAAATGACTGAATTCTCTATCTCAGTCGAGGAGTTTAGGTCGGTAGATGAGGCCGTTGAGTTCTTCTCCGGCAACCTCATCGCCGTAGGCCTGACTACTATTCCTAGTACGTCTGGCCGTTTTGCACGCCGACCACTCCCATGGTGCTCCGCCGAGTGTGAGACGGCCCTCAAACAGAAGCGTTATGCCTACATGCGCTATAAGCGCCGCCCGAACGATTTCACTGTCGCTGAATTTCGTCGGGCTAGGGCTAGGTTCCGGTATATTTCGAAGCACGCCCGCCGCTCTTCTTGGCGGGCATACGTGTCTTCACTTAACGGGAAGACCCCTTTAGCTGAGGTGTGGAAGCGAGTCAAAAGGATTCGGGGCAAGTTCTCGCAGGACCCCCCTCCCGTTCTCCAGGAGAATGGGACCGCAATCTCGGACCCCGCGTCCGTGGCGGAATCCTTAGCGACCGCTTTTTCCGCATTCTCTAGCCGTGATGCTGCTCCGCCAGCATTCAATGCACGTCGTGATGTCGCGGAAGGCCGCCGGCTGGACTTTACCTCCAGAGGCGGAGAACCCTTCAACGACAAGTTTACTGTGAGTGAGTTGCGTTCCGCTCTCGCTTCGTGCGCGGACACCGCCCATGGTCCGGACGATGTCCCGTACACCATGCTTCGACACCTGGGTGAGCGAGGCATGGCCTTTCTGTTAGATTTGTTCAACAGGATCTGGGTGGAAGGTCTTCTCCCAGACTCCTGGCGAATCGCTACTGTGCTCGCCTTTCGCAAGCCGGGGAGAGATCACTCTACTCCGACCGGTTTCCGCCCAATCTCTCTAACCTCTTGCGTGTGCAAGTTGATGGAGAAATTGGTAAATGTTAGATTAGCCTATTTCCTGGACAGCGGAGGCCATCTGTCTTCTGCACAGTGCGGCTTCCCTAAGTTCCACTCCACGTCGGATGCTCTGCTCCGACTGGAAACTGCCATCTGCGAGGCTTTCCTTCGTAGACAGCACTACGCCACGGTGTTTTTTGATCTGGAGAAGGCCTATGATACCGCATGGCGATACGGTATCATGGGGACTCTCCACACGATGGGGGCGAGGGGACGCCTCCCAATTTTTATATCTGAATTTTTGCGAGATCGTCGATTCCGCGTACGGGTGGGGGGAGCCCTCTCCGGCCCAAAGGAGCAGGAAGAGGGTGTCCCGCAGGGAAGTGTCCTCAGTGTCACACTCTTTGCCCTGAGCATCAACGGCATCACCTCGGTGCTGCCGGAAGATGTTCTCGCTACGCTCTACGTGGACGACCTTTCGATCTCTTTTGGCGCGGCCCAGATGCCAACTCTGGAGCGTCGACTCCAACAGGCATTGAACCGCGTCTCTCGCTATGCCGAAGCGCACAGGTTTCGGTTTTCTTTGGCCAAGACTAAGGTGGTGCACTTCTGCCGCCATCCACGGCTTCACCCCGACCCAGATTTGTTTCTTAATGGGGTGCGCCTGGATGTGGTTGAGTCGCACCATTTCCTTGGTCTTGTATTCGACCGACGCCTCACCTGGGAGGCTCATATTCGCAGCCTTAGGGTCTCTTGTACCCGCGCCATGGACATTCTCCGTTCCGTGACGTTCAGCGCTTGGGGCGCTGATAGGGCTACTGCCTTACTTTTTTATCGATCCTTTGTTCGCTCGAAGCTCGACTACGGATGCGAGTTTTATGCATCCGCAGCCGAGCGTTTATTGCGGAAGGTGGATTCGATCCACCACACTGGCCTTCGCCTTGCGACCGGTGCCTTCCGCCCTTTCCCCATTGAGAGCCTGTTGGTCGATGCTGGGGAGATGCCACTCGCTCTGCGCCGCGTGCAGTGCATCACTCGCCTGTACGCGCGAGCCCGGCGCCTCCCTCAGTCGCCAACAGCTCTCACTGCATCCGCAGCTGATCTCGATGGTGCCTATGCCGCCGAGAGACGCCAGTCATACCCTAAGCCCTTTGGGTTTAGGGCCAGGAAACTCCTTCGAGAGGTAGATATAGCTCTCGGGCCGGTGGCGCCCCTGGTTCTGCCCAGGACGCCACCCTGGAGGGTACCACATTTGGCTATTTGTCGCCACGCCTCTGCTCCCAAAGCTTGTACTGCGCCGGGAGTATTGCGTTCGACCTTTTTGGAGCACACATCGTGTCACGCTGGTACCGTGCCAGTGTATACGGATGGCTCCAAGTCCCAAGAGGGGGTCGGCTTCCACGCCGTATCCCCTCTGTTTGAAGTCAGCGGGGCTCTACCGGTCGCTGCGTCTGTCTTCACGGCTGAGCTGGTGGCAATACACCACTCGGTACGGGAGATTACGCGACATGCCCGGTTCGGAGACCGGATTGTGATCTATAGCGACTCACAAAGCGCCCTGAGTGCTCTCGGGGCATTGGAATCTCCGCATCCCCTGGTTCGCGATATCCGTGACGCCACGGTTTTGGCGAGCCGGGCAGATGTCGAGATTATCTTCTGCTGGGTTCCTGGACATGTAGGAATTGCGGGTAATGAGCGCGCCGATGAGGGCGCCAAAGAGTCCGCGAGGACTCTGCGACCGGACCAGCGTTTCGCTCTTCCTCACACCGACTACATGGCAGGAATACAGGCAGCTCTTCGGACTGCTTGGCAAAGAAGATGGGAGACGGTCGAAGGGAACTTAAAGTTGCGTGCCATTGCGCCGCGACTGTTCCCATGGACCTATCCCCCAATGCCGCGGCGGCTTCAGGTTGCTTTCTGTCGTCTCCGAATCGGACACACTCGTGTGACGCATCGCTATCTGATGGAGCGCTCGCCTGCGCCCTATTGCAACGACTGCGTCGTCCCCCAGACTGTTCGGCACATTCTTGTCGAATGTCCCAGTCTGGGTGATCTTCGCGCACGATACCTGTCCCAGTACCGGGATGGGCGGGGTCGCTACCGCCTGTCCCTTGTGCTTGGGACAGATTCGTGCACACTCACTTGTGGACTTGTTGACTTCTTGGGGGAGGCCGGCCTTCTCCCTATTATTTAAGCAAGGTTTGTTTGTTTTTTTTTTTGTTTTTTTTGTGTGTTTTTTTGCATTTGTTTTGTTTTTTGTTTTTTTTGTTTTTTTCTTTAGTTGCACGCTCCTGCGCCGGGGGGACCTCTCCCCGACGCACCAGCTTGCTTCCTTTGCCCCTTTTGGGGTGTTGTTGTTTTTTTTCTTTAATTTCATTTTAAAGTAGCCTAGAACTAGGCCAGTTTTAATACGGCGACTAATGCCCAAGTAGGCAGTCGCCAGATGAGCTCTTAAAAAAAAAAAAAAAAAAAAATTCCTATGCCTACGGGTGCAGGAGACTGCCCCTCACACACTTTTCTGTTATTATTTCCAACGGCAGTCTCCCCTTCACTTTCCAAGGAGACTGCCAAGAATGCAGGCATGTGGTCAATAATTGATGGCTCCCTACTAGAGAGGGCACGTAGACTCGTGCCCCGCAATCTCCTGCTAGACTGCTGCATCTCACTCACCAGCGCGGCATCAAGTGTCCGAAGGAAACTAATCATGGCCGCCTCAAAGGGATTCGACGCATTCGCTAGAAGGCTACGGTCCGAGAAACGGGTCATCTTCGGCTCTCTAGCAATCACGCTAGTTAAGAGTGATGGATTATGGATTATGTTGGATGAATTATGTTGCCCTTAGCCAACATGGCGCAATCAGTGGAGCGAATAACAAGGAAACTTTTGAAGCCAGTGGTCTCAAAAAAGCCAGTTAGCCTCTGAATGAGGGGCTCCGCTGTGCGCATTTTGGTCTTAGTCTGGAGCTCCCCACACGGGGGAGCAACGGGGCCAGACGTGACGTTCTTGGCTTGGTCGCTTAACGAAACGGCAGCAGACCCGTCTGTCCCCGCGGCTCGTACGGAAGTAGGGGAGCCCTGAGTCTTTTTTGTTTTCTTTTGGATTCTTTTCTTTTTAGGAGAGGGCAGGGAAGAACTCGCTTTTCCCCTCTGCCGGCCGAAGCCCCTAGGCCGGATGAACCGGTCTCAGCAAGATCTTCCTCTGAAATGTAGAAGATCTTGGCTGTCAAAGGGGCACCAGCCGAGGGAGAAGACCCCTCCTCTCATTGTAAGGCCTCGAAGGCCTGAGCCCTCCGAGGAGGTTCTTGCACACGGATAGATTTGGGTTCAGTGGTTTGCATGGAGCCAAGATTCGACCCCATGGAAGGTCCTACCCTCTGAGGCTGGGTCACTTTAGGGACCAAATCCATCTCAAAGGGGGCCTCCATGTGCCCCCCCCATTAAGATATCACAGATTCCATCCGTCGAGGAAGAGAGGAGGGCAGGTACCCTGGCACCGTGCAAACTTATCGCGCAAGCCTGCAGGGCATTAAGGGGCACGGGGCGGCGGGCCCTGGCGTCCTTTGCTCTCAAAATGAATGGTTGTCTGAAAGAGAAGCTGAGCTGATAGGCGTTACCCTGTGAAATTAGAGGCCATCCAGAGAAAGTTGTGGGAGAGGTTGTATGAAAAGGGAGGAAGCAGGGTAAGTAGACAGGGTGTCAGAAAGAAGGAAAAGAGGATAAGCTGGAGACGGACCAGGCGCTGAGTCCCGTCAGCATGGCGGCCAGGAAGGCAAATCTCCGCACCCCTTAGGGGGTGGAGCAGGAAGCGTGTCCGGCAGGCAATTGCCGAATCATGTTCACGCTGCCCCATAAAAAGGCGCAGCGATTTGCTTTCCTGGCCGCCGTGCTAGCGTGACTTAGCGCATCGTCCGACACCAGCTTAGCCTCTTCTCCTTTTTACAGACTCCCTGTGTTTCTTCTCTACTTCCTCACTTTCCCTACAAACTCTCACACAACTTTCTCTGGTCGGCTTCTAATTTCACCTGGTAGATGCTGACCTTCCTCTCAGCCAACTATCCCAGATCTGAGCTGAAGGGGAAGACGACAATGTTCCCTCACCACTGAGCTTCGGTTTGGGATGGTGGGGTTTAACAACCTGCTTCATTTTCACTCATACCTTGCTCACATCGCCTTTTCTTCTTACTTCAATATATATCTTTTTACGCAGTGTCCAAGGACAACCCGCATTGCCGAAGGGCTGCCAGTTTACTAGGCGGAAGAGGTGGCCTAAAATGGCGGCACCTGGGTCTGCTAGTCCCGTACTCACCCCATGCATAGCGGGCTACTGCGAGGGGTGATTAGCGTTTAATTCCCGCAGAAGGAATAGGGTCTCCATGCCAGATGAAGAGAAAAAAAAACAATTAAAAAACTCTTCCACTTTCCCCATCACCATCAACGGCGCCGCCTTCGGGCAGCTCCACTGAAAAAATGGAGGTCCCCCCAAGTGCTCTCGCAGGGGACCCTCCAAATCTCTTTAACCGGAGAGGAGGCTTATTCCTCTCCTTTGCCTGCGGGTGTAGGGGACTCCCCCTCACCCCTTTGTCTAGAGGTGCCATCGGGTGACTCCCTCTTTCCCCTAAGAGGACAGAGGGAAGCATGTCCCTTCGGCCGCATCCCTCCAGAGACCTGCTGGACTAGTCCATAGATGGCCGATCATGGGGCGCTCATGGTCAAACGTGATGAGAAAACATGGAGGGGCATCGAGACCCACCCCTACACTCGTCATGTTCGAATGTGAGAAGCTCCCTGAGTCGGTGCGTGCCGGTTGGTATCGCTACAGTGTAAAGGCATTCGTGCCAGTGACGCGGAGTTGCTATTACTGTCACCGCTTCGGTCATAGAATCGCTACTGTCGACTTGAAAAGTCGGGGTTACCAGAAATCTGTGAGAATTGCTCCAAGGCCGAACATGATAGGTCAAACTCGTTTGTGGCTAGGTCTGTCAATTGCGGGGGCCTGCAACCCGCTTCTTCTAAGAAATGTGGTGCGTATCTCTGAGAAGGAAATCCTGGCCGTTCAGGCTCAGGATAATCTCTCACTTCGCAAGGCTAAGGACTTGGTCCTGGCGCGCCCGGCGCTGCCCGGGACGTCTTACGCCTTAATGTTGAGAGAGACGCCCTCTGCTCCTGGCCCCTCCGGGGCTACGAGCACAGGCGTTTCTGCGCCCAGTCGGAACAATTCTGCCGGTACTACCCACCCCAGGCGTTCCCATGATAAAACTGGTGGCACAAAGGGTTCACACCCAGCCCGGTCTAAAATCAGGGCTTCCCCTTGCGTGACCGATTCCCGTAAGGAGAAACGGCCACGCGCCTCCACCGAGTCGTTAGGATCACAGGAAGCAACACCCCTGAAGTTCGTCGCCATGCCATCTTCCGGGGTTCCTAAAGCTGCCTCCCGGAAGGAGGACTGCACTAAAGAAGATTCGGCTCCTTCGCACACACCCACTGGTAAAGCTGAGTGGCACGGAGAATGTGAGTCCTTGAAAAGAGGGACTACCGCGTCTGAAGCCTCCCCCCTCCGCTCGCCTAAGGTTCCGAGCCAGATAGAGGAAAATACTTGCATGGCGAGCCCAACCTCTCCCAATAAGTCCTCGAAGGCGACAGCGCCTTCAGTACATTGCCCGGCTCGTTGGCTCGTATCCTTCCCTTCCCCGTTAGCTATCTTTTTGGAGGAGACCATGCTGGGCGCATGCCCCCTGCCCACTCTCTCAAGTTATATGGGTTTTGCGATCCCATCAACAAGGGATGGGATCCGGGCGAGAGGATGTGCGATTTACACCCGGCATGATGTCTCCGTTCTTCTCTTCGCTTTAGATACCTCCTTTCAGGCATTAGCTGTGCAGCTGCACCTTGATAAGAGGTATACTGTTATTTCCGCGTGCATTTTACCGTCATCCGACTTAGAAGCGGGGGACTTCCGCCGCGTCGTGGCACGGTCGCCGAGGCCCTTACTTTTGCTCAAAGATCTAAACAGGAGTGACCCCTGCGGGGAGATTACTTGATTAATCCTTGGGGTCAATTTCTTGCCATGAGGATCGATGAGCTTAAGATAGATGTCCTAAATGTGAATGAGTTTACAGATCACTGCCCGAGAACCGCTTCATTTTCTTGCCTTGATCTATCTTTGTGCTCTTCGGATGCACCGCTTGATTTTGATTGGGCGGTGATCACTTTCCCATTCAACTATCATTTGCTGGGATGATGCCGCCCAAGAGCCTGCCTTGGTGGTGCTTGGCGCGGGCGTGGTGGTCTGTATTTCAGATAATGACAGAATTCTCTACCCAAGTCGAGGAGTTTAGGTGGGTAGATTAGGCCGTCGTGTTCTTCTCAAGGAACCTCATCGCCACGGGCCTAACTACTATTCCTAGAAGGTCTGGCCGTTTTGCACGCCGACCTCTCTCGTGGTAGTCAGCCGAATGTAAGACGACCCTCAAGCAGAAGAATTATGCCTATATGCGCTATAGGCGCCGAACGGACGATTTGACTGTCGGTGAATTTCGTCGGGCTGGGGCTACTTTCTGATATATTTGGAAGCACGTTCGCTGCTCTTCTTGGCGGGCAACGTGCCTACACTTAAGAGAAGGACCCCTACTCCCGTGTTCCAGGAGAATGGGATAACAATCTCGGTCTCCGCCCGTGGCGAAATCCTTCGTGACCGCTTTCTCCGCATTCTCTAGCCCGGATGCTGCTCCGCCAGCATTTAATGAGCGTCGTGATGTCGCGTAAGACCTCAGGTTGGACTTTACCTCCAGAGGCAAAGAACCCTTTAACGACATGTATGAGTTTCGTTTCGCTCTTGATTCGTGCGCGCATACTGTACATGGTCTGGACCAATTCCCGTACGCCATGCTTAGACACCTAGGTGAGCGAGGCATAGCCTTTCTTTTAGATTTGTTTAACAGGATCTGAATAGAGAGTATCTTTCCAGACTCCAGACGAATCGCTATTTTGCTCGCCTTTCGCAGAGCAGGGAGAGATCACTCTACCCTGACTGATTTCTGCCCAATCTCTGTAAACTCTTGCGTGTGCAAGTTGATGGAGAAATTGGTACATTTTTGATTAGCCTTTTTCTAGACAGCGGAGGCCATCTGTCTTCTGCACAGTCAGGGTTCCGCAAGTTCCACTCCACGTTGAATGCTATGCTCCGAATGGAAAATTCAGTCTGCGAGGCCTTCCTTCGTAGACAGCACTACGCCACGGTGTATTTCGATCTGGAGAAGGCCTATGATACCGAAAAGGCGATACGGTATCATGGACTCTCTCTACACGATGATGACAAAGGGGACACCTCCTAATCTCTATATCTGAATTTTGGTGAGATCGTCGATTCCGCATACTGGGGAGGATGAGCCCTATCCGGCCCAATGGCGCAGGAAAAGGGGGTTTCGCAGGGAAGTGTCCTCAATGTCACACTCTTTGCCAGGAGCATCAAGGGCATCACCTCGGTGCTGGCGGAAGATGTTCACGCTATGCTCAACGTGGACGACTTTTCTATCTCTTTTGTTGCTGCTCAGATGGTAACAGGTTTTGATTTTTCTTGGCTAAAACTAAGCTGGTGCACTTATGCCGCCAACCACGACTCCACCCTGACCCAGACTTGTTTTTCAATGGGGTAGGCCTGGAAGTAGATTAATGGCCCCGTTTCCTTGGTCTTGTATTTTA
Source organism: Ceratothoa steindachneri (assembly GCA_963969495.1). Classification (NCBI taxonomy): domain Eukaryota; kingdom Metazoa; phylum Arthropoda; class Malacostraca; order Isopoda; family Cymothoidae; genus Ceratothoa; species Ceratothoa steindachneri. Next base: position 114,866,105 of record OZ018332.1, read on the forward strand.
CCTACGCCTCACCTAGGAGGCTAATATTCGTAGCCTTGGGGTCTCTTGTACCCTCGCCATGGATATTCTTCGTTTCGTGACGTTCAGCACTTGGGGCGTTGAGAGGACTACTGCCTTACTTTGTAATCGATCCTTTGTTCGTTCGAAGATCGACTATGGGCGAGAGTTTTATGCATCCACAGCTCAGCGTGTATTAGGGTAGGTGGAATCGATCCACCACACCGGCCTTTGCCTGGCGACTGATGCCTTCTGCCCTTCCCCCATTGAGATCCTGCTTGCCGATGCTGGGGAGATGCCACTCGTCCTACGCTATGCAAAGTGTTTTAGTCGCCTGTACGCGCAAGCCCGGCGCCTCCCTCAGTCACCAACAACAGCTCTCACTGCGTCCGCAGCTGATTTCGACGGCGCTTATGGCGCTGAGAGACGCCAGTCATACCCTCAAACCCTTTGGGTTTAGGACTAGGAAATTCCTTCGAGAGCAAGGTATATGTCTCGGACTGGTGGCGCGCGTAGTTCTACCCAGCATGCAACCATGGAGGGTACTGCTTTTGGCTATTTTTGTCACTCCTCTGCTCCCAAAGCTTCTACAGCGCCGGGAGTATTGTGTTTGACCTTTTGGTAGCACACATCGTGTCACGCTGGAACCGTGCCAGTGTATACATATGGCTCAAAGTCTCAAGAGGTGGTTGGCTTCCACGCCGTATCCACTCTGTTTGAAGTCAGCGGGGCAATGCCAGGCGCAACGTCTGTCTTCACTGAAGAGCTATTAGCAATACACCACTAGGTACGGAAGATACCCGACATGTTCGGTTCGGAGACCGGATCGTGATCTATAGCGACTCACAAAGCGCCCTGAGTGCTCTCGGAGGATTGGAATCTCCGCATCCGCTGGTTTGCGATATCCGTGACGCCACGGTTTTGGTTAGCCGGAAGGATGTCTGGATTTTCTTCTGCTGGGTTCCTGGACATATAGGAATTGCGATGAACGAGCTCGCCGATGATGGCTTCAAAGAGTCCGCGAGGACGGCGACTGGACCAGCGTTTCTCTCTTCCTCACACCAGCTACATGGCAGGAATACGGGCAGTTCTCCGAGCTGCTTGGCAAGGAAGATGGGAGACGGTTGAAGGGAACTTAAAGTTGCGTGCCATTGAACCGCGACTGTTCCAATCGACCTACCCCCAATGCTCCGAATGCTTCAGGTTGCGCAGGAGCGTGCCACCTAAAGGAAAAAAATGCAAAAACACAAAACAAAACAAAAAACAAACCCTGCTTAAATAATAGGGAGAAGGCCGGCCTCCCCCAAGAAGTCAACAAGTCCACCAATCAATGTGCACGCACTCGTCCCGAGTACAAGGGACAGGCAGTAGCTACCCCGCCCATCCAGGTACCGGGACAGGTGTCGTGCGCGAAGATCACCCGAACTAGGACATTCAACAAGAATGTGCCGAACAGTATGGGGGACGACGCAGTCGTCGCAATAGGGCACAAGCGAGCGCTCCATCGAATAGCGATGCGTCACACGAATGTGTCCGACTCGGAGACGACAGAAAGCGACCTGAAGCCACCGCGGCATTGGGGGATAGGTCCATGGGAACAGTCGCGGCGCAATGGCACGCAACTTTAACTTCCCTTCGACCGTCTCCCATCTTCTTTGCCAAGCATTCCGAAGAGTGGCCCGTATTCCTGCCATGTAGTCGGTGTGAGGAAGAGCCAAACGCTGTTCCGGTAGCAAAGTTCTCGCTGACTCTTTGGCGCCCTCATCGGCGCGCTCATTCCCCGCAATTCCTACATGTCAAGGAAACCAGCGAAAGATAATCCCGACATCTGCCCAGCCTGCCAAAACCGTGGCGCTACGACTATCGGGAACCAATGCCCCGAGAGCACTCAGGGCGCTTTGTGAGTCGCTATAGATCACAATCCTGTCTATGAACCGGACACGTCACGTAATATCCCGTACCGAGTGGTGTATTGCCACCAGCTCAACCATGAAGACAGACGCAGCGCATGGAAAAACCCCACTGACTTCAAACAGAGGGGATACGGCGTGTAAGCTGACCACCTCTTGGGACTTGGAGCCATCCGTATACACTGGCACGGTTCCAGCGTGACACGAGGTGTGCTCCAAAAAGGTCGAACGCAATACTCCTGGTGCCTTACAAGCTTTGGGTGCAGAGGCGTGGCGACAAATAGCCAAATGTGGTACCCTCCAGGGTGGCGTCCTGGGCAGAACCAGGGACACCACCAGCCCGAGAGCTATATCTACCTCTCGAAGGAGTTTCCTGGCCCTAAACCAAAAGGGCTTAGAGTATGACTGGCGTCTCTCGGCGGCATAGGCACCGTCGAGATCAGCTGCGGATGCAGTGAAAGCTGTTGGCGACTGAGGGAGGCGCCGTGCTCGCCTGTACAGGCGAGTGATGCACTGCACGCAGCGCAGAACGAGGGGCATCTCCCCAGCATTGACCAACAGGCTCTCAATAGGGAAAGTGCGGAAGGCACCGGTCACAAGGCGAGGGCCGGTGTGGTGGATCAAATACACCTTCCGCAATAAACGCTCGGCTGCGGATGCATAAAACTCGCATCCGTAGTCGAGCTTCGAATGAACAAAGGATCGATAAAAAAGTATGGCAGTAGCCCTATCAGCGCCCCAAGCGCTGAACGTCACGGAACGTAGAATGTCCATGGTGCGGGTACAGGAGACCCTAAGGCTGCGAATATGAGCCTCTCAGGTGAGGCATCGGTCGAATACAAGACCAATGAAACGGCGCAACTCAACAACATCTAGGCGCACCTCATTCACAAACAAATCTGGGTCGGGGTAAAGCCGTGGATGGCGGCAGAAGTGCACCACCTTAGTCTTGGCCAAAGGAAACCGAAATCTGTGCGCTTCGGCATAGCGAGAAACGTGGTTCAATGCTTGTTGGAGTCGACGCTCCAGAGTTGGCATCTGGGCCGCGCCAAAAGAGATCGAAAGGTCGTCCACGTAGAGCGTAGCGAGGACATCTTCTAGCAGCACTGAGGTAATGCCGTTGATGCTCCTGGCAAAAAGTGTGACACTGAGGGCACTTCCCTGCGGGACACCCTCTTCCTGCTGCTTTGGGCCGGAGAGAGCTCCCCCCACCCGTACGCAGAATCAACGATGTAGCAAAAATTCAGATATAAAGACTGGGAGGCGTCCCCGCGCCCCCATCGTGTGGAGAGCCTCTATGATACCGTATCGCCATGCGGTACCATAGGCCTTCTCCAGATCGAAAAACACCGTGGCGTAGTGCTGTCTACGAAAGAAAGCCTCGCAGACGGCATTTTCCAGTCAGAGAAGAGCATCCGACTTGGAGTAGAACTTGCGAAAGCCGCACTGTGCAGAAGACAGATGGCCTCCGCTGTCCAGAAAAAAGGCTAGTCTAACATTTACCAATTTCTCCATCAACTTGCACACGCAAGAGGTTACCGAGATTGGGCGCAAACTGGTCGGAGTAGAGTGATCTCTCCCCGGCTTCCGAAAGGCGAGCACAGTACCAATTCGCCAGGGATCTGGGAGAAGACCTTCCACCCAGATCCTGTTGAACAAATCCAACAGAAAGGCCATGCATCGCTCACCCAGGTGTCGAAGCATGGCGTACGGGACATTGTCCGGACCATGGGCAGTGTCCGAGCACGAAGCGAAAGCGGAGCGCAACTCGCTCCCAGTAAACCTGTCGTTGAAGGGTTCTCCCCCTCTGGAGGTTAAGTCCAGCCGGCGGCCTTCCGCGACATCATGACGTGCATTGAATGCTGGCGGAGCAGCATCCCGGCTAGAGAATGCGGAAAAAGCGGTCGCAAAGGATTCCGCCACGGACGCAGGGTCCGAGATTGCGGTCCCATTCTCCTGGAGAACGGGAGGGGGGGCCTGCGAGAACTTGCCCCGAAACCTTTTGACTCGCCGACCACCATGGGAGTGGTCGGCGTGCAAAACGGCCAGACGTCCTAGGAATAGTAGTTAGGCCTATGGCGATAAGGTTGCCGGAGAAGATCTCAAGGGCCTCATCTATGACCTAAACTCCTCGACTGAGATAGAGAATTCAGTCATTTACTGAAATGCAGGCCACCGCGCCCGTGCCAAGCACCACCGAGGTGGGCTCTTAGGCGGCAGTTGCCCTGAAAATGATATTTGAATGGGAAAGTGTTCACTACCAGGGAGGTCATCGACCACACCCCCATTTCAAATCAGGCTGTGCATTTGAAGAGTACAAAAATAGATCAAGGCGTAAACTCATTCACGTTTAGGACACCCATCTCAAGCTCTTCGATCAGATCGGCAAGGACTTGTCCCCTGAGATTTATGGAGTAATCTCCCTAGAGAGGATGCCTGCCGTTCAGATCTCCAAACAAGAGAAAGGGCCTCAGCACCGTGCCACGACGCGGTGGAAGTCCCCCGCGTTGAAGTCAGCTGACGGTGGAATGTACGCAGAAAAAAAGGTATCTAAAGAGAAAGGAAGAACAGAGACATCATCCCGGATTCAAACCGCGCATCTCCTAGCCCGGCCATGACGCGGTGGTAGGGTCGTGAGACCCTTATACCCCAGGAGGGCAGGCAAGGGGCACGGGCCTAGCATGGTCTCCTGCAAAAAGATAGATAATGGGGAACGGGAAGAGACGAGCCTCCGCAGCTCCTAACAGTTGGCCCGGATTCCACGGCAACTCCATTAAAGGAATATGCCCTCTAGTCCTAGCTCGGAGGAGACGCGGGTCCCTCCTCGAGCAGAAGACCCTCACGGGAATGGCCGTACGCTTCTCGGGGGCAGAACCCTGGGCGCTCTCACCATCGAGGACTTATTTGGGGAGGTTGGGCTCACCCTGCGAGTCTTTTCCTCCCTGCGCCTCGAAACTTTAGGTGGGCTTTGCGGCTTCGGAGGCGGGGGGCCCTATTTTTGAGGAACCACCGTCTCCGAGCCACTCCCTCCCCCACTAGGCGTGGGCGAAGGAGCCGAAGCTCCTTTGTTGCTGTCCTCCTTTCGGACCACAGCTTTAGGAACCCCAGAAGATGGCCTAGCGACCAACTTCAGGAGTGTTGCCTCCTGTGAGTCTAACGACTCGGTGGAGGCGCGTGGCCGTTTTGCCTTACGGGAAACGGTCACGCTGGAGGAAGAGGGGGAGCCCTGGTTTTAGCCGGGGCTGCGTATAAAACCTTTTTGCCGCCAGCTTTACCGAGGGAGCGCCCGGGTTGAGTAGAGCCCGCAGAAGGGCTCCAAGTGGGCGTGGAAACAACCGTGCTCGTTGGCCTGGATGGGCCAGGAGCAGAGGGTGCCTTTCTAACTGTTGAGGTATATGACGTCCCAGGCAGAGCCAGGCGCTAGGACTAAGTCCTTAGCCAGGATTTCTTTCTCAATGAGATATGCACCACATTGTTTAGAAGAAGCAGGGTGCGGCTCTCTGCAATTGACACACTTGGCTACACACGATTTGGACTTATCGTATGCGACCTTGGAGCAATTTACACATACTTCGGGTGACCCCGACTTTGCACGTCTACATGAGCGATTTGTATGGCCGAAGCGGTGAAAGTAATAGCACCGCCGCGAAAGTGGCCTTCACTCGGTAGCAGTACCAACTGGCACGCACCGACTCAGGGAGCTTGTCACAGTTGAACGTGACGAAGAGTGTAGGGGTGGGTCTCGAGGCTCCTCCCTGTTTTCTCATACACGTTCGACCTTGACCACCCCATGGTCGGCCAGCTCTAGGGGGATGTCCTTAATTGGGTAGTCGACGGGTTCCCTCTCATATACTAGTCCTTTCATAAAGTTCATAGTAGAGTGTGGCGTCACACTCACCGGGGTGCCATGAAGTGTCCGAAGAGCACTTATCTTGGCCGCCTCGGCGGGATTCGCTGCATTCGCCAGAAGGCTCTTGTCTGAGAAACGGGTCACCTTCGGCTCTGTACCACTTACACTAGCTAATACTCTCCTGTGATGGATTATGTTACCCTTGGATAACATGTCGCCATTAGTATAGTGAATAACAAGGAAGCGCTTGAAGCCAGCGTGCTGGAAAACGCCAGGTAACCTCTGAATGAGGGGCCCTGATGTCATCGAGGCTTCGCCCTGTGCACTTTTGGTCTTAGGCAGGGGCTCCGCAACCAGGGGGGCAAAGGGGCAGATGTTCCGATCTTGGCTTGGTGGCTTGCCAAAGTGGCAGCAGACCCATGCATCCCCACAGCTCCCGCAGATTGAGAGGAGCCCCGAGTCTTCTTACTATTTTTGGTCTTAGACTTTTTCTTTTTTGGAGAGAAGGGCGGGTAATTAACCCGCTTCTCACATCCGCCGGTAGAAGCCCCTAGGCCAGATAGACCGGCCTCAGCCAGGTCCTTCTTCGAAATGGAGAAGGTCCTGGTGGTCGCAGGGGCACCATCCGGAGGAGATCCATCCCCTCCTTGTACTGCCTCAGAATTTCCATCCGTTTGAGGAGGACTTTGCATAGGGGCGGATTCGGGTTCGGTATTTGGTGCCAAGCCCGGATTCCCCCCATGAAAAGCCCTACCGTCTGAGGCTGGGTTTCCTTAAGGATCATGCCTATCACAGGAGGGGCCTCCAGTCAGCCATCCCCTCCCAGGACATCGCAGGTCCCCTTGGCCGTGTCGCCAGTCTTGTGTGGGTATGCACAGGCCTTTGCCCCGGCAAGGTTTAAAATTCTTGCCAGCAGGTCTTTTGAGGGAAGCGATCGAAGGGGCCTGGCTTCCCTCTGCCCCCTAAGGGAGTTTGCCCTACCGAGCCGCTTACAGGAGGGGCGGTCGGAAATGGGCTGCCTGCTGGCTTTCTTGGCAGTCCCGTTGGAAAGAGCAGAGGGGACTGCCGCTGGTAAGAGGGAGGTGCTCGAAAGCACTTCCAGAGAAGGGAGTGAGGGGGAGTCCCCTGCACCCGTAGGCGAAGGAGAGGAGTAAGCCTCCTCCCTGGTTAGAGAAATATGGAGGGTCCCCTGCGCAAGCACAGGGAGGGAGACCTCCATTTTTTCGGTGGAGCTGCACGAGGGCAGCTTCGTTGATGAGCAAGGGAAAGTTGAGGGTTGGGTTTTTTTTTAGGTTGTGCATCATTGGGCATGGTGACCCTAAATTTTCTGTGGGACGCAATAGCTCATCACCTCTTGCAGTTGCCCGCACTGCAAGAGGTTCTTACAGGCCTGGCAGAACCAGGCGCCGCCATTTGGGACCACCCCTACCGCCTGGTGGCCTGGCAGTCCATCAGCATGGCAGCTCCACCTTGAACACGGCGTGAAGTTGATAGAATGTGAAGAGGAGAGGAAAAGGGATGTGAGGAAGGTATGGGTGGGGATTAATCAGGTTGTTAAAAACCAGCCACCCCAGACCGGAGCTCAGGGGTTAGGGAACATTGTCACCTCCTTCCTCAGCACCGATCCGGGACGGTTGGCTGAGAGGAAGTTTAGCATCTACCCTGTGAAATTAGAGGCTGACAAGAGAAAGTTGTGGGAGAGGTTGTATGAAAAGCGACGAGGTAGGTGAGAAATACAGTCTATCTGAAGGAAGGAAGAGAGGCTGAGCTGGGGTCGGACGGGGCGCTGGATCCCGTCAGCATGGTGGCCAGGATGGCAAATCGCCGCGCCCCTTACGGGGGCCATTTGAATGAAGCGCTTGCCTGCGCCCTACTGTGAAGACTTCGTTGTCCACCAGACTGTTCGGCACATTCTTGTTGAATGTCCCGGTCTCATTGATCTTCGCGCACGCTACCTGTCCCGGCACATTGACGAGCGGGGTCGCTACCACTTATCCTTTGTACTCGGGACGAATTCGTGCACATCTACTTATGTACTCTATAACATTTTGAATGAGGCCGGCCTTCTCCCGTTTATTTGACCTTTTTTTTCCTTGCTTCTTTTTGTAGGTCGCATGTTCCTGTGCCGAGGGAAGGCGGGTATATCTCCGACGCCGGAGCATGCTTCCTTCTTGTCCTCTTGCTTCTTCTCGTTATTTTTTATCATTGTTATTTGTTAGTTAAATATTATTTGTTCTGTTATTTGTTTTCTAATGTAACCTAGTAGTAGGCCGTGAGGTCTACGGCGATTTGGCCCAAGTAGGCAGTTGCCAGATGAGCTACCGCAATGAAAAACAAAAATAATTGGTTTTCCTTGGCCATGACTAAAGTGGTGCACTTCTGCCGCCATCAACAGTTACATCCAGACCCAGATTTGTTTTTAAATGGGGTTCAACTGAAAGTTGTGGACTCCCCCCGTTTCTTTAGTGTTGTATTTGACCAACGTCTCACCTGAGATGTTCATATGTGTAGCCTTAGTACCTCTTGTAACCGCGCCATGGATGTGCTTCGCTCCGTGACGTTCATAGTCTGTAGCGCTGATAGGGCTACTGCCGGACTTTTTATCGATCCTTCATTCGTTCTTATGCGTCCGCAGCCGACCGTGTACTGCAGAAGGTGGACTCGATCTACCACACTGGCCTTTGCTTGCGACCGTAGCCTTTCACATGTCCCCAATTGACAGCTATCTGGTTGATACTGGGGAGATTCCACTCTTTCTGAGCCGTGCACAGTGCATTATTCTCCTTTAGGCGCGAGCCCTGCGTCTCCCTCAGTCGGAACCACCTCTTACTGTACCTGCAGCTGATCTCGACGGTACCTATGCCGCAGAGAGCCACCAGTAATACCCTAAGCACTTTGGTTTAGGGCTGCGAAACTCTTTCGAGAGCTCGAAAGAGCTCTCGGCTTTGTTGCTCTCCTGGTTCTTCACAGGAAGCCGACCTAGAGGGTGCCACTTTTGACAATTTGTTACCAGGCCTCTGATTCCCATGCATTTACAGCGTCACGATTATTCGCCCGGTCTTTTGGGAGCACCGTTCCTGGCACGCCGAAGCCATGCCAGTGTATACGCACGGCCTAAAGTGACGATACTGGGTCGATTTCTACGCTGTGTCACCTCTGTTTGAAGTCAGCGAGGATCTGCCAGGCGGTTCGTCTGTCTTTACCACCGAGCTGGTTGCAATAACCAGGCGGTACGGGATATAACGCGACGTGCACGGTTCGGAGACCGGATTCTTATTTATAACGACTATAAAAGCGCCCCTAGTGCTCTCGGGGCATTGGAACCCCGCACCGCCTGGTTAGAATATATGTGCCGCTAGGGTTTTGGCGAGCCAGGCGGATGTCGTGATTATCTTCTGATAGGTTCCTGGAAATCTAGGGATTGCGGGGAATGAGCACGCCAATGAGGGCGTCAAAGAGTCCGCGAGTACTATGCGACCAGACCAGCGTTTCTCTTTTCCCCATCCCGATTACATGGCGGGAATATGGGCTGGCCTCCGGGCAGCTTGGCACAAAAGATTGTCGGTGGTTGAGTGGAACTTAAATTTACGTGCCATTGCAACGCCCGCCTCAATGCCGCGACGGCTTCAGCCTGCTTTCTTATTGCGACGAATGTGTTGTACCCCCGGACAGTTCGGTTCATTCTTGTTGAATGTACCAGTCTGGGCATTTTTCCCGCTCGTTACTTCTCTCGATACTGGGACGAGCGGGATCGCTACCGCTTGTTCCTTGTACTCTGGACGAGTTCGTGCCCTAAACCTCTGGAGTTTCCTAGTTTTTGGAGGAGGCTGGCCTCCGCCATTTTATTTGACCGAATTCTTTTTTTTTTGGGGGGGGGGGTTAGGTCGCATCTTCCTACGCTGGGGAGAGGCGGACCTTTCCCCGACGCTGGAGCGCGCGTCCTTCTTGCCTTTTTGTTTTGTTTTCTTGTTGTTGTTATATTTTAGCCTTTTGTCCTTTTTATCTTTGCTAATATAGCATATTAAGCGGCTGTGATGTGTATGGTGACTTATGCCCCAGTAGGAAGTTGCTGAATCACTCCCTAATTTTTTTTTTAAATCCTTCTGGAGAGGGATCCAATGACGCGTCCGCGGATTCAACGATCTCGCATAAACTCAGAAATAAAGATTGGCAGGGTTTTCCTCGCCCCCATTGTTGTGAGAATCTCCATGATACCATATCGCCATGCGGTATCATAGGCCTTCTCCATATAAAAAAAGTATTTAAGTGCTTTCTTAGAAGGAACGCCTCCCAGATAGTATTTATTGTCGAAGCATGGCATACGAATTGGTATACGATTGGTATGTCTCAGTATGCAGCAGACAGGTTGCTTCCTCTCTCTGGGAATTTAGCTAATTTAACATTTACAACTGTCTCCTTTAATTTGTACACGTAGGAGTTTAGAGAATTGGGGTGGAAACCATCTTAGGTAGAGTGATCTCTGACCTGTTTAAAAAAGCGAGCATGGTAGTCATTCGCCAGGATTCTGAGAGGATAGCCTCTTTCCAAGTCCTGTTGAAAATATCTAGTAAAAATGATAGGCCTCGCTCACCTAGGTCTTGAAGCATGGTATACGGGTCATCGTCTGGACCAGAGGCGAGATCCGGGCATAAAGGGAGAGCCGAACGTAACACAGTGTAAATCTGTCGTTCAAAGGTTCTTCACCTATGAACCTAAAGTCCAATTGTTGGCCATCAACGTCATACCAGCTAGAGGATGCAGAGAAAGTGGTCGCGAAGAATTCCGCCACGGACCTGGGGTCCGAGATTGTGGTGCCATTCTCCTGGAGAACGGGAGATGCTTCCTGTGATAACTTGCTCCGAATCCTTTTGATTTGTTTCGACACCCCTGCATTAGGGGTCTTCCTTTAAATTAAAGACACGTATGCCCGCCCGAAAGGGACGCTTGCGTGCTTCAAAACATACCGCAATCTAACCGTAACTCGACGAAATTCACTGACAGTGAAATCGTTCGGGCGGCCCTCATAGCGCATGTAAACATCTCGCTTCTCTCTGAGATTCGTCTCACACTAGGTAAGCCAGTACGGAAGGAAAGGCGTTTAAAATCGCCAGATGTTCTATAAATAATAGTCATACCCACGGCGATAGGGTTGTTGGAGAAGAGCTCATTGGCTTCTTACACTGATCCAAACTCCTTGATTAGGACAGAGAAATTTCCTGAAATATCGACCATCACGTCTGCTCTAATAACATGGAGACGTTTTTCAGTCGGCAGTAAACCAGGAAATTATAGTTTAATGTAACATTGATTGTTACCATAAAGGTTGTGCGACTACCTCCCTCCAAAAATCAGGCACTGCAGCCGGAGAACACAATGAAAATTCGAGACAAGGGAGTGGAGCGGTTCTCTGGAAGTGCTTTCTAAACTCATTCACCTTTAAGACACTTATCTTTAGCTTTACGAGCAGATTCGCAAGGACCCAATCCCTAGGATTGATTGTGTATTTCTACCAAAGGGGATAGCTCTCATTCAAATCCCCGATCAAAAGAAAGGAATTTGGCCATCGTGCCTCGCCGTGGCAGAAGTCCCCCGCTTTGAAGTCGAATGACTGTGGAATGTACGCAGAAATAACAATATTCGTCCTATGTAGGTGTAGCTGCATTGTCACCACCTGAAGGAGGTATTTATTGCGATAGAAGAACGCGCATCTTCTTGCCCGTTCCTCACCCCGTAGTCGTGGGGTTTCAAACTCTTATATCATATATCTGGAGGGTGGTTATGGAACACACGCTCAGCATGGCCCCCATTAAACAAATAGCGAATGTAGAACCTTGAGATGACGAGCTTTTTTCAACTCCTCTCATTTGGTTCGAATACCATGGTAATTTGATTAAAGAATATGCCCTTCAGACAGGCTAGTCCGGATGAGATGCAGAGGCCCTCTTCCAAATGAAAACTCATAGGAATGGTCGTACGGGAATAATTAGCTGGAGCTGCTTGTCGTCGAAAAATCTTTCTCTGATCTTTTGGTGTGAGGGAACAATTCAGAGGCGATGGTCCCTCTTTTGGATGGTTAGCTTGTCCGAGTGTCCCTGTCTAGCCTTGGGATAGGTCGCGAGAGTTGAAGCTCCTCTGAGGGTGTCCTACTTTTGGATGCAGCTTTCGGGGTCCCCGATATTGGTCTCACGACCACTTTTGGGGTTTTATCTCCTGTGAGTCTAATCACTCGGTGGAGGCGTGCGGCCGTTTCGCCTTTCGAGAAACGGTCAGGAAGGGGGAAATGTGGGATCCCTGGTTTAAACCGAGGCTGAGTGTTAGCCATTTGTAAGGCAAGCCATACCCGCGAAGCGTCCGGTGGGTGGCGGATAAAGAACTCACAGAGGGGTTTCAAATGGTCGCACGGAAGTGACCGTGCTCATAGGGGGTGGAGGGGAGGGGCGAGGAGCAAAAGGTGCCTTTCTAAATATTAAGGCAGAGGATGTGCTATATATAAAAAAATATAGTCAGTCCGCAAACTGAAGGGCTACGACTACTTTCTGGAAATGTTGGAAGCTACATTGCTTCAAGAAAGCAGGGGGCGTCTCGTCACTACTAATTTAGTTGGCAATCCACAATATGGATTTATCAGGCAACGCCTTTGAGTAGTTTGCGCAGATTTCAGGTTGACCCGACTTGGTGCGTCTGCAGGCTCTATTTAGATCACTGAATCTATAGCAATGTTAACACCTCTGCGGCAGCTGCACGATTGCCTTGATGCGGCAGTGATACTAACCGACACGCACCAACACAGGAAGCCTGTCACAATTGAAAGTGACGAAGAGTGTAGGGTGGATTTCGAGCCCTTTCCCTGTTTTCTCATTAAACGTTTGATCTTGACTGCACCTTTGTCGAGAAGCTGTTCGTTGAAATCTTCTACAGAGTCGTCCATTAGTTTCCTAGCATAAACTACCCTTTTCATAACGTTTAAGGTAGAGTGCGATGTTGACAGCATAGGTGAGCTATCAAGTTTTCAAAGACCACTCGCCAGGGCCACCTTAGCAATGTTTGCTACATTCACCAGAAGAGTCTCGTCCGAGAAACGGGAAATCTTCAGTTACCTTCTTATGACCTTAAATAATGCCTTACGCTAATGGACAACGTGCTTCCATCAGTAGAGTCACCAACAAGGAAACACTTGAAGCCAGCGGGCTTGAAAAGGCCGGGCAGCCTCTCGATGAGGAGTCCCGACGTTACATAAGCTACACTCACCCTAACTGCAACTTTAGTCTTTTGCTGGGTCTCACCTGCCGAGGCTGCTTCGGGACCGAACGTGCCAATGGTGATCTGGTAACCACCTCTCGAATCAATAGAGGAACCGTCGATCCCGGAAACCCACTGAAATCAGAGAAATTTCCAGGGCTCTTCGTCTCTTTTTCTTATTCTTCTTTTTAGGGCAGGATGACGGGGATGGAGTCCTCTTCTCTCCAACTCTGGAAGGGGCGCAAAGTCCAGATGGACCTGTCTTAGACATGTCCTTCTCAGAAATGGAAGAGGTCTTGGACGTCAAGGGGGCAACATCCCGGGGAGAAGGTTCTTCTACTCCTTATGAGTCATATGTGGTTCGCGCCGCCTCAGTAGGATCTTGCACAGAGAAAGTTTTTGACTTGGGGTTGCTTCTATAATTTGTAATCAAGCCGTGAAAACGTGCGCCTCATCCAGGTACTAAGTGTAACAGGTTAAACATAGTACCCCCTGCATTGAAGGAGCTGAGTAGAATAATACGGAAAGGCAAAAATTAGATATTAGTTGAAGAAAGAGGAGAGGTTAAGCTGGGGCCGGACGGAGCACTGAGTCCTGTCAGCACGACGGCTAGAATAACACATCGCCGCACCAATTATGAAGCAGTGACACTGGAAAATTTGGGGCACAAATTAAAGAGCGAATCACTCACTGATAGAGAAAGATCAACAGCTCCAAACATATCTAATTCCTAAACATGCTGCTGTTATGACTCCTCAGTGTTGTCACAACCACATTACGAGATAACATTAATAAAAAATTGATTTAAACTTAGATCTTAATATTAGAAATTACCAAAGCACCATGCTTTCATTAGTAATTGTACTAATTTTTTATTTATATTTTTTATAAACTCACTGAGTTCAGGATTTATTTTCAAGAGGGTGGGGCCTCCTAAAATTGGACCGTTTTTGAGAAGCAATTTCTCAAAAACCATTGCAGCTAGAGAGATGAAATATAAAACAATGAAAGTTGAACCCTATATCTATAAATACTTATTTCTTTTAAAAATTAGGGGTAAACTCATTTTATGAGTCAATTAGCCTTTAAAAAATAATATAAAGGTTTTTTTTTATTTTCTAAATTGCAACGTTTAAAAAAGCTCAAAATTTTAAAACTAAATTTTAATGAATGGTTCAATAGGCACTCCTTATGGCTAGCCAGAGCCTGTAAGCAAACCTAATGTTGCCGTTGGTCTCAAAATTTTGTTCTTTACGCTTCCTAGATGATAAATCTAAAAATAAACAAAACATGTATTTTACAGAAATAATTAATACCTAATTGACTCATTAAATGACTTTGAGACAATTTTTACAAAGAATAGGTCTCTATAGATAAAGGATTCATCTTTCATTTCTTGTTTATATCATGTCCTTAGTTTCAATGGTTATTGAAATATTGCTTCTCAAAAACGGTCTGATTTTAGGGGGCCCCACCCTAATACCAAACAATATAAACATATACAGCAATTCGCTTACCTCATCCGTGCAAGGACAGACTGAACCAAAGGTGCTGGGGCTGGCAAATGGAGTTCTCTGTGCGAAATGAGGCTCTGGATGTAGGGAACCCGGGTGCATGGAGGACGGACGCCCACTGTTCGAGAAGAGGAAGTTAAGGTTAGAAAAGACAAAAAATAAATAATTAAAAACTGGTTGGTGAAGAAAGTAGTCGTATTAGGAGAGGTGAAATTATGTGGGAGAAACAATTCTAGTACATTATTTACGGTGATGGTAACTATTGGGGCGCGCAATTCTCCTTACCCTGACGCTCTTCCTTAAGGGATAGAGGTCCCTTTGATAAAAAGAGTGATAATCATTTTTAAGAGTAGCCAAGTCAATATGTTTAGTCCTAGTGTACTTCAGGCCTTGTTACTAGAGTTTTGCTATGTATTCTCTTAGCTCCAAAAAGATTAAAGAATTACTCAAGATCATAACTGTACTTGCTCTTTATTCTGAGGCATTTACATATTATCATTCCCTGTTAGCGGAGTACATCACGGTTTGCTTGGCCCACTATTTTTTAATGTATATATGTATAGCCTTGATTATGGCTTGCTTAGTATAATCTCTAAATTCACAGATCACACGAAGCCAAGGAACGGGGCCATTTTTACAGGCGATGTGGCAGAACGGCAGTGTGACCTTGGGAAAACTATCGAGTGGGCGGATAAATGACATGAATTTTAACAGGCGCAAATGACAAGTAATGCAAGTAGGATTTCGAAATTTAAAAGTGGATTACCAAGAGGAATATCCAAAGTCTAGAGTCAGTTACTTAAGAAATCGAACTATCAGTCTTAAGGCCTCAAAGTGGCAAAGCAAAGCGTCGAAACTACTAAGAAAGCAAACCGGTTGCTTTGATGCACCCTCCCCCCCCCAACTACATGTTTAGTTAAGTCGAAATATATAATTCTGTTTCTATATAAGTCCTTCGCCGTCCTTACCTAGAATATACAGTAGAGTTTTATTCCCCATTCCTGAATAAAGACGACGTATTGTTAGAACGGCTGCAACGTAGGGCAACTGAATAAAAAGTACGAAGAAAGACTTCGATCCTCAGACCTATTACCACTTAAAGTAGGCATTGCATGGAAACCAGTTAAAATGTTGAAATTACTAAAATTGTTCAGTGTTATTAAATATAAACTACTGTTAAAGATGAAAGATTATCAAACACTCGTCAAAATGGATTTAAATTTTTAAACAAGCGCTTCGCCCGGGCCATAGCTCAAAGTAACCTCGGTTATAAGATCACACAAACATAGAATAGCCTAAGCCTAGGACTTGAAAGCACGACACTTAGCATCAGGTCACCGGACAAAATATTGGTCATGTGGCATAATTAAATTAGTTTAATCAACGTAACTAACCTTTTGTCGGGTAAGCTTATTTAAAACTCGACTTGGTTAATGTTTTTGAAACGTAAATATTACCTATTAGGAAGCATAGGTGAGAAGATCCAATGAAGGAGCAAGGACAGCATAGAGAAAAAGGGAGAAAACATACGCCAGCGATTATTCGTTCCAAAAGTCAGTGTGCAAAGGGGTTTTAGGTATTCTTTTCGCATCCGAGGGAAGGGAAGGTTCTACCGCGCAAAGGGGGATGACGAAAAAGGGGTAGCCCCCTTGCAACAACTGAAACCTGGAGGAGCGGCGTACCCTCCCAACAGAAGTGCCTAAGGATAAACAAATCTCTCTCCTGTCATCTTTTGCACCTTTCCATAATCTCCCACTAGCATTTTTGTTCTTGTTTAGACCCAACAACGGGTGGAAGAGGGTGTTAAACTTTCTTTACAAATTAATTAAGGGTCTGGGGTAAGAAGTAATATTTACCATACTATCCTCTCCAGTGTGTAAATATGTATAGAAAGAAATGCCTCTTTTTTTCTCTGAGTTCCATTAACATCCTGAATGAATCATTGCTGCGAACCAAGAGAAGAAGCCTATCTCTTGGCCAAAACTCAGTCCAATAAAACGGGACCTAAATTTCAATAGGCTTTATTTCTTAATTGTTTGTTGAATTAAGAAATGAACCCTATTTCAAAATTAGGGCTCCTTCTTTGAGGGTCACCCTCTAATAGAGAAGCAGGATTATTTTTGTATATACACGAAGATAAGTGAGTATCATCAGTTGCTTGTTGTAGAACTACAACTTCCGGCTTCTTCTATGGTGGCCTTGAGTTAATCCTAACGCTTTTGCTCCTATTTATTCTCTAATTCTTCTTGTTGCTATTTTCTGCTTGTGATAGAACGGGTTGAAGCTGCGTTAATTTCAACTCCTATCACATATTATTTAAAACCACGATGCCCCCCACGTGCATCTTCGCTTCGAAGCTTGGCGCCTTATCGCAGCCACCGGATGTCAATGTTTAAACAAGGAGGTTATCGTCCCCCCGTTCGCCCCCATACGCCGACCTCGCCAGACTGAGTTAGGCTTATGGGCAGATAAGGCATTGTTCCCAGGCTTGGCTGTTCATTCCCTCGAAGCTCCCACTCCATTGTCCCCCACGCCAAGGGAGTGTCTCGACTATTTAGAGAGAAACGTTACCACTAAGATCAGATTGGAGATCCAGATTTTCGTCGCGAAACATCACCACGACCCTCTCTCACTTTGTGCGCCAAGGGACCTTGACCTCGAGATTCACCATCACTTGTCCAGAAGGAGGACAATATCCCTTGAGTGCCAAAGGTTCGAGCCTTTCGTGACGCCAAGTTCTCAAGGCTTCCCCCTCGTTGTTCAGGAAGAGAACAACGTAGAACAGCCATTGTTCTTTTGAATCCGTTCGCCAAGAAACGGTTCTCATCTTCCCCCTTGTTGTTCAGAGGAGAACAACATTAGAACAGCCATTGTTCTTGAGCCCGTAGCCAAGAAACGGTTCTCAACCCCCCTCCCTGTTGTTCAGAGGAGAACAACGTAGAACAGCCATTGTTCTTTTGAATCCGTTCGCCAAGAAATGGTTCTCACCCTTCCCCCTTGTTGTTCAGAGGAGAACAACATTAGAACAGCCATTGTTCTTGAGCCTGTAGACAAGAGACGGTTCTCACCCCCCTTTGTTCAGAAGAGAACAACGTAGAACAGCCATTGTTCTTCAAGCCGTTCGTCGAGAAACGGTTCTCATTCCCTAGACGCCACGTCAGGATCATCTTATCCCTCCCCCTTCGGCTGGAACTCGCCAGCGGACCGAAAATTCCTTCACGTCGACTTCCACTGCACCACTCGTATAAAGTTACGTAAGCCAAACGTCACCTTTGAGTACTTAACCCTTTTGTCAATTCTATCCTGTTCTTTAAATGGTTTAGCGAACCATCCCATCTCTTTAACTCTATGTTTGTTTTACCTTTTTAAATCCTTTAATCCTCGGATTAACCCCAAGCCCCCATGACCCTTTCCGTTCTCTGTTTATGTCAATATTTTCCGTCTTGTGTTTGTTGATAGTTATTATTAATAAAACTCTATTTTATTAATGATAGCAATATTATTATCCTTGAGCTCAGTTCCACTTCTTAAGCATATCGAAGATACATAATATCGGCCCGCCAGACAATCACGCACTCTAAAGATAATTAAAGAAGTTCCCTCAACGAATAGTGATATATGGTATATCGTCGGGAGTCCATTCTACGACACTGCTCTTTATTGATATTCAGCCCTATTTCATTCCTTATATAATATTTACTTTGCTGTTCTTCAGTGTTCGCAATGGTAAATTTTGCAAGAATCAGTTCTTCTTCTTCCTTTTCTTCTGCTTTTAAAAAGGTTTTGGCACACCTCAACCACACCCTATGGAAAATAAAATAATGTCTTAACCTCGGATGAACTGAGCTTGGAGCAAGTACCTACCTCCACCCCACTGAACCAATGCAAAACAATTTGGGAGACTCATGAGATTATTATATAACACTTCCAAACCAAGTGTAGTCGTCTTCTAAGACACACAGCTCACACCATGTTGGCGCTATTTTTAACCTTTCTGTTGAAGTTCCAATCTTATTACATGGATTTGGCTCCACCTCTAAGGAGTGATAATAGGTCTCTTGGCATCTCTGATTTCTATTGCCCTGTCCTTATTATTCCTATTTGTTATTCCACTCCTTTCTATTAACCTTTTTCCTTCATCTGTTTGAACTTCAATTCCTTCTTTCTCCAAGTATGTATGTATATTTGTGAGAGATATAGCAACGTAGTTATTGCCATATATGTTGATATAAATTTAATGACAAAGAAATAAAACATTCCCGCCCATCAAAATCTCCTTTTATTGTCATGGGGTAATAAAATTCCAGTGGCTCTTCAATTGTAGTGAGGCGAGTCGAGTAGTATAAGTAGCCCTACTAGTATAAAAACTGCTATTCCTTGCAATTTTAATTATTTTATAAATACAAATATTACTACTGCTAATAAGAACGAAATAAGAAGAGTAAAAAAAATATCGGAATGCACGAAAGATTCCGTCCTCTCAGAAAAAATAGATGGCAAATTCCTCATGACAATCTTTCATTTGCGTGACATTATCTTCTTTAATTAGACCAATAAAGTTCACAAATGATATATTTGTAAGATACAGAAACTATTTCATTTATTAAAGATAAAAGGTTTTTTTTTTTAAATGATAGCGCTACTTTTGGTCCGCCCTGTAAAACAAATAACTAAATCCATAAATAAGATTTTAAGACATTCATTAGTTACCATCTGTCGACTTTTATCCCCCAAATGATTTTAGGCTGTGTAGTGGAAAAATGCGAGTGGGGGCATTTCATTGAAGGGTTAGATGTGAACGAAATAAGAAGAGTAAAAAAAATATTGGAATGCACGAAAGATTCCGTCCTCTCAGAAAAAATAGATGGCAAATTCCTCATGACAATCTTTCATTTGCGTGACATTATCTTCTTTAATTAGACCAATAAAGTTCACAAATGATATATTTGTAAGATACAGAAACTATTTCATTTATTAAAGATAAAAGGTTTTTTTTTTAAATGATAGCGCTACTTTTGGTCCGCCCTGTAAAACAAATAACTAAATCCATAAATAAGATTTTAAGACATTCATTAGTTACCATCTGTCGACTTTTATCCCCCAAATGATTTTAGGCTGTGTAGTGGAAAAATGCGAGTGGGGGCATTTCATTGAAGGGTTAGATGTAGAATTAGGATATGACAAACCATAAAAAGACTCGTGAAAATGTCTTGCTTACTAAATCCAAATTATGAATGTCCGCATTATTTTACCATTATATGTGTCCGGTCGTTTCTTTTAGACCTATTTTTATAGGTATGTCATCAAATTTTTACCACATTAACTAAGTTTATTGATACGAAATCTTGGTCTCTTTCATCCAGATATAAGAGCGAGAATTCTTTTCGAGATTTTGATATATCATTCAATGTCACTTTCCATCTTCGTTTTGTCATTTTTATATGCAAGGAAATTTGCTATATTAATTCAAAATAATTGGAAATATGTCAGAGGGTTATATTTTACAAACCAATTTTTCTATTTTCAAAGAACTCTTATTTTTTTCGAAAATTAATAACTCGTAGGGATTTTAATTTTCTAAATATAAACTCACTAAAATTTAGATTATATTTGTGAGAATTGCGAAATACGGCATAATCCGAGTTTCAAAAGAACTTCAAATGCAGCGAGTAATTGAATAGAAATTATCATGAAGCAAGATTTGTCTGGCAGAAACGCTTTCGCACAGAATTGGATTACTCAGAACCTTCATTTATCATCCGGTATCATCTAAAAAAAGGCAAACGAGTCCTCGCGATGATTGCAATACACTCTATAATGGTTTAAGTGGTCAAAATCCAATTCATGATTAGAGTCGAAAAGTAAGACTTGAGTGGATTTGAAGTGACAGTCAATTTTTGTCAAAGAAAAGGAATTTGCTAGGACTTTTAGATGGATAGCGGGCATGAGTCAATTTAACCAAATATTAACAAGCCTTTGTGCTATATAGGATATGATATAAATTCAATGGCATAGAAATAAAGCATTTATTCTCACAACAAAAATATAAATAATTGCTTAGATTTCTATATAAACATATTTATAAACTAAAGGACAAAATTTCTCCTTATCTGGTGTAATCCACGTTTAAAAAACATTAAATTTATGGATAAAGTAAAAAGCAAAAGACCCCAACACTCTAAACCAGCAAGGGAAGCAGAATAACGGCTGGTAACTGCCTCCGGAGGATTTGAAAAAAAGAAGAGAAATTATTGGAATGGCCCTCCGGGAGCGAATCTGCGATTGGATTTTACAACTTTCTTAACAAATTCAGGAGGTTGAATATTGAGGAAATGGAGTTTCATTAATAAACTTATTTCTTTTTGATGGACCAAAATTCCTAATGTTCTGTTGAGGAGATATCTAGAACGTATCTCCAAGTAGATCAAAGAAGTCAGTCGTTAACTATGACGTTAACTATGCGTTATGAAGGTATTTGAATCTTTGAAATAATATTTTAAGTAAAGGCAAATGTGGCAATATAACAGAGGCACAAGAACTCATATAAAAAGATGAGCGTTAAGCGACTAAACGACTAGGTAGGTCGCAAATGGTAGTGACGAGGTTGGCCTCCGTAAGTATGGGGACCGGAGGGTGCGCTTTGGGGATAATTTGTACGCATGCGATACACTTGGATGTAGAAACTTTAACTACTTTTGTTATTTTAGATGATTCAGCAAAATCAGAACTAAGAAAGGGGATCAAATAAAAACTCTCCTGAATTTGGGGGTAATGTAATTCCACACCATTTCGGGTAAATGTTCACATTTAAATATATGTAAATTACGGCTTTATCTATTTCGCTAGGTTTAACTAAATGCATTTGGATGACTAAGTTTGCAATACACGCTTGGAAATTTAATTACTATTATTATGCTAAGCATATATATATATATATATATATATATATATATATATATATATATATATATATATATATATATATAATATACATTAACACAAACATGCATACTAAAATACTAAAAAGAAGCTTAGGGTCCATTAAATGAAGCCAAAGAAGCATGACTGAAATAAAAATATGATAAATTATAAAACCGAAAAATAAAAAAAATACTCGAATGATCCAAAAAATAAACATTACTTTATGCAGATATTTGTTCATTGTCAAGAATGAAAAAATGAAGGAAAGAGGAGCATCAAATTAACTTGGTATGTTGTAGAGTTATGAGATCGTACGCAGGGGAAAGGAGGAATCAGTTTCGTTGAATGCTGGTTGGTTTTCTTAATACAGAGTGACTCTAATACTTTTAACAAGTGTATTGAAGAAGCCATATAGAAAATTGTAAAATTGGTCCGATGAAATAGGGTGGCCCGCATTTTCCGCATTATTTGGTATGTTGGAGAATTCGAGTTTAGTTAAGGGTCTTTGAGTTCTATGAGATAATCTAAGATTTTACTTGACTCTCAGTTAAAGATGTAGGCTAGTTTGGCTTACGTAGCAGGCATTGCAGCCGGTACACTTGAATTGGTATACAACAGAGGTTCTCAACATCGGATCAATACGATCTTTAAGATTGAAGAAAGAACCCATGGAATTATGATTAATATATATCAAGTTAAATTTGCATTGCGGTAGAAGGTTTTGCAAGATATTTTTAAAGGTACCGTCCAAAGAAGAAGTAGATGGACCAATAAATGGGAGCTTAATAAAAATACGGTGTTTAGAAACAGAGGTGTATATGGTAGCAGGCAGATATAGCTTATTAAGGATTTTTTTGGTATACCTGTCACATAGATGTTTATGAAATATTTTAAATAAAAAATCGGTTCTTAGAAAAGTCATTTTTTTGTGAAATTTCGTCCAATTTACGAAATAAAATAATCGACTAGTCAGTTCACTTTACAGAAAACCAACATTCACAGGACTATAATGAAATATGATTTATTTGTTCCAGCTTCATTCAAAAGGAACCTAATTTCAAATTTAATAAAATACAAGGTGTTTTGCGACGAGTAGGATTTTTTTAAAATACTTTGCGAGCAGTGGATTTCTCACTAATTCATAAAGGAGTTAAAAAAATTCCTCTGTGATCAACTTTGCTCCAAATAGATGACTCTGAAAGAAGCAGTCTTCAAATATTCCTTTTATATTAAACTTACTTATTATGAATCCGATAGCATCCTTTTGAAGAAAAAAGTATAAAACTCATCCCAAAATTTTAGTTATATTTAGTTTTACTGTGGAACGTAGGATGGGATCCTTCTTTAAGCTGAAAGACCGAATTTCTGAAGTTCTGTGTTCGTCGATCGTTGATTTTTTACTCTTGTCATCTTACGTTAATCATCTGATAAAAACGGAAACTTAAAATTTTGGCAATTCTCACCCTTATGATGTGCCCCCTCTCGAAACCATATTCATTAATAAACCCTCCCCAAATAATTATGTAGCACTTCATGGCTCGCTGATCCCATCACGATAATAAAGCTCACAGGTCTTTTCCTTTCTTACGCTAACCTCCGTTTCAGTTTCGATGTTTATTCACCGAAACTGTTCTAGATTAAATATGTATTTATCAAGTGTGGTTTAATTCCTCATCTACCTTACGGTAGGGCATCAACTTTCATCATATATATATATATATATATATATATATATATATATATATATATATATATATATATATATATATATAGTGCAAGAGAAAGATAAATTTGACGCGAATGAGCAATGAAACAAGAAACAGGAGGTTTTTTTAGAGGCAAGAGAAAGGGACATTAGAAGAACACTAGAATCAAAGAAAGCAGAGGGCGGTACAATGAAGGCAATCCTTTACCCAGAAGACAGAAATAACGCCAGGGGGAAATTCCTGGCCGGGACTCGAACCCGGGTCTGCTAATTGCTAGTCAGATGCTCTACCGTTAAGCTCCAGGCAGGGTGACTCCACCTCGCCCAAAGCGTTACCCCATCAAACCCACTATTTCTCTAAGCTAGGAACCTCCAAGGAATTTTTTATACCACATCTTCTTACCCGCTCACAATTTAATGGCTCACTATTCATATCACATACAAAGAAAGAGCAGAACTTGTATTTGCTCTTTCTTTATATATATATATATATATATATATATATATATATATATATATATATATGGGTAAAACCATTAGAGGTAACACGTGATAATGATAAATATTTGTATGTATATACCGCTTAAGAAAAAAGAAAGATTGATTGGAGTTAGTAATTTTGTTATCTTAACATTTTCAAACTCATACTGCCTTAGAAAATAGGGAGAAATCCTCACATATAAAAAAATAGTTGATATTTGTAATAAGTTAGATAATATGAGTGTAACATGAGACCTTAGATTAGTCAGTTTTGATGTTACCTCAATTATTCACTAAAATGCCCGTTGATTCCTTATTGGATTTCCAAGCTGGTATTCTAAACTCTTATGATTTGCCTTTGCCGTCCAACTCGATCATTCAACATATTTGTTTATGCACTAAAAAATGTAAATTTAGTTTCGATGGCAAGTTATTCTAATAATTAGACAACCAGATAGGTTTAATTTATCCTGTGTCCATTTTTTGTTCAGGTCATTCTAAAAATATTAAAACAACAGTATTTTCTTCCATGTATATTAAGGTGCTCAAAATATGAACTATATAGATCAAGAATTTACAAAGATTGAAGAGATTGCCTTTAATCTATGTTACCCGAAATATATTTTGGAAAACTCCGTGAATAAAGCTAAAAAAACACTCTATAACCGCAAGTGAGGGAAAACAGAACCTTTGTACAACATATTACTTTTACCTTACTATGATAATTTTTTATTTGAAGTACCAATGTTAAAACAACTTAATATAAGTGTAATTTTTAAATACAATTATATATTAAAAAATATGTTAATAAAATACAGCCCAAGGAACGATAATAATGTAATATAATGTAATATATTACATTATTATCGTTCCTTGGGCTGTATTTTATTAACATATTTTTTAATGTATAATTGTATTTAAAAAGTACACTAAAAAGTAAGTTGTTTTAACATTGGTACTGCATATAAAAAATTATACCCTGTTAAAATTGTAATTATTTATTTTATGTAGGTCAAACTTCTAAAAGTATCTTTGTAAGAACTAAGCAACATCAAAATGTAGTATCTAAGGGATATTCCAATAGTACTTTGGCCGTCCACAGACTTAAGATGAGTCACCAGATTAACTGGACAAAGGTAGATACTATAATGCATATAAATTATTTTATTAGCAGAAATATCTTTGAATCGTTCCTGATTTCCAGCACAATGGAGAGAAATGTAAATATTAGCCCTGGTCTGTTTTCCTTAGAACCAGTCCTATTTTTCTTTTTCTGGCTCAAATCAGACCTATCAGAAGTCATACAAAATCCGACCTTATAGGGAAAACATTGCTTTGTTTAAATACGGTATCTCTCTATTTTATAAGCCATTGTGAGTTTGAAAATGTTAAGATAACGAAAGTATACTAACTCCATTTAATATTTCCTTTTTCTTACGTGGTATATACAAATATATATATATATATATATATATATATATATATATATATATATATATATATATATATATATATATATATACATTGAGCGTCACAGTTATAAA
Source organism: Ceratothoa steindachneri (assembly GCA_963969495.1). Classification (NCBI taxonomy): domain Eukaryota; kingdom Metazoa; phylum Arthropoda; class Malacostraca; order Isopoda; family Cymothoidae; genus Ceratothoa; species Ceratothoa steindachneri. The sequence continues at coordinate 114,891,265 of OZ018332.1, forward strand.
TATTATGATTAGAGTTTGAATTTGTATATTTTGGCTTTGCTTTGCTTTTATTATGATAAGGTTATATTAGAGAAGTATTTTAATAAAAAATTATTATAGTGACGTTACCTTGTAAAAATATCTTCAACCAAGATTTTTTTGGTACATTTTATTCTATTTCTCTGTTTTCGATTGGACAGTTTTGCGTGATGACTTATGTGGGATGTGAGATATATTTTGAAGACCTCGTAGAAGAGAGCATTTATCAGCTGATATCAATTTGATATTTATCAAGTGTTTTCTTAGTAAAGATTTCAATCAAAAATATTGTCAGAGGAACCTAAGAAATTCGTCGACAACGTGTGTGGATTGGAAGAGTTTCTGTTGCAAAGTATGGGGCCGTGGGTCCATTGGCTAAATAAACACGACTCCTTTGGTCGCCAAGGACACATCGTCGAAATTGATGAGTTGACATTTTGAAAGAGAAAACGCCAGTTTGGCCGTATTGTAGACGGTGTCTGGTTGTTAAGCGAAATAGAGCGTGGCTCTAAAAATAAAATTATTGTTCAGGTGCAAAATCGATCTACAGAAACTTAACACTCTTAATAAAATAATATATAAACCCAGAAACAACTACAATATCTGACATGTGGAAAGGATACGCAACTATGTGCCTGTTAGCAGGAAATTATATACATAAAACTGTGACTAACTAAAATTTTGTGAATTTCCAAATCGCTCACTTCACACTCAGACAATCGAAAGTTTGTGGCGGGTTATTAAACAGTGGATTCTTAATTCGGGTAATAGAGATGTTGATTATCTTAAAGTTATCGCTACCTACATCTCTTGTTTAAATAAATAGCTCCTACACGACCTCACTTTTTCTTCTGTGCTGCGCTTCAACTCTATCCTCCACCTGCTTATTAAGGTACGACGATTTTACCATTAAAATTAAATTATTTTTTGGTCGTCGGAAGCCAAGATGCGGATAAATCAAGTTTGAATACAAATCATTTTGATTTAAACTAAGTTTTTTGCACTCTTAATTATGTTACTTTTATGTTATTTGTCTAAATATTTTCTTCTTTTTGGCGGTCGGAAGCAAAAATGCCGCCAGATAGAAGATGAATCCAATTTTGACAAAATCGGATTCAAGCTTCGTTTTGTAGCATTTTGCCATCCGAATGCTTAGAAAGAAGGAATTATTTCGACAAAATGTGAACAGAAGAGATATAAACAAAAAGTAATTATGGGAATTTAAAAAAACAACCTCCAGTGATAATAATTGTCCCTATAAAGGCGAAAAATGGTTTATGAAAAAATATTTAGCCATAATCACAAAACAAAAGGGAAAAATGCATTCAACACAATTACACTGTATTTCCGCCACCGAGTTTCACGGTGAGGACTGTGTTTTGGGGGTGATGCAGCTGGCATCTGACGGATTTTCTGCCCTCACCGCTCCACCGTACACAATTTGCCCTCTAAGACTCAATGCCTGCAGGAGGATAAGGGGCTATATATCTTCCACTTCTTTTCACTTTCTCTAGATTCCCCACTTATTTTAAACATTTCTCATCACAACATTTATAGGTTAAGAGCTCCATCACAACACTAACAATTTCCATTCCCACCTTCACAACACAACATAGCTACTCTATCCTCTGCCCTGTACCCTACCAATGTAGTAAAGTCTAAAGTGCACTGATACCCATGAAGTGAAATGGGTACCCCCTCCTAGCGTATATAATGGTTCCACCATAGCTGATAACACAAAATATGACCCGGCTACCAATCTCCTAACGAGAACCAAACCCTGATGCCTCCTGGATCGTCAGGGATGGTCATTCTGACCTTTATCTGCTGTTCATTATTCAATCAGGGATCTGCTACATGATGCTATGGACGAATGAAGTAACTTACCTTCGCACTTTCTTTGTGATACGCCAGGGATCGAGGAAAAAAAATCCTACAAAATTGGCGATGGGATTTGATATTAAATATAGCTTTGTCTCATTACCCGAAAGAATACTAGATTGCTAGTTCTCTTATTTAAATAAATTTGCTTCAGTTCACTATCATTCTGGTTTAAATAAATTGTTTTTAGATCACTAGCTCTTTTGTTTAAATAAATTTGCCTCAGTTCGCTAGCATTCTGGTTTAAATAAATGCTTTTTAGATCAATAGCTCTCTTGTTCAAATAAGTGTCTCTCAGTTCACTAGGATTCTGGTGTAAATAAATGCCCTTTAGTCCTCTAGCTGTGTTGTATAAATAAATTCCCCTTAGATCATTAATAATAAATCACTAAATAAATGCTCTTTTGTTTTCAAGTTATCCTTTTTATATATATGTCCCTTTTTTAATGGTACACTATCGATTTTGTTTAAATAAATGCCACTTAGTTCAATCTTTCACTACCTATCTTGAGATATTTACAGCAACATCACTTTTATCACTCTATAATTTGTCAAAGCAGTCGTACCCGTTGATAGGAGATCTGGTACTAACTCACTAAGAGCACTTCGGAGCTTTGCTTTTACTTCTGTTGACAGCATGGCTGGAAATCGTTTTAGTAAGGACAAATCGAAAAAGGTTCACTGTTGCGTCATGTTTCTTACACTTGCTAAGATTCGAAGCGGTGGTGCTTAGATCTGCACTGATAGCTCTGAAAACTAATCCTTTAATCGAAAAATTAGTAACGGCTTCTCTGACATATCAACATGTAAATTCGGATGTGACTAATCGTTCATAAATGAACATAATGTCACAGTTTCTGTTTTACTAATACAAAGTTCTGGGTGCAAACTTCGGTCAAGATTGCAACCGTTACTGGTTCATTCAGATGATGTGTTATATCAACCATTTGGTAGACAAATGGGGCTAATTCACTGATTGCATCGAATCACTCGATAAACAAAAATGTGTTTAACAATAAATTAAATCGTATGCTTCTAAGGAAATATAAAAATCACAGATATTCATAAAGTTAACAATGCAAAAATAGAGACAGTAAATCTTGAATACATATACACACGCCAAATATTCAACTAAAAACTAACCCTGTAAGTTTGTATTATTGTTAATATAAGTCCATTATTGTATTCAGCGATACAATTTTTATTCAGAAAGGTTGAAAGAGGTTTGGGACGACAAAGAATGCAACAATCTTTCGGCATTCAGAACCCTTTCACCAAAAGGAGCTGTCTATTTCGAAAGCAACTAATACGTATGCACACTCAAGTTCTATTGTTAAAGCCACTATAGAAAATGAATAGGCTCAAAGGTGAAGGTGATTCGCGGAAGGGACACAGAATATTCTTTCTTAACTTTGTGACCTCCAGAATTTTAACTAACATTTACAGAATAACAAAAGTTTCAATATTCACTAAAAAAAAAAGTAGGATAATATTTATATTCTCCTTCTCTCTCTTCCTCCCATAAATAATTCTGAATAGCATTGTTGTGCTCGTTCTATTAAATTCAAATATATTACGAAAAAGTGAAATAGAATTTATATCCTACGGTGATAAAATGTAAGGTACAAAATGAGAAATAGGAAAAAGGGTGAAAAGATGGTGGGCTTAATCCGTTTTGAAACAGAAGTTTAGGTGGAAATATTCTTCCAGACATTTTACTTCGTCTCCATTACTCCTTCTCCTACGGAACTAAAAAGGGAAGAATGAGAGCATCCAAGGTCTTAATTCTATCTCCGCAGAGGAGTATTAAATTTATACTTTTCGCTTCCTGGGGTTTCATTTAAAGGCTTTTCGCGGGGATGGAGTTAGGAAGAGATTTTTTGTGGAGGCGAGTGTGGAAATATATGTGTATATATATATATATATATATATATATATATATATATATATATATATATATATATATATATATATATATGAAAAACTCAGAAAGTATCACGTGAGGGTAGCAAATGAATACAATGCCCTTCAGGAAAAATGAAAAGGTGTTTCCAAGTACTTTCGAACTTTATTAAGTTCCTTGATAAGGAACTTAATAAAGTTCGAAAGTACTTGGAAACACCTTTGAATTTTTTCCTGCGGGACATTGCATTCATATATATATATATATATATATATATATATATATATATATATATATATATATATATATTATATTATATCTCCATAACTATATTTTAAGGAACTTAATAAAGTTCGAAAGTACTTGGAAACACCTTTTAATTTTTTCCTGCGGGACATTGCATTCATATATATATATATATATATATATATATATATATATATATATATATATATATATATATATATATATATATATATATATTATATTATATCTCCATAACTATATTTTAGAACGGGATTTTTTGGAAAGAATTAAAAAAAAAATTAAAAATTTGGGGGGCCAAGTTAATGAGTGACCTGGTGTGATTTTGCAGTTTTCTAAAATCAAGATATTATTATTATTATTATTATAATTGTGGAATTTCAGACATTTTTTCAAAATTTAACCATAGCTTATTTTATTTTATTTTGGGGTATGTTCGAAATTTTTATTGAATAATTCTAAAATAAATTTTAAATTTAAATCTTTATCAGGAGGAAATAGCGACTGGCACCTAAAAGCGAGTAGAGCTAACTGAGGAGGGAAGAAGCCGCTCCTTTTGTCCCTAACAATATATTTTAAGAACGGGAATTTGGGGATGGGTAAAATATAGAGAAATGCAGGAGGAGAAGAAGAGGAATAATAGTAGGAGAATAAGAGAGGAAGGGAGGTGAGGATGAGGAGAGGAAGAATAATCAAAGGGAAAGAAGAAGGAGAAGAGAAGAAAGAATTAAAAAAAGAAGAAGAAGAGGAGAAGAATGAATAGAAGGAGACGTTTAAGAAAAGGATGAGGATAAGAACAAGAAGAAGAATAGGACGAGTAGGAGAAGAGGAGGAGACGGACGAAAAAGAAGGAGAAGAGAGGTAGAGGAGAAAAAGGAGGAGGAGAAGTAGATGAGAAGAAGCATAAAATATATAGGAGGAGGAGAAGAAAAGATTGAAGAGCAGGAGAAGAAAAGAAAAAAAGAATAATGATAATAAGAAAGAGGAGGAGTTGAGGAGGGAAAGAATATGAGATGGATAAGAAAGATAAGAAAAGAAAAGAAGAAGACAGGAGGAAGAGGATAAAAAGAAGAGGGAGAGAAAAAGAAAGAAAGAAATGGAAGAAACGTAAGATGAAAGATAGGAGGAGGAGGAGAAGAAGAAGAGCTTGAAATGGAGAAGAAGGAGAAGAAACAAAGATGTAGAGGATAATAATAATAATAGTAAGAAGAAGAAGAAGAAAAATAATTGAAGAATTCCCGTTTGTTAAAAGCAAGAAGCGTTTTGAAGAGTTCTGTAGGGTGTGGGCTCAAAATTAACAAATAAAGTATTTATTATACTTAAATTTTTCTTTGCCTTTACTTTAGAAGGGATTTAATTGGCGTTTAAACAAAGAGTGAAAAAAAGCGTAATGAAATGGGATTGAAAAAAGCGGTTTCAAAGGCCAAATAGTGAGCTCAGTGAAGCCATGGTTTATATATATATATATATATATATATATATATATATATATATATATATATATATATATATATATATATATATATATATATATATATATATATATATATATATGGTTATATGGTTCAGGTAAATCGATACAAATTTTACACGGGGAAAATAAAACAAGTTGTGTACCAAACGAAGCAAAATATTCTTATGAAGGTATACACACAAATAGAAGATATATACAGTTGAGAAATATTACCAACTTCTGCCTTCTCGATCTTCTCCAGGTGTGACCTTAACTGGTTGCATGTCTGGTTAGGGAGTCCTTGTCATTGGATGACATTACCTGGCGGCCCTCAAAGATCGTACAGTGTTGTGAGCAACCTTTTTGATATCGTTCTCGACAACGCTTCACACGAAATAATCTAAGGTGTTGCAGTTAGTGAACATGTGAGGGGGCGTAGCATGGCCATCGCTGCTGAACACACTTAGATACATCAAAGAGGAGGGAAATTTGCTTTGTATGACCGTAGGCATTTTGTCCTTATTCATGATATGATCGCCCGTTTCCGCTCCAAAAGTTCATCTGCTTTATTCCTAGAGTATATAAACTAATTATGTAAAAATATTAAATTCACTGAAGAAAAGGAAGACAACTTTATTCCCTTCCTAGACCTACAAATAACACGCACAACTGACGGGTTTTTTTACTTCCATTCACCGCAAACCTACGCATGAGGGATCTGAGCTTCATTATTTTTGTCATTGTGCCACCAAATGCAAACTAAACTCTATCAAAACCTTCCTCTCTCTCACTTATAATCTCGCCTCATCATACCTCAATTTCAACAATGATGTCACTTTCTATACTAAGTATTTCCAACAAAAAGGATATCCTTCAAACTTATACTACCGAACTCCTCGAAACTTTTTCAATAAAAAGTAAAAACCGAAAGCCCCCTCATACAACGGCCCTGGAGAAGGTTTTTGTACTTTTCCCATATATAGGACCCTTCAACTCACTTCTCTGAACCCAAATCTCACCCATTTTAAAAAAAATCCTTTCCTGTCACACACTTTTACACATTTTTCCAACCCAAGCAAAGTACGGCATCTTTTCACTATTAAAGACAAAATACCAACGCTGCTTCGATCATCCATCACATATGAGTTGACCTGCTCAAGATGTAATTTCGAGGGATATTTGTGATCACAGCAAACAATACATGCACGTATTTGCGCACATATAGGGGTCAGCCCCAGAAACGACACCACTTCGCCCATTGCTTCCGAATTCTCCCCAATTTGATTACATTATAAAACAGACATCCAACAATAAACCAAACTCAAACTTTTTTTTAATTAAAGACAGCCAGCACCGAAACCAACCTCGAACACTGGAACCCCTTTATATTAGATTTATAAATCCGAGTTTTAACTTGAACAAAAGCTCTTTTCCACTATTACTACACCTATAAACACTCATGAACCACACAAACCACTCCCACCAAAATCAACCCATATCGTTCCAATGTTTAAATTCCACCTCACTTTTGTACAGAGAAGACGCACAAAGCAGGGCAGTCTCAGGTTTTGTTTTAAATAACTAACACATATTTCCCATTCATTTTGGTTAAAATGCGTGCATTTTCACTTTTTTATATTCCCCAATTGTCTATTACATATATTCTCGATCTTAAAAACCATATTTATGTGTAATTTCATACTTAAAAGTCCGTAAAAACGGATTCCCTTTTACTCAATTTAAATATTTGTGTAAAGGTTCTGAATAAGCCTAAAATAACATTCTATAACCGCAAGTTAGGGAAAACAGAGCCTTTATACAATATATTACTTTACCTTACCATGATAATTTTTTGTATGCAGTACCAATGAACAATTTAATATAAGTGTAATTTTCAAATACAATTATACCTAAAAAAATATGTTAATAAAACATCCCAAGGAACGATAATAATGTAATATATAGTATACCCTGTTTAGATTGTAATTTATTCGATGTAGGTCAAACTTCTAAAAATATCTCCGTAAGAACTAAGCAAAATCTAAGGAATATCCCAATAGTGCTTTGGCTGTCCACAGGCTTAAGATGGGTCACCAGATTACCTGGTCAAAAGCAGATACCATAATGCATATAAATGATTTTATTAGCAGAAATATCTTTGAATCGTTCCTAATCTCCAGCACAAAGGAGAGAAATGTAAATATTAGTCCCGGTTTGTTTTCCTTAGATCCATTCCTATCCTTCTTGCTCAAATCAGATTTATCTAAGGTCCTAAAAAAATCTGATCTTATAGGGAAATCATTGCTTTGTATAAATACGGTGTCTCTCTATTTTATAAGGCACCTTACTTGTTATGTATATATATATATATATATATATATATATATATATATATATATATATATATATATATATAAGAGAGAGAGAGAGAGAGAGAGAGAGAGAGAGAGAGAGAGAGAGAGAGAAAGAGAAAAAATGGAAACATTTAAATAAGTTAATTAATATATAATTCATCCTTTAAAAATTAATGATAATCCTTCAATAACCGTATTTTGATGTGTTAACAAAAAAGAATGGAAAATTGCAATCCTAACTAGACTAACGAGTATATTATATTTTATTGGCAAAAAGACAAGATAATGGTGGGAATAGTATTCGGAAAATCATGGAAAATATTTTTAATTTAATTTCTTTACAGAATTTTTGGTCTATAATGTTCTAGAAAATCTATAAAGTTTATTTGATGTATTTTTTTATATCAAAATCGAAAGTATTTGTGTTTGACCTGACAAATATTGTATCACACCTCAATGCGAAAGTTGACATTGTATCTTTTAAGTCACTTTGCGAATCCGAGGTTATGTCACTGTCAATGAACATCTCATGTGGAGGGCCACATACAGTTGGCTCAGACTCTTATTTTTGATTTGTAGAAGGGTGGATAAACTAAACTCACAGAAATAAGTAGTTGAAATGCAATCTCACTAACTTTTTTGAAAGGACTGATACATTGAACACCAAAATACATTAAGAGATTTTTTCATAGAAATAATATTTAAGAAGAATAATATTTAAGATCAGGAAATTCTTCCTGAACTTCATTGAAAGGGTAGTATTATCTAGCTTGCCAGTTAATGGATTCCTTACGAAGCTCCCTTCTTTTTTCTTAAATTCTGGGAGGTATATTAAGTTCAAACTTGGCAACATTGCTGGCACCAACTTTTCATTATTTAGTGCAATTTTTCAATTAACATATTTTCTTTACAATGTATATACAAAAAATACGACATGTAATTATAAAACTAAAATTAAACATATGCAACTATTTGATGGTTGAATTTTGCCATTAACCATTATGTCACCTGTTTCTTTAATTGTATCATTAATTATCTTACTGCTAAATCTTTATTTTCGATATAAGCAATTAAAAAGAAAAAATTCTTCTAAAGGACAGAGTGAGTGATGCAAGTTTTTATTTAAATTCAGATTCCTAACATTATTTAGAAATGGATAATTTCTAACAGCTCGCTATACCACCCCATCTAAATTCTTGCCATGGCCTCGAGGCTGAGAACCGCTGATTTAGAATGATCCGATAGATTCCAACAATAGTTTAGCTAGATATTTTAGTTGCATAACCTCATTCAAATCTAAACGTCCTATTGCCTCATTGTGCCATCCTGGTTAAAATTAATGATATCTCAACTGATTTAAAAGCTATATAATTGAGCACTTCCGAGAAGCTAATAGCCATACAAGTGCTTACACAAATTTTCATGCTCCTCTTAACCATGTAAATTAGATTGCTAAAAAATAGAAGACGTCTAGGACCATTACAAATCTTCCTCGTAGTGGAGCTCCGAGGAAAATATATGAACAGGGGTCGTAGACGGATACTGAGAGCGGTATCGAAGAACCCTATGATAAATAAGGCGGGACCGCAAGACGGTGTGTGTAAGGTTAGAACATCAGTTACGAAAATAATAATTAGTAATGAACCTAATAGTCAAACACTCAGATTTCGAACATTATGCATGACTTCTTTTCTGAACAAGGCTATTTTTTTTTTTTTTTAAGAGCTCATCTGGCGACTGCCTACTTGGGCATTAGTCACCGTATTAAAACTGGCCTAGTTCTAGGCTACTTTAAAATAAAATTAGAGATAAAAAAAAAAACCCAAAGGGGAAAAGGAAGCAAGCTGGTGCGTCCGGGAGAGGTCCCCCCGGCACAGGAGCGTGAAACCAAAGGGAAACAAAAACAAACACGAAAAAACCTTGCTTAAATAATAGGGAGAAGGCCAGCCTCCCCCAAGAAGTCAACAAATCCACAAGTCAATGTGCACGAATCTGTCCCGAGTACAAGGGACAGGCGGTAGCATCCCCGCCCATCCTGGTCCCGGGACAGGTATCGTGCGCGAAGATCACCCAGACTAGGACATTCGACAAGAATGTGCCGAACAGTCTGGGGGACGACACAGTCGTTGCCATAGGGCGCAGGCGAGCGCTCCATCAAATAGCGATGCGTCACACGAGTGTGTCCGATTCGGAGACGACAAAAAGCAACCTGAAGCCGACACAGCATTGGGGGATAGGTCCATGGGAACAGTCGCGGCGCAATGGCTCGCAACTTTAAGTTCCCTTCGACCGTCTCCCATCTTCTTTGCCAAGCAGATCGAAGAGCTGCCCGTATTCCTGCCATGTAGTCGGTGTGAGAAAAAGCGAAACGCTGGTCTGGTCGCAGAGTCCTCGCGGACTCTTTGGCGCCCTCATAGGCGCGCTCATTCCGTGAAATTCCTACATGTCCAGGAACCCAGCAGAAGATAATCTCGACATCTGCCTAGCTCGCCAAAACCGTGGCGTCACGGATTTCGCGAACCAGGGGATGCGGAGATTCCAATGCCCCGAGAGCACTCAGAACACTTTGTAAGTCACTATAGATCACAATCCGGTCTCTGAACCAGGCACATCGCGTAATCTTCCGTACCGAGTGGTGTATTGCCATTAGCTCGGCCATGAAGACAGACGAAGCGCCTGGTAGAGCCCCGCTGACTTCAAACAGAGATGATACGGCGTGGAAACCGACCCCCTCCTGGGTCTTGGAGCCATCCGTATACACTGGCACGGTACCAGCGTGACACGATGTGTGCTCCAAAAAGGTCGAACGCAATACTCCCGGCGCAGTACAAGCTTTGGAAGCAGAGGCGTGGCGACAAATAGCCAAATGTGGTACCCTCCAGGGTGACGTCTTGGGAAGAACCAGGGGCGCCACCGGCCAGAGAGCTATATCTACATCTCGAAGGAGTTTCCTGGCCCTAAAGCCAAAGGGCTTAGGGTATGACTGGCGTCTCTCGGTGGCATAGGCACCATCGAGATCAGCTGCAGATGCAGTGAGAGCTGTTGGCGACTGAAGGAGATGCCGGGCTCGCGTGTACAGGCGAGCGATGCACTGCACGCGGCGCAGAGCGAGTGGCATCTCCCCAGCATCGACTTACAGGCTCTCAATGGGGAAAGTGCGGAAGGCACCGGTCGCAAGGCGAAGGCCGGTGTGGTGGATCGAATCCACCTTCCGCAATAAACGCTCGGCTGCGGATGCATAAAACTCGCATCCGTAGTCAAGCTTCGAACGAACAAAGGATCGATAAAAAAAAGTAGAGCAGTAGCCCTATCAGCACCCCAAGCGCTGAACGTCACGGAACGGAGAATGTCCATGGCGCGGGTACAAGAGACCCTAAGGCTGTGAATATGAGCCTCCCAGGTGAGGCGTCGGTCGAATACAAGACCAAGGAAACGGTGCGACTCAACCACATCCAGGCGCACCCCATTAAGAAACAAATCTGGGTCGGGGTAAGGCCGTGGATGGCGGCAGAAGTGCACCACCTTAGTCTTGACCAAAGAAAACCGAAATCTGTGCGCTTTGGCATAGCGAGAGACGCAGTTCAATGCCTGTTGGAGTCGAAGCTCCAGAGTTGGCATCTGGGCCGCGCCAAAAGAGATCGAAAGGTCGTCCAAGTAGAGCGTAGTGAGAACATCTTCCGGCAGCACCGAGGTGATGCCGTTGATGCTCAGGGCAAAGAATGTGACACTGAGGACACTTTCCTGCGGGACACCCTCTTCCTGCTCCTTTGGGCCAGAGAAGGCTCCACCCACCCGTACGCGAAATCGAAAATCTCTCAAAAATTCAGATATAAACATTGGGAGGCGTCCCCTCACCCCCATCGTGTAGAGAGTCTCTATGCTACCGTATCGCTATGCGGTATCAGATCGAAAAAAACCATGGCGTAGTGCTGGCTACGAAGGAAAGCCTCGCAGACGGCACCTCCTAGTCGGAGCACAGCATCCGACGTGAAGTGAAACTTGTGGAAGCCGCACTGTGCGGAAGACAGATGGCCTCCGCTGTCCAGGAAAAAGGCTAATCTAACATTTACCAATTTCTCTATCAACTTGAACGCGAGAGGTTACCGAGATTGGGCGCAAACTGGTCGGAGTAGAGTGAGTTCTCCCCGGTTTGCGAAAGGCCAGCACAGTAGCGATTCACCAGGATTCTGGGAGAAGACCTTCCACCCAGATCCTGTTAAACAAATCTAACAGAAAGGCCATGCCTTGCTCACCCAGGTGTCAAAACATGGCGTAAGGGACATCGTCCGGACCATGAGTGGTGTCCGCGCACGAAGCGAGAGCGGAACGCAACTCACTCACAGTAAACTTGTCGTTGAAGGGTTTTCCGCCTTTGGAGGTAAAGTCCAGCCAGCGGCCCTCCGCGACATCACCACGTGCATTAAATGCTGGCGGAGCACCATCACGGCTAAAGAATGTGGAAAAAGCGGTCGCTTAGAATTCCGCCACGGACTCGGGGTCCGAGATTGCGGTCACATTCTCCTGGAGAACGGGAATGCGGTCCTGCGAGAACTTGCCCTGAATCCTTTTGACTCGCTTCCACACCTCAGCTAAAGGGGTCTTCCTGTTAAGTGAAGACACGTATGCCCGCCAAAAAGAGCGGCGGGCGTGCTTCAAAATATACCTGAATCTAGCCCTAGCCCGACGAAATTCAGCGACAGTGAAATCGTTCGGGCGGCGCTTATAGCGCATGTATGCATAACGCTTCTGTTTGAGGGCCGTCTCACACTCGGCTGACCACTATGGGAGTGGTCGACGTGCAAAATGGCCAGACGTCCTAGGAAGAGTAGTCAGGACCAAGGCGATGACGTTGCCGGAGAAGAACTCAACGGCCTCATCTACCGACCTAAACTCCTCGACTGAGATAGAGAATTCAGTCATTTCCTGAAATGCAGGCCACCGCGCCCGCGCCAAGAACCACCGAGGTGGTCTCTCAGGCGGCACTAACCCTGAGAATGATATTTAAATGGGAAAGTGATCACTACTATGGAGGTCATCGACCACCCCCCAATCAAAATCAGGCTGTGCAACCGAAGAGCACAAAGATAGGTCAAGGCAAAAAAATGAAGCGGTTTTTGGACAGTGATGCGTAAACTCATCCACGTTTAGGACACCTATCTCAAGCTCTTCGATCAGATCGGCAAGGACTTGTCCCCTAAGATTTATTGAGTAATCTCCCCAGAGAGAATGCCTGCCGTTCAGATCTCCAAGCAAGAGAAAGGGCCTCGGCAACCGTGCCACGAAGCGGCGGAAGTCCCCCGCGTTGAAGTCAGGTGACGGTGGAATGTACGCAGAAATGATAGTTTCCCTTCTATCCAGGTGCAGCTGCACAGCCACTGCCTAAAAGGAGGTATCTACAGAACGGAGACATCATGCCGGGTGTAAACCGCGCATCCCTCAGCCCGACCATATCAAGATGGTGGGGTCGCAAGACCCTGAATACCCTGGGAGCGCAGGCTGGGGGCACGCGCCGAGCATGGTCTCCTGCAAAAAAATAGCTAACGGGGAATAACAAGACGAGCTCAGCCTCCGCAGCTCCTCTCAGTTGGCCCGTATCCACGGCAATTCCATTAAAGAAATATGCCCTCCAGGCCTAGCTTGCAGGAGACGCGGGGGCCCTCCTCGAACTGAAGACCCTCACGGGAATGGCGGTACGCTTCCCAGGGGCAAAACCCCGGGAGCTGTTGGCCGGACAAAGCGCTGAAGGCGCTGTCGCCTTCAAAGACTTATTGAGGGAGGTTGGGTTCCTCCCTCCGACTCGAAAACTTAGGCAAGTGTTGCGGCTTCGGAGGCAGGGGCCCTCTTTTCGAGGAACCACCGTCTCCGAGCCACTCATTCCACCTCATGGCGTGGGCGAAGGAGCCTAGGCTCCTTTGATGCTGTCCTCCTTTTGGGGGACAGCTTTAGGAACCCCGGAAGATGGCCTAGCAACCATCTTCAGGGGTGTTGCCTTCTGTGAGTCTAACGACTCGGTAGAGGCGCATGGCCGTTTCGCCTTGCGGGAGACGGTCACGATGGGGAAAGAGGGGAAGCCCTGGTTTTAGCCGGGGCTGGGTATGAACCCTTTTTGCCGCCAGCTTTACTAGGGGAGCACCCGGGTTAGGTAGATCCCACATAAGGGCTCCAAATGGGCGCGGAAACAACCGTGCTAGTTGGTCTGGATGGGCCAGGAGCAGAGGGTGCCTTTCTAGCTACTGAGGAATATGACGTCCAAGGCAAAGCCGGGCGCGCCAGGACCAAGTCCTTAGCTTCGCGGAATGAGAGTCTATCCCGGGCCTGAACGGCCAGGATTTTTTTCTCCAGGAGATATGCAGCACATTGCTTCGAAGAAGCAGGGTGCGTCTCTCCGCAATTGACATACTTGGCCACACACGATTTGGACTTATCGTGTCCGACCTTGGAGCCATATACACAGACTTCGGGTGACTCGACTTTGCACGTCTACATGAGCGATTCGTATGGCCGGAGCGGTAACATTAATAGCACCGCCACGGCAGTGGCCCGAATGCCTTCACGCGGTAGCGGTACCAACCGGCACGCAACGACTCCGAGGGCTTGTCACAGTGGAACGTGACGAAGAGTGTAGGGGTGGGTCTTGAGGCCCCTCCCTGTTTTCTCATCACACGTTCGACCAACACTGCCCCATGGTCGGCCAGCTGTAAGGTGATGTCCTCTATGGAGTATTCAACGAGTTTCCTCGCATAAACTACTTCTTTCCAAACTTCATGGTAGAGTGCGGCGTCACACTCACCGGGGTGCCATGAAGTGTCCGAAGAGCACTTATCTTGGCCGCCTCGGCGGGATTCGCCGTAGTCGCCAGAAGGCTCCCATCCGAGAAACGGGTCACCTTTGGCTCTCTACCAATTACACTAGCTAATCCTCTCCTCTGATGGATTATGTTTCCCTTGGCCAACATGATGCCATCAGTAGAGCAAATGACGAGGAAGCGTTTGAAGCCAGCGGGCTCGAAAACGCTAGGTAACCTCTGAATGAGGGGCCCCGATGTCATCGAGGCTCCGTTCTGTTCACTCTTGGTCATAGTCAGCGGCTCCGCACCCGGGGGGCTGCATAGGGGCCGGATGTGTCTTCGCTGCCCCTGCAGATGGAGAGGAGCCCCGAGTCTTTTTTGTCTCTTTTATCTTAGTCTTTTTCTTTTTTGGAGAGGAGGGCGGGGAATGAACCCGCTTCTCACCTTCACCGGCAGAAGCCCCTAGGCCATATGGACCGGCCTCAGCCAACTCCTTCTTTGAAATTAAGAAGGTCCTGGTGGTCGCAGGGGTACCGTCTGGAGGAGATCCCTTTCCTCCTTGTACTGCCTCAGAAACACTAGCCGTTTGAGGAGAACCTTGCATAGGGGCGGATTCGGGTTCGATGTTTAGAGCCGAGCCCGGATTCCCCACTATGGAAGGCCCTACCGTCTAAGGCTGGGTTTTCTCAAGGACCATGTCTATCACAGGACGGGCCTCCAGTTGGCCATCCCCTCCCAGGACATCGCAGGTCCCCTTGGCAGTGGTGCCAGTGTTGTGTGGGGAGGCACAGGCCTTGACCCCGGCAAGGTTTAAAATTCTTGCCAGCAGGTCTTTTGAGGGAAGTGACCGACGGGGCCTGGCTTCCCTCTTCCCCCTAAGGGGATTTGCCCTACCGAGCCGCTTACACGAGGGGCGGTCGGCAATGGGCTGCCTTGTGGCTTTCTCGGCAAGCCCCTCATAAAGAAAAGGAGGGACTGCCGCTGGAAATAGGGAGGTGCCCGAATGCACCTCCAGAGAAGGAGGTGAGGGCGAGTGTACCTCACCCGTAGGCGTAGGAGAGGAGTAAGTCTCCTCTCCGTTAAAGAAATATGGAGGGTCTCCTGCGCAAGCATAGGGGGAGGGACCTCCATTATTCAAGGAGCTGCCTGAGGGCGGCTCCGTTATTGTTACAGGGGAAGTTGTTGGTTGTTTTTTTTTTAAGTGTTCATACATGGGCATGGTGACCTTCTTTTTATACGGGACGCAATAGCTCACCACCTCTCGCAGTTGCCCGCACTGCAAGAGGTGCTTACAGGCCTGGCAGAGCCAGGCGCCGCCATTTGGGACCACTCCTTCCTCCTGGTGGCCTGGCAGTCCATCGGCATGGCTGCTCCACCTTAGACGCGGCGTAAAACTGAGTGTAAAGAGTGAAAGCAAAAGGGATGTGAGGAAGGTATGGGTGGGGATTAAGCAGATTGTTAAAAAAAACATATTCCGTACTGAAGCTTAGGGGTTAGGGAACGTTTTCCCCTCCCCCCTCAGCCCCGATCCGGGACGGTTGGCTTGAGAAGAAGGTCAGCATCTACCCTGTGAAATTGGAGGCTTACCATTGAAAGTTGTGCGAGAGGTTGTATGAAAAGCGACGAAGTAGGGGAGAAATACAGGCTATCTGAAGGAAGTAAGAGAGGCTAAGCTGGGGCCGGACGGAACGCTGGATCCCGTCAGCACGGCGGCCAGGATGGCAAATCGCCGCCCTCCTTACAGGGGACCTGCGATTTAAGGTAGCACCAAAGGAAGTAGTCTAATGGCGTTAAATCTCAGGGGCCAGTTGACGTCGCCGCCGCGCGAGATGACCCTGCCCTGAAACCGCTGGTACAAAATATCTATCGTGGCGTGTGCAGTGTGGCACGTAGCGCCGTCCTTTTGGAACCACATGTCGTCAGTATCCATATCAGGCATATAATCCAGTTGAGGCAACAAGAAGTTGCTTATCATCGATCTGTAGGTCCCGTCGTTGACGGTTATGGCAATCCCATCTTCGTTCGCAAAAAAAACAAAACGGACCGATGATTCCGTTAGACGAAAATCCGCACCAAACAGTAACTTTGTTGGGATGCAAGTGGTGCTGGTGTATCTCATGTGGATTGTTTGCGTCCCACATCCGATAATTTTGATTGATTAACAAATCCAATTATCCAAAAATGGGCCTCGTCGCTGAAGAGGATTTTTGGAGGAAATTTGTGGCAATTTCCAACTCCTCTAGAGTCTAATCAGCGAACACACAGCGTTGTCTATGGTCTTTTACCTCAGTTTCCTGGGTAAGTTGGATTTTGCACGGGAGCAGACCCAACTCCCTACGCATAATTCACCAAACTGAAGTCGCAGAAAAGCCAAGTTCTTGTGAACGACGAGAAATTGACTGTCTCGGAACTTCCCGTACACTCTCATTTACGGCAGCGATGTTTTTGAGTAGACCTTGCATTTCGGCGACGTATGGGTTGTTGGCTGATTGTTGATCGACCCTTTTGCCTCGAATTTTGCCACCAAGCGTCGAACAGTGGACTCGGCAGGGCGATTGTGGCGAGGATAAAATTCACGTAATGCAACTACAGAACCTGTAGTTGCTCTTTCTTTATATATATATATATATATATATATATATATATTTCCAGAGTTTTTTACATAGCTCGCAGCTGAAATGAAATGCCAAAAGTTTGTCTTTATTTCTTACTGGCATGCCGAAATATGCCTTGTAGGCTCACACATTTTAGCAGATCTCTCTACAAAGTACCTTTTCGCTCTTGTCTTAATAAATTCGCCGTAGACATAGCATAATGCGTCTGTCGGATGCTTACAACCTCTTGATGCCATATGTGACTAATGTTTCTATCAATGACGAGTGACGATGTCTGCGCTGAGGGCAAGTGTTAAACTGATTTGTTGAGCATTGCATTTGCATTTTGTGTATAGAAAGAACAGAGAGGGACTGCCGTAATACGGCAGACGGGTAGTCAGAGAGGAGCGTTGCGGAAAATAATTAAGAAAGGGACAGCGAGAGTAGATAGGTCGGTGGCTATACACCGAAGCGAGGTGTTGTAGTGAGGGTGTAGGTTATGTGGTAATTGACTGGGCGAGGGTTGGGGGCAAGTCAGGGGGGGAAAGGCTGACAGTCCGTCCGGAAACGCGTTATTCACGATGCCTTTATGGTTTTATGCGAAGAATGGTACGGGTGGCAGGTGTTCGTGGGCCGCGGGATATCGCGGCGCCATCGCGTACCTTCTTACGTGAAGCGAGGTGTAAAGTGGGTCTGTGGTGAGTTTTTCAAGTTGTTTTGTGAGTCTGGTGTGAGCGTAGGTGTTGAGAGGAGTTAGTTTGTTGTTGTTGTGTAGTGCGTCCATTCTCGAGTACAGCGGCGAACGGCAAGCGCGCTTCAGAGCAGAGTTCTGAATGCGCTGAGCCTTTCGCTTCCAGGTGTCGCTCGAGGCTACGAGTGACAGTGGGGCGTACGTGAGAATGGGACGCACGAGTGCTTTATATAGGTGTAGTTTTAGTTTCTTGCTCGCTAGGTAGAACCTACCCAGCGATGTGTTTGTACGTGAGGCTCTTGCTTGTATTATGTTCTGGTGTAAGTTGAACCTGAGGGATTTGTCGAATGTTACCCCAAGGATTTTGGTGCACTGTGTATATGCGAGCCTTGTTGGGTTTTGGTGGATCAAGTTTGGTGTGTGTGAGTAGATTTGTAGGTTGTGCATGAAGTGATCTCTAGCGCCGTAGAGTGTCATCTGTGTCTTCTGAGGATTCGTGGCAATCAGCCATTTGTCCTCGTAGTCTGTCTTCTCGTCAAGTATTCTTTGTGCATGGAGCGCGACTTCTTCGGGGGCCCGGCCGCTGACGAGAATGGTCTCGTCGTCGGCGTAGGCCACTATGTAGGTGTGAACGCAGTTTTCTGGTGGGCGTGGGGTGTCGTTTGTGAACATGATGTAGAGTGTGGGTGCCAGAACGCTTCCTTGGGGAACGCCTGAGCGTGGTGTGAAGGGTCTTGATAGGGTGTTGTTATATCTAATGTGGCATCGCCGTCCAGTGAGGTAGTGTGAGAGGAGCCTTCTGGTGCAGAAAGGTAACTCCGTGTTGTTGGCGAGTTTCCAACGGAGTCCCTCGTGCCACACCTTGTCAAAGGCCTTCTCCACGTCCTTACTGACGGAGAGAGTCTTTTGGTGTATCTGTCGTTTCTTTTGTATTCTGTCGTGTACGATGGTCACGGCCGCCTGAGTGGACCTGCCTCTCCTGAACCCGTATTGATGGGGGGAGAACCAGTCCCTCTCTTCCAGGAACTCCCGTAGGCGGCAGTTGACCATTCGTTCGAGTATTTTGCCTAGGTGCTCTAATAGAGCAATAGGCCTGTAATTGTTTGGGTGTTTTGGGTCTTTGTGTTGTTTATGAAGGAGTATATTGTGAGAGACTTTGAATATTTTGGGAAAGTGGCCTGAGGCTAGAGAGGCATTGAATAGGTGTGTGAGTGTGGGATATATGTCTGCGGGGAGGTTATGTATCAGTGTGGCCGGTAGGCCGGAGGGGCCGGGGGCGCGTTTTGGTGTCGATTTTATGTAGTGTTTTGTTTCCTCGACGGTGATTGGAGTGGTAAGTGTAGACGTGTAGTCGAGCGCCTCCATACGTATCAGGGGGGCAGGCCTCAGCTCGTGAGCATGAGTCCGGCACCATTCCTGAATGTCTTGGAAGTGCTCCTGCGCATGTGGTTTTGGTGGGTTGTGGGTGTGTACTGTGTCCCAGTGGGACCTGAATGCGTCGAGGATGTCGTTGGTGACTGTGAGTGTGTGGTTGTTTATTTTTAGTGTTATTGGTTTGTGTGGTTCCGTACCCAGCATCCTTTTCACGTGCCGCCAGAAGAAGGAAGGGTCCATGCAGCGGGTGTCGTCCGCAATGCGGACGACCTCACGCCACTGCCGGTTCCTATCTAGCTGCACGCATTGAAGGATGTGGGCACGTAGCTGGTTGATGTTCTGTTGTCGTGGGCCTCTGGTGTAGTGGTTGTTGTACTGTGTGATAAGTCTCTGTGTGTGTATTGAAAAGGTGAAGTGTTTTAGGCAGGTGTAGTTTTTGTGTGGTGAGTATAAGTTACGTGCGGTGGTGATGGTGTCTAACAGTGAGCACCAGTGGTGGTCTATTTGTCCTGGATTGGTGTTCTCCAGGTCGAGGTTGTGTGGTGTGTTTGTGGATACGTGGCTTCTTAATTCAGCCCAGTTTGTATTCTTGTAGTCGAATAGAGGTGATGTGGGGATGAGTATGGGGGATGTGGATATGAGAAGGCATATCGGTATGTGGTCTGATAGTACGTGGGGACCGGGTGCAATGTGTGTGTAGAAACGTGTGGCATGGTCGTTACGGAAGACCACATCCGGGGATGTGGTGCCTCCGTGCGTGCCAAAGAACGTGGGGAAGGCAGGGCCGATGTGCTCGCAGCGGTGACGCTGCAAGGCACCGGCCAAGTAACTGCCCGCATCGTTCGTGTTGTTAGAAAGGAGTGTCGGGTGAAAAGCGTTGAGGTCCCCCGCGAAGAAGATGGGTAGATTGTGGTTGGAAAGGGCCCGGAGTGGGACTTCTAAGTTTAGTTGTAATTGTGGTGGTCTGTAATGAGTGGCCACTATTATGGGACCAGAGGTTGTGTCGATTTTGCAGGCTAGAAAGGAGGTGTCGCGTGTGTTGACGAGGGAGTGGTGTATGTTGCGCTTTACTAGGATTGCAGATCCTAAGTGCCGCGCCTGTGGGGATAAGTATGTGTGGTAGCCTGCAATGCGGAGTTTGTTGTTGGGAGGGTGTAAGCTGGTGGAGTTTAGTAGTATGATGTCGGGTCTTTGTGTGTTGAGTACCCAGTTGGCGACCGTATGACGAATACCGTGCCAACTGCGTACGTTTAATTGTATTACACTAGTGCGACTTATTGTCGTGGTCTAAGTGCGCGGGAGGCTGATTTGCCAGGAATCGTCCCTTTCTCCTTGGTTATAGCCCAGGAGGCGTGAGGGGCGAGTACCTTGACACGTGTAGATGCGTGTTTGTGAGGCACGGCCGTGTTATTGGGTGGGGGAGCCGTAGTGGGTGGAGGAGAGTGTTCTGTAGAGGTGGTGGCTTTGGGTGGGGTGGTGTCTTGGTGGGGGGAGTTCGTGGGCAGTGTAGAGCTGGAGGACGAAGGGCTGGAGGTGGTTGGGGAGGTGCAGATTATGAGAGGAGGGGTGTCGGGGGAGAGAGGAGGTGGGGACGGCGGAGGGGTGGTCGAGGCAGAGGGGGAAGGAGGCGGAGGAGTTGAAGGAAGGGGGGTTGGAGGGGAAGGAGTCTTAGGTGAAGGGGCGGAAGGCGGAGGAGGAGAGGAGTGAGAAGGAGTAGAGTGAGAAGGAGTAGGGTGAGAAGGAGTAGAGTGAGAAGGAGTGTGTTGAGAAGGGGAGGATTGAGAAGGAGTGGAGGGGGAAGCAGTAGGGAGCGAGGGAGGAGTGGAAACAGGAGAGAGGGGGGTTTGTTTGTCCCGTGCCTGTCTACGCGGATGGGGCTTGGGGGTGGGGTTTTGGGGGTTAGCACGGGGTGTAGTGGGCTGCGAGGGGGTTGGAGTCACAGTGGAGGCTGTGGGAGAGGAGGCTGAGATGGGTGCGACATTCTTTGTATTTATACAGTCATCATCGTTGCCAGAATGTTCTAGAAATGCTTCAAACATATAAAAAATTCTCGAAAGTTCTAGAAAGCTCTAGAGTTTATTTTTCACCAAATTAGTGGTGAATACTCGTATATATGGGATCTGAGAGAACTGCCATTGCTGGCCAGGTTGCCAAAAACAAAATATAAGTGAAATAATTTTTATTACTACTGTATTACTCTTTCTATAACTTTTTAAATACACTATATCATGTTTATACCATAACTAAAAAAACAACCTTTGAAACTTTTTATATATTTTTACTATTTGCATCAAAATAATGTTATTTACCATAAATGGGCTAATTTAAAATTTCAATGTCCTAACCACAAAAGCAAAGTTTGGCGATTAAAATTGACGTTTTATTTAATAGAGCCACAAACAATTGGAAAACAACACTTTTAACCCAAGGTCAAGACAAAAGTGAAATTATGTTACACAGTTGTATCAATACTGTGTAAGATAACCATTATTAATCATCAATGCCCTTTTTCTCAGAATACTCAGAGAGAGGAATTCAGGTTAGCATCCCCCAACTTTTTTATATTGGATCCGCCACAGAACGCGTCGTTTTTTGCTACTAAATTGGCAATGGAAATTAAGTAAAAAAAAAAACGAGTTTATTTTTATCAATTTTATTTTTTTGGTTAAGGGACTATCTGGCGACTGCCGACTGCCGACTTAGGCATAAGTTGCCGTAAACAAACAGCCTAGTTCTAGGCTACTTCAAAATAATTCAACAGGAAACAACAATAACAAGAAATAACAATAACAAAGCAATAACAAAAACGATAACAAAAACAACAACAACAATAAAACCGGGTTAAATAAAAGGGAGAAGGCCGGCCTCCCCCCAAAAGTCAATAAGTCCACCAGTCATGGTGCACGCACTCGTCCCGAGTACAAGGGACAGGCGGTAGCGACCCCGCCCATCCCGGTATCGGGACAGGTATCGTGCGCGAAGATCACCCAGACTGGGACATTCGACAAGAATGTGCCGAACAGTCTGGGGGACGACGCAGTCGTTGCAATAGGGCGCATGCGAGCGCTCCATCAAGTAGCGATGCGTCACACGAGTGTGTCCGATTCGAAGACGACAGAAAGCAAACTGAAGCGGCCGCGGCATTGGGGGATAGGTCCATGGGAACAGTCGCAGCGCAATGGCACGCAACTTTAAGTTCCCTTCGACCGTCTCCCATCATCTTTGCCAAGCAGTCCGAAGAGCTGCCCGTATTCCTGCCATGTAGTCGGTGTGAGGAAGAGCGAAACGCTGGTCCGGTCGCCGAGTCCTCGCGGACTCTTTGGCGCCCTCATCGGCGCGCTCATTCCCCGCAATTCATACATGTCCAGGAACCCAGCAGAAGATAATCTCGACATCTGCCCGGCTCGCCAAAACCATGGCGTCACGGATATCGCAAACCAGAGGATGCGGAGATTCCAATGCCCCGATAGCACTCAGGGCGCTTTGTGAGTCGCTATAGATCACAATCCGGCCTCCGAACCGGGCACGTCACGTAATCTCCCGTACCGAGTGGTGTATTGCCACCAGCTCGGCCGTGAAGACAGACGCAGCGCCTGGTAGAGCCCCGCTGACTTCAAACAGAGGGGATACGGCGTGGAAGCCGACCCCCTCCTGGGACTTGGAGCCATCCGTATACACTGGCACGGTTCCAGCGTGACACGATGTGTGCTCCAAAAAGGTCGAACGCAATACTCCCGGCGCAGTACAAGCTTTGGGAGCAGAGGCGTGGCGACAAATAGTCAAATGTGGTACCCTCCAGGGTGGCGTCCTGGGCAGAACCAGGGGCGCCACCGGTCCGAGAGCGATATCTACCCCTCAAAGGAGTTTCCTGGCCCTAAACCCAAAAGGCTTAGGGTATGACTGGCGTCTCTCGACGGCATAGGCACCATCGAGATCAGCTTCGGATGCAGTGAGAGCTGTTGGCGACTGAGGAAGGCGCCGGGCTTGCGCGTACAGTTGAGTGATACACTGCACGCGGCGTAGAGGGAGTGGCATCTCCCAAGCATCGACCAACAGGCTCTCAATGGGGGAAGTGCGGAAGGCACCGGTCGCAAGGCGAAGGCCGGTGTGGTGGATCGAATCCACCTTCCGCAATAAACGCTCGGCTGCAGATGCATAAAACTCGCATCCGTAGTCGAGCTTCGAACGAACAAAGGATCAATAAAAAAGTAAGGCAGTAGCCCTATCAGCGCCCCAAGCGCTGAACATCACGGAACGAGGAATGTCCATGGCGCGGGTACAAAAGACCCTGAGGCTGCGAATATGAGCCTCCCAGGTGAGGCGTCGGTCGAATACAAGACCAAGGAAACGGTGCGACTCAACCACATCCAGGCGCACCCCATTTAGAAACAAATCTGGGTCGGGGTGAAGCCGTGGATGGCGGCAGAAGTGCACCACCTTAGTCTTGACCAAAAAAAACCGAAACCTGTGCGTTTCGGCATAGCGAGAGACGCGGTTCAATGCCTGTTGGAGTCGACGCTCCAGAGTTGGCATCTGGGCCGCGCCAAAACAGATCGAAAGGTCGTCCACGTAGAGGGTAGCGAGAACATCTTCCGGCAGCACCGAGGTGAATGCCGTTGATGCTTTAGGGCAAAGAGTGTGACACTGAGGACACTTCCCTGCGGGACACCTTCTTCCTGCTTCTTTGGGCCGGAGAGGGCTCCCCCCACTCGTACGCGGAATCAACGATCTCGCAAAAATTCAGATATAAAAATTGGGAGGCGTCCCCTCGCCCCCATCGTGTGGAGAGGCTTCATAATACCGTATCGCCATGCGGTATCATAGGCCTTCTCCAGATCGAAAAACACCGTGGCGTAGTGCTGTCTACGAAGAAAATCCTCGCAGAAGGCATTTTCCAGTCGGAACAGAGCATCCGACGTGGAGTGGAACTTGCGGAAACCGCACTGTGCGGAAGACAGATTGCCTCCGCTGTTCAGGAAAAAGGCTAATCTAACATTTACCAATTTCTCCATCAACTTGCACACGCAAGAGGTTAGAGAGATTGGGCGGAAACCGTTTGGAGTAGAGTGATCTCTCCCCGGTTTGCGAAAGGCAAGCACAGTAGCGATTCGCCAGGAGTCTGGGAGAAGACCTTCCACCCAGATCCTGTTGAACAAATCTAACAGAAAGGCCATGCCTCGCTCACCTAGATGTCGAAGCATGGCGTACGGGACATCGTCCAGGCCATGGGCGGTGTCCGCGCACGAAGCGAGAGCGGAACGCAACTCGCTTACAGTAAACTTGTCGTTGAAGGGTTCTCCGCCTCTGGAGGTAAAGTCCAGCCGGCGGCCTTCGGCCCCATCACGACGTGCATTGAATGCTGGCGGAGCAGCATCACGGCTAGAGAATGCAGAAAAAGCGGTCGCGAAGGATTCCGCCACGGACGCGGGGTCCGAGATTATGGTCCCATTCTCCTGGAAAACGGTAATGCGGTCCTGCGAGAACTTGCCCCGAACCATTTTGACTCGCATCCACACCTCAGCTTAAGGGGTCATCCCGTTAAGTGAAGACACGTATGCCCGCCAAGAAGAGCGGCGGGCGTGCTTTGAAATATACCTGAACCTAGCCCTAGCCCGACGAAATTCAGCGACAGTGAAATCGTTCGGGCGGCGCTTATAGCGCATGTAGGCATAACGCTTCTGTTTGAGGGCCGTCTCACACTCGGCCGACCACCATGGGAGTGGTCGGCGTGCAAAACGGCTAGACGTCCTAGGAATAGTAGTCAGGCCCAAGGCGATGAGGTTGCCGGAGAAGAACTCAACGGCCTCATCTACCGACCTAAACTCCTCGACTGAGATATAGAATTCAGTCATTTCCTGAAATGCAGGCCACCGCGCCCGCGCCAAGCACCACCGAGGTGGTCTCTCAGGCGGCAGTTGCCCTGAAAATGATATTTGAATGGGAAATTGATCACGACCATGGAGGTCATCGACCACCCTCCAATCAAAATCAGGCTGTGCATCCGAAGAGCACAAAGATAGGTCAAGGCAAGAAAATGAAGCGGTTCTCGGACATTGATGCGTAAACTCATCCACGTTTAGGACACCCATCTCAAGCTCTTCGATCAGATCGGCAAGGACTTGTCCCCTGGGATTTATGGAGTAATCTCCCCAGAGAGGATGCCTGCCATTCAGATCTCCAAGCAAGAGATAGAGCCTCGGCAACCGTGCCACGACGCGGCCGAAGTCCCCCGAGTCGAAGTCAGCTGACGGTGGAATGTACGCAGAAATCAGAGTATACCTCCTATCCTAGGTGCAGCTGCACAGCCACTGCCTGAAAGGAGGTATCTAAAGAGAAAGGAAGAACGGAGACATCATGCCGGGTGTAAACCGCGCATCCCCCAGCCCGGCCATCCCGCGGTGGTGGGGTCGCAAGACTCTTGTACCCCAGGAGGGCGGGCAGAGGTCACGCGCCTAGCATGGTCTCCTGCAAAAAGATAGCTAACCGGGAGCGGGACGAGACGAGCCTCCGCAGCTCCTCCCAGTTGGCCGGAGTCCACGGCAATTCTATTGAAGGAATATGCCCTCCAGGCCTATCTCGGAGGAGACGCGGGGGCCCTCCTCAAACTGAAGACCCCCACGGGGATGGCCGTACGCTTCCCGGGGGCAGAACCCCGGGCGCTGTTGGCCGGACAAAGCGCTGGAGGCGCTGTCGCCTTCGAGGACTTATTGGGGGAGGTTGGGCTCGCCATGCGAGTCTTTTCCTCCCTCCGCCTCGAAACCTTGGGCGCGCGCTGCGGCTTCGGAGGTGATGGGCCCTCTTTTCGAGGAACCACCGTCTCCGAGCCATTCGCTTTACCTCGGGGCGTGGGCGAAGGAGCCGAAGCTCCTTTGTTGCTGTCCTCCTTTCGAGAGACAGCTTTAGGAACCCCCGAAGATGGCCTAGCGACCATCTTCAGAGGTGTTGCCTCCTGTGAGTCTAACGACTCGGTGGAGGCGCGTGGCCGTTATACCTTGCGGGAAACGGTCACGCTAGGGGAAGAGGGTGGAGCCCTGGTTTTAGCCGGGGCTGGGTATGAACCCTTTTTGCCGCCAGCTTTACCAGGGAAGCGCCCGGGTTGGGTAGAGCCCGCAGAAGGGCTCCGAATGGGTGCGGAAACAACCGTGCTCGTTAGACCGGATGGGCCAGGAGCAGAGGGTACCTTTCTAGCTACTGAGGCATATGACGTCCCAGGCAGAGCTGAGCGCGCTAGGACCAAGTCCTTA
Organism: Ceratothoa steindachneri; assembly: GCA_963969495.1. Taxonomy (NCBI): domain Eukaryota; kingdom Metazoa; phylum Arthropoda; class Malacostraca; order Isopoda; family Cymothoidae; genus Ceratothoa; species Ceratothoa steindachneri. The sequence goes on from OZ018332.1 coordinate 114,917,828, forward strand.
GCCTCGCGGAATGAGAGTCTATCCTGGGCCTGAACGGCCAGGATTTCTTTCAACAGGAGATATGCACCACATTGCTTCGAAGAAGCAGGGTGCGGCTCTCCGCAATTGACACACTTGGCCACACACGATTTGGACTTATCGTGTGCGATCTTGGAGCAATTTACACATACTTCGGGTGACCTCGACTTTGCACGTCTACATGAGCGATTCGTATGGCCGAAGCAGTGACAGTAATAGCACCGCCGCGGAAGGTGGCACGAATGCCTTCACGTGGTAGCGGTACCAACCGGCACGCACCGACTCAGGGAGCTTGTCACAGTCGAACGTGACGAAGAGTGTAGGGGTGGGTCTCGAGGCCCCTCCCTGTTTTCTCATCACACGTTTGACCTTGACCGCCCCATGGTCGGCCAGCTCTAGGGTGATGTCCTCAATGGAGTAGTCAACGAGTTCCCTCGCATATACTACTCCTTTTACAAAGTTTATGGTAGAGTGCAGCGTCACACTCACTTGGGTGCCATGAAGTGTCCGAAGAGCACTTATCTTGCCGCCTCGGCGGGATTCGCCGCATTCGCCAGAAGGCTCCGGGCGAGAAACGGATCACCTTCGGCTCTCTACCAATTGCACTAGCTAATCCTCTTCTCTGATGGATCATGTTGCCCTTGGACAACATGGTGCCATCAGTGGAGCGAATAACGAGGAAGCGTTTGAAGCCAGTGGGCTCGAAAACGCCAGGTAACCTCTGAATGAGGGGCCCTGATGTCATCGAGGCTCCGTTCTGTGCACTCTTTGTCTTAGTCAGGGGCTCCGCACACGAAAGGGGTAGAGGGGCTGGATGTGCCGATCTTGGCTTGGTCGCCTACCAAAGTGGCAGCAGACCTATCCATCCCCGCAGCCCCCGCGGATGGAGAGGAGCCCCGAGTCTTCCTTGTCTTTCTAGTCTTTTTCTTTTTTGGAGAGGAGGGCGGGGAATGAACCCGCTTCTCACCTCCGCCGGCAGAAGCCCCCATGCCAGATGGGCCGGCTTCAGCCAGGTCCCTCTCCAAAATGGAGAAGTTCCTGGTAGTGGTGGGGGCACCTGTTGGAGGAGATCCCTCCCCTCCTTGTATTGCCTCGGAGCCCTCAGCCATTTGAGGGGGACCTTGCATAGGGGCGGACTCGGGTTCGGTGCTTGGCGCCGAGCCCGGATTCCCCCCCATGGAAGGCCCTACCCTCTGAGGCTGGGTCTCCTCAAGGACCATGTCTATCACAGGAGGGGCCTCCAGTTGGCCATCCCCCCCCAGGACATCGCAGGTCCCCTTGGCAGCGTCAAAAGTCATTTATGGGGAGGCATAAGCCTTAACCCCGGCAAGGTTTAATATCCTTGCCAGCAGGTCTTTTGAGGGAAGCGACCGAAGGGGCCTGGCTTCCCTCTCCCCCCTAAGGGGGTTTGCCCTACCGAGCCGCTTACAAGAGGGGCGGTCGGCAATGGGCTGCCTGCTGGCTTTCTTGGCAGTCCCCTTAGAAAGAAAAGGAGGGACTGCCGCTGAAAATAGGGAGGTGCCCGAAAGCACCTCCAGAGAAGGAAGTGAGGGGAAGTCCCCTACACCCGTAGGCGTAGGAGAGGAGTAAGCCCCCTCTCCGGTTAAAGAAGTATGGAGGGTCCCCTGCGCAAGCACAAGGGGGGGACCTCCATTTTCTCGGTGGAGCTGCCAGAGGGCGGCTCCGTTGTTCTTGGGGAAGTTGGGGGTTGGGTTTTTTTGTGATAATCATCATTGGGCATGGTGACCCTCTTATTTACACGGGACGCAACAGCTCACCACCCCTCACAGTTGCCCGCACTGCAAGAGGTGCTTGCAGGCCCGGCAGAGCCAGGCGCCGCCATTTGGGACCACCCCTCCCGCCTGGTGGCCTGGCAGTCCATCGGCATGGCGGCTCCACCTTAGACACGGCGTAAAAAATGATAGATTTTGAAGAGGAGAGGAAAAGGGATGTGAGGAAGGTATGGGTGGGGATGAAGCAGGTAGTTAAAAACCAGCCACCCCAGACCAGAGCTCAGGGGTTAGGGGACATTGTCCCCTCCCTACTCAGCCCCGATTCGGGACGATTGGCTGAGAAGAAGGTCAGCTTCTACCCTGTGAAATTAGAGGCTGACCAGAAAAAGTTGTGGGAGAGGTTGTATGAAAAGCGACGAGGTAGGAGAGATATACAGGCTATCTGAAGGAAGGAAGAGAGGTTAAGCTGGGGCCGGACGGAGCGCTGGATCCCGTCAGCACGGTGGCCAGGATGGCAAATCGCCGCGCCCCTTACGAGGTTGTTTTTATCAAACTAAATGACATTTGTTTATTTATTATTTGGCGTAGACAAATGATCCTTAGCAAACATTAGGTGTGCCTCAATGTGAGGCATTTTTCATGAATAGTACTTTTCTATTTATACAAGATCACCACTCATGCTGACAATCCAGGCAACTGAAATCTGATGTAACTTGATGTTCGCGCTTTTTAGGGATCTTGGGCAACTCCCTACGAGTAACGTTGACTGTTTTTTACCATTTTTGCAATTTTACAGAAAGCACAATTTGAAATCTTCGGAGGAAGACCTAAACAAAGACGGTACATTGGTGAACCATGTTCCCTACACTTCCGACATATTAAAGCAACAGTGTATGGATGAAGATTATATATGCCGATAGCTCTTTAACCTTTTACATTAATATAGAAATTAACAACTGCACCAAACCATCAGAGTGTTCAACTATTTGAACTAAGTTGATTATTATGTAGTGTTTTATAGTGTTGTAGAACTAGAAGCTATAATTAGGAATTTGCATTAACTAAGACACTTTTAGAATTGGTAATGAATTCTTTTCCCCTGCCTTAATATGAATATATATTTGGGGAGGCCCTTTTTTGTATTTATTATTATAGATATAAAAACTACTTGTAATAAAATGATGAATGGAGTACTTGTAATAAAAGTACTTAATTAGAGCAATAAACCTTTTTCAAGGCGTTTATTAAATTGTTATCTATCCAATTATATACTTCATTCACTAAACAACGTAATATCTATTGTTATCAGTGAAATTAAAATCTCTTTTTCCCCCACAGTTTAATGCAACAGAAATCTACAAAATCCCTGCCTAATCTAATAATTAATATTATTTGAGTATTAATTTGAATACAACTAGCACACTATTCTACCAAACATTATTATTGCCATTAATTTAAAATTATCTCCCCTTAAAAGGTAATAATAATATCATTGACGCTACTATAGTTTCATTAAAAGCCAACAATAAAAAACATTTTTAATTAAAAATACTCTTTTAAGTATATGAGTGGCTTCCTTTATGAGTGAGGTGTATATTAATAAATACATGGATAGAGGTGGACTTTAAATTACCATCAAATGCATAATATTCGAACTATTCTAAAAACCTTGTTATATATTTCATAAATATTCTGTATTTCGGAAAGTTCGTTCTGATTCGGAAAATTTAATCTATTTTCAAAGGCTGAAAAACAGGAATAAAATTATTTATAAAGAGAATTGCAATGGGAAGCATTCTCTGAAAAAATAATAATTGCTATGCAAATTAATTGAGCTAACAATGTACATATCCCGAGAAAGTAAAAAAATGAGGATATGGTTAGCCTAGTTAGTCTATTAACTAGAACTAACTCACGCTATCAACCGAAATAAATAAGCGAATTTTGACAGGAAGAGACAAGTTAGAGCTTATTAGACACAGGAGTGATAGCCTAACTAGAGTCGCCTAGTCTTCTTTTGTCTCTTATTAAGGATCGCTGGGTTGTTAGCATAATTGTCTTTTGCATAGCAATCCCTATTTTTTAAAAATAATTTTGTTTCGTCTTTTTCAGAGCAAAAAAATAACAAATGTTCCTCGAACAAAGTGGCAATTATATAAATAAGTAAATTTACTTAATAATTTTTTCCAAAACGGCACGAACTTTCAGAAGGACTTAACATTAAAAAATGATATTTTAAAATAAATGAAAATATAATGTTCATATATTAAAATCATAATATTTATGGGTCCAGTCTTGTATACAGATCACTGATCAGTTTCATATAGTGTGAATTATTTTGTCAGTTTTTTTTACTATCCCTAATAAAGAAAGTTCAGGCAGTTTAAATATACCCAATACGAAGTAAAAAGAAAGAGAATTAAATTGAAAACATACCCACACCCAAAGACTATATCATCCGTGTTTGGTAATGACTGAAAAACTAATTTATTAATTTGGAGCCTTTTTGGTATAAGAAGATGATGATCAGGAACTTGCGAGTCAATAACGTTAATAAAATATCAAAATCTACATTTTATTGAAAAACTGTCTGATTTCCTTTAAAGTTGTACAAAATATTCTTAAAAATTTGTTTCTGCTAGTAAGCAATATTAATTTGATACAATATCGGCGGAAAAAATGTATGAGAAAAGTAATACGTAATTGAAGAATTGATGCGTTCAAAACAAGTGAATGATAACTTATACCTATAGGTTTACACGTAAAAGTTTGTAGTTTATACATGACAACACACTCGATAGTGTATTGTAGATTGTTACTGATGGCATTATTCATTTATCAGGATAAGGCGAGATAAAGTCGACAAATCCTTCAGAGAATACGATTTTGTGGAAGAGTGAAAAAAAGTGTGATTTAAGGAATAATAAAGCTCTATGTGGATAAAGGGACCTGGAAGTCAGCGAAAAGAACGGGTCGCCCTCGAGTAACCACTCGCACGAAAGATCGCAAAATGCAATGGATGTCGATGTAGGACCCATTTGAGACAGCAGCCGGGATTTCCTATCAAATTGCCGAGAACATAAACTTGAATGTATCTCGCCAGACTCTCTCACATTGCTTATGAAAGAGGAGGCTCATAGCACGTCCCCCCCGCTAAGAAATGACTCATAAGTAAAAGGAATAAAGCGGCTACTGCGCGTGTCCGTCTTGTATTCTCTCAGCAATGAAAGCTAATTATTTGTTCTGATTGGATGGGAAGAGGAATGTAAGCGTAGTACAGGTGAAAGATTAAATCCGTATATATATATATATATATATATATATATATATATATATATATATATATATATATATATGCGCAAAAAAGCTACAGTATGCAGCAATAAGCTTCAGGAATGTGTCATTACGTCTCTCAGAACATTGTGACCATGTGAGCGTTTTCATGCTGGACAATATTTCGTGCCACACTCAAAGACGATGAAGATATTTTTGGATACCAGCATTATCTACCTGTTGAATTGGCATCCATAGAGCCCTGATTTTAACCCGATTGAAAGCCAAACGAAGATTCTTGCTGAGAAAGTTGTGGCTTGGAAAATGACGAATATTGAAGATCTCTGGCAAAGATTGGAAGAAGAATGGAATAAATTTTAAGCCGAAGAATGTGAGAAATTATTGAAGCAATGTGACCGAATATGTGTTCAAATCATTCAGAAGAACGGCCTGCATAGTTTTTATTAATATTTTTTTCAATTGTCTGTGAGATAATTGTGTTGCTTTTTGGCTGTGGCTGCATTTATATTTATTATTCTCTTAATTTTGAACGAATCCCTTCTTCAAATACACCTTACATTTCCACTCTACAATGAGGTGAAACTATCAGAGACAACTCTTAAAGAATATTCTGTTATTTCCATGGAAATTTAACGATTGCAGTCAAGAATATATAGATTATATACGCTAATTTAGGACGTTACTGTAGAACTCAGAATCAGTTCGTATTCGAAGAGGAGATGGGGAGGGAGATTTCTAAATGTCATGTTCATAAAATTGTTCGTAATTCTTTGATTAAGTAATAAACTGGCATATATTCGTTTTGGTCACTTTCTTGCTTGCTCGATAGATTCATTGGTACGACAAAATAGATTTGTATTGAAATTTATCCCGTAAATTATTACTTTAAAAATAATTCAGAAATAATGAGCCTTCATTTATAACGCCGTCCATCCCTTTGCAATCGTGAACGAGGCCTTTCTCCCTGATAATAAAATTCACATCAAGATCAAAATTACATCACTGGAAAGACCTTGCGTACTATGAGCCAGTCCTTTTTTGTGTGTAAAGGTGCAAACGAAGGAAAAGTACTTTATTTTGCTGCTAAAGAACGAATATGAAATCTTTCGCAGCCCAAAGGACAACCTATTTAATATCAGAACCAAGCAAAATTTATTTTGGGGAAAAATTATGACAGAGGAGAACTATTATATGAATAAAATCAGCAACAACAAGGTTTTTTTTCTTATTGAGAGTAGTTTTGATATAAAATCGATCCGTATCTCCAGTGTGAGGAACACACCGATATCCAACTAGTTACAAACACGGCTAAATGAATAATTCGCTCTTTATTTGACTTTTTTTCCAGAAATAATTCTTTCTCTGTGTCGCATCAAGGTTATCTCACAGTGCACGATCATCCTGTTTGTTCTCCTCCCTGATTAGTCATGTCTTTGACTGAAGACTAAAACACTTCGACTCTATGGCATATTGATATGGATGTTGCAGTTCTCTTGAAATCTAAAATCACGGTGCCAAATGATCCTATGTATGAAGGCTCTTCCATCCAAGAGCTAGAGTTCATCAGTAGGTAGTATGCGTTTTTGGCGTTGTAGCCTGTTTCAAATTCGAGTTTTTAGGTTTGTTTTTTGCTGGAATAGGAAAACCAATAAATGTAAAGAAAGTTAAAGGATAGTTAAACCTTTCATAATTGAACATGTAGAGGTATAATAAGAGTTTAGTATATATATATATATATATATATATATATATATATATATATACAAAAGACATCTGGGTTTAGCTTTACCCCTCCGATGTTCTCCGGTAACATAGGAGAACGGGCAAAAGGGTAAATGTTACGAGAGAGATTCCTGACCTCAGCTCAAAAGGCAGGCCATTCGAGGGTGCACTTATAAACAATCCATTCAAAAGTGCAAACTGCCGATCTCATATTACCCTCTGTCCGAGAGACAAGACACCAAGCGCGGGAGACCAATCTGAGGTCTCACCTTGTAAGTCCCCCCTTCTACCTCCCCAACCCCGCGGAAGTAATTTGTGTATATAACAGGTTGACCCGAGGAAACAAGGCTTTTTGTTCGTTCTAACGGAAGAGACAAGTAAGTCACCGGTTGAGATTTTTCGAGTTCGATAAGGAAACAGAAAAATCACCGGTAGAAAGTTTTCTGCAAGTTTAGGAGAACTTTGCAGTCCTTATACAAATCAGATTGTACCAAGGAAGCTCGGCGCCGTTCGATCCCCCAAGATATTGAGTATCAAGCTAGCCAATTTGAGGACTCTAAATCTTACTCTATCTGAGTTGGACAAATCCCAACTAGATAGAAAAATTAAAAAGAAGACAACGATTTCATCTCCCGCAGAAGAAAAGTAGAAGTACTAAGCTTTCGCTTGAATTCGCCTCCACCCCAGATCCCTCGTGGCGTCACCCGTCAACTCGACAGGCAGATCAACGAACGCCATCTATCGAGCAAACAGCCCACTCCGATCAAAATCTCCGAGGATAGTCTAACTGGTCGCGATTGGACATTGGACATAATAAGGGGTGAAAAGATAGAATTAGAGAGAAAAAAGTAAGAGAGTAAAGTGGTTAAGAAGTGAGTTTTAAAGAATAGATGTTGTGTAGAAGAAAGAATAAAAGATCCCTGGTGAAAGGGTAGCTCTGTATGTGTTTTTTCTTTGGTTTTCTTTGTGTTTTAAACTATATTATTTATAGTTTATTTAATCAAATCAGCGTTGCTGATTTGATTAAAAGATCTCAACTTGATGATGAATTTTGGTTTTTGGCATTCAAGCCTTTTTTAGAGTCGGGGTTTTTTACGTCCCGCTTTGGTATTTGAAAAAATATTAAATTTTCCTAAATTTTAGGTTGATTTGAAATTTACTTTATTTTTGATTATTGTTAAAGAGTTGAGTGAATTTGTTTTATTTTTTGAGGTTGAATTTTAGTTAAAATAACTTTAACATTACACTGGTTTGTTTAGTCTCGTTTATTGTCGATCGCGTTGTGTGTAATAGGGGGTCACGTCACCGTCAGACTGTATTTTACTGCTCTTAAAGGGTCTTATTTGTCTGTCGGCCTCGATTTCTAAGTGTGTACGAGAGAATTCAGGGGTCAAGCGCGCACCAATGGCTTGCCATATCCTCTTAGCTCTCTCGTGGAGCGCCACGTTGATCGGAGATAATCCAACCGAGGCGTGGAGCTCCCTCTGTTTTTTATGTTCTCTTCTTCGGGTATTTGTAATGAGTAAAACCGCCTTGTTCTGGATGGTTTGTAGTTTCGCAATGTGGGTCCTGGCGCACGCATTCAACGGCACCGGGGGGTACAAGAGTCTCGAGCGAATGCACGCATTGAATATCTTGAGTTTATTTGAGCGGGTTAGGTCCATGAACCTATAAAACTCTCTCAAATCTCTCTTGACATTCGCGACTGTTCGTCCGATATGACACTTGTATCCTCCTGTGGTGATTTTGAGCCCCAGAACCGTCCCTTCCGAGCAGTAGGGGATTCTCTCCCCCTCTACCCGTATATCATCGAAGGTCTTGCGAAACATGGGAATTATTTTGAATTTTTGGGCATTGGTCGAAATCTTCCATTTCCTCTCGAAAGAGTTGATGTTGGAAATCTCCCTAGCCGTATTATTCGCCATAAATTCCCTGTGAACGTAGGCGGCTGTACAAATTTGCGATATATCGTCAGCGAACTGAACGTATATCGTACCTTCGGAAAGAGGTTGTGGTAGGTCACGTGTATATATGTTGTATAAAAGGGGGGAGAGACACCCCCCTTGTGGGACCCCAGATTCGAGATCGAACTCGGGGCCTTTATGCTCTTTGAACTGTATATACGCTCTCCTCTCCATTATGTAGTCGCATAGGATCCTTTCAAGTATGGGGTCGAGGCCCACTTGCAGGATCTTAAATTGCAAGCCTCTTTTCCAAACTTTATCAAAAGCTTTTTTGACATCGCGGAGCACCAGGTCGGCATGCCTTTTGCTTGCTTTGATGTTTGCAAGTTTTTCCGTAATAACGGCTAGCGCCGTGTCAGTCCCTCTTTTCTTTCTGAAGCCGTGCTGCTGCGAATATTTCATCTCCATTGCCTTATGTGAGTAAAGAATAATCCTGTGGTTTATGTCCCCGTGCATAATAATCAGTTTATTGGATGTCTGGCCAAGGACAAACATATTAACTTAAAAATTGTTCCCCCCGTAAAATTTTATTTCGAAGGGAGCTGCGACAGCTCACCCAGTAATACCATTTTCTTTTTTTATGTGTATTAGATCTTTATTTGTTTTATGTTATTTAGTGAGATGGTTTATTGTTATTAAAGTCTATTTTTCTTTAGTAAATGCACTGTTTTAATTATCCCCGAACGAGTTTGAAGTGGCAATATTTGATAAATTCAAGAAAGAAACCCCGTTTATTCATTCACTAGAATAAAAATAAAGATTAGCACTCTTAGAGAATGATCCTCAAGCGATCACCGAGGCACGAACCTACGCCTCATGTCAAAGTTTATTTGGTTTATTAAAAATTAATAAAACAAATATATATATATATATATATATATATATATATATATATATATATATATATATATATATATATATATATATATATATATATATATATATAAGCTTGGCTAACCTACAACAGAACAGATCATGCGCATCGAGGATTTCATTTAGCGCCACTATATTTATTCTTTGGAATGGTGCTGGTCATTCAATATGTACATTTACTTTGTTGATTTCCATGAGTGCTTTTTACCCAAAGGTAAAAAGCTTAAACTAGTGTTGAATGCATCTTTTACTTCCGTTGAAAGAAGAACCTTGTTGCCAACCTCTTCTGAGTGATCAATATTTACTGAATCTTGTGCTAAATACAACAGTTACAATGCTACGCAGTGATGAACTTTCTATTTTAATAAAGAGGTTTTTCGCTGACAGAAAGGGGACCAGATTATCTCAGTCATAAGAGTCCCTCTTTTGGCGTATGTCAGACGTTTATTAGTGCTCTTTGTTTTTGTCATTCTTGATCCGAGGAAATTGCTACATGGCTTCACTCATTTTACAGCTGGCAAACAAAGATTGAACCACTCCACCTGGTGCAGTTCTCTATGTTCTCTGCATCAGATGACTCGATTAGTATATTTGATATTACGCATTAGTGATTGATCAATGATAAGATCAGTAAAAAGGCCTGCCGATAATCTATCCATTTTGAAAACAACATATAAGCCATACACAGAAAGAGAATGCAAATTAAGGTGATGTGTTGACATGCTGGTCATTTGCTTTAGATACAGATATAGAGAGAGATGAATGGGATGTCTCAGCAGTTGACGATGTTTCTTAATTCATATAAAAATACTCTGCAGAAATTTGGCTATGAAAACTCGAATTTTCCCTCTTTAAACGCATGTTAAATAGACGCAGCTTGCAAAACCAATACGAAAAAATACTAAATAACTTATCAATGATCAGGTTAGTCCACGGATGGATTATAATAGGTAAAGTAAAAAATTGAATAGACTTAGGTGTATCTACATTCTGACCTCGTGGATAAAGTGTAGTAACTGATTGCGATCGCAAATAACATATGATTTCTATGATCTAGTTTAAGGAATCATCTGAGAAGAAAGACGACCTGTTTTATGTGCAACAAATGGGGTGGAGCATGTATAATTTAGTGTGGGTGGCGCTTATGAGATTTATTCGTGGTACAACGTAGATCCTGAAAAAAAAGTATTGAGGAATTCGGCTTCCGGGTCCCAGCTGAATGAGAATGTATCTCACAGATTTAAGTTCATGACTCTAAATATGATATTCACTTTAATTTAAAATTTTCCTCAGCGAGAGACAAACCTTAGCCGTAGTCGTGGGAGTGTAGGGAAATGATATATATATATATATATATATATATATATATATATATATATATATATATCTTTGATTTCCTATGCTAAGCCCAATCTTCCGAAGTTATAAATAATTTTGTTGAAATATATATTGCTCTAACATTCTAGCGTGCGCTAGATACTCTTTCTCACTTATATTTTAGTTATCTTGACCTTACTTATTTGCATACTTCTTATGACTAATTTATTACTATCCTTTTATCTTTAAAAGAGGAAGATAGATAACTTTAAATGACGTAAATGTATTCAGGGATCTTATAGGTAAATTAGCATTATTTCTGGCATTATTCAGATCAGAAAGAAGATTGCGTCTATTATCACACCATTGATTGCTTCAGACGCGCAGCATAAAAATGGCTGGCATTATTGGCAGTGAACGTGGAATTGGGCAAATGATTACTCCGATGTTTTATTGTTTATTAATTAAAAATAAATTTGTATAAATGAATGCGATAGAGATATATTAGTAAACAATTTAAGCAGACTAATATTTAGGATCCGGCAAATTGAATTCACCCAATGCATGCAAAGAACAGTTCTGGGTCATAATCAATAGGGAAAGATAGACAGCAATGATCTGAGCGAAAAACACTGGATATGGATGTTAGTTCTTATTTTTTCATACGAAACAGATTTAGAAATTTATGCAGAAATTTATGAGGATTTGAAAACAGCCGAAGATAAACGGGACATGATTTTGGATTGGAAGGATCCTTAAACGAGCGAAGCACCTTAAGTTCGAGGCGTCGCTAAAGACAGAGTACAAACAGGAGAAGATTGAAGAGCTGACTGAATCTTTTGCCTAATATAATCGTCAGGCAATAGGATTAGAAAATAAATAAAATTATAGTAATGGCGCTCTTCAGAGTCATGATCAATTGCAAAGCTTTTTTCTAGTAAGCAGTGAGCGAGCGATTTAGGTTTGCTTTCAAGGATTATAATTGTAAACATTACTGCTCTTTCGTACAAGGACCGTATGTTCTTAATCAGGCACATTTTTAGCTACTTTAAGTCCACTGTATTAACTGTATTTTCCTGTCTCCGGTAGTTGGACTTTGCATTGTTTTGCTTGATATTTTTTGATATTTAGTATTGACTAAATTTTCTCAGCAAAATTGCACTAAGTCAATCCTCCTCTAGTATTTGTGGTATGATTATCATACCACAATTTAACTATTCTCACAAATGTTTTGACAGAAATCTAGAAAGTTCAGGACTCATAATAACATTTGTGTATTGTCAGTTTTCTTCATTTACTCTATTTTACTCACGCACATTGGAGGTTACACTATACTCTGTTATGTGTTAATAAACATAAATACTTTGATTTGGTAGAGTGTAGAAATTAGAATGTATGGATCCCTTTCTAGCATGCTTCGATAGAGATTCCTTTCTATGAATAAGGATGAAGGAGATAAGTTGCCATGGGGAAGACTTTAGTCGTAATTTCCTTTAATGAAATTTCCATTCTGCCTAATTTCAATATTCTATCTCAACTTTCGCTCCTTTTCATCTCACTAACTTTACAGGTAAGTTCGTCTTCAACGCCTTTATTTTAAATGACCTTTGGAAGTTTCCCAATGTTCTCCTTCTTGTCCGTAAGTGGCATCTTAGCATTATCGATTTATTCCTTACTTCCACTCTTTGAACTCAGTTAAACTCAGCTTCCTTAATTGGATCCGCACCACAGAGAAAGTCGACAATCGGTTCCTTTGATATAGTGGAAATTACAATCACACACCGTCGCACAAAAGGTTCTCCGTGAAACCTTTCAAACTTATTATGTTTACTTCTCAATACTACCATATTTCATTCTGCCTAAATCTTCTTATATCCTGGTAAGGTACAAGTAATTCTTTCGGTAAATTTAATTTCCTTAACAGATTTCATCTTTCACACTGCTTAGTGGCAACCAATCCGTATGAGTTTTCTTTCATAATTTTGAGTTTTGTCGTTGTGGAAAAAATTCAGCGCTATCAGTTATTTCTTTAATATCCCAAGTCCTTCTCGAGGAGATGGAATATTGTTCCCTTGAGTGCTTATCTATATGGTACTACCTTGTTTCTCAAAGTATATAATACGCAATCTCACCCAATTTGA